>WAAB01023199.1:0-16776 GCA_013389865.1 Piaya cayana | reverse complement strand
GCACTCAATGCCTTCATCCAGGTCATTGATATCTTCACTCTCTGTGTACCCATTACATAGCAACGGACTTTATTCTGTACAGGGTATTCAGTATACACTCCTGAGTTCATTCAAAAGTCTTTTATGTTGTTTTCATTTAAAAGAATAAAGGAAAAAAAAAAGCAGCTTCCCTCTCCAAGATTTTTAGATGTAGATATTTGGGTTATAGGTGTGTGTTTGTGTATTTTGTGTATTTCAAAGATAGCGGTAACTTGTGTTGAAGTGTACTTTGTTGGAAATTCACTGACATGCCTGTTTTCATTGTAATTTTGCTGAAGTATACATGAAGATTTTAGAAGGTGGTGTTAAATTAACTGTCTGGTAGAAAAAGCAGACAGTGAAGGTAATGATGAATATGACAGTGATGGCTTGGAGTGTTCCTTAAAAGTTCAGTTTGAGTTGTTGTAAAGTTTAATATGATCTTAATGCATCACTTAAAAAAACGGATATGTAGTTCTAAGGCATTAATTGGGCACTATAGGAGTGTATATTTTTATTGAACTCCAGCAGATCTTTGACAAGCTGTGTGGGGTTTGTGGTTGTGTGTAGGGGTTTTTTTTGTTTTTCTAGGTTATTTTTGTTTGATTTGTATTTTTTGATGGATATTTATCAAAGAGTATATTTTCTTATTTTCTCATACTTAGTTTCAAGGCCTCTGCTTCAGTAATGGAGAGCCCCTGCATATTTGCCACTTTGACATAGCTACCTAGCCCTATGTATCTATTCCAGAGCTTGGATGTATTTTGTAGGAGAGTTGCTTTTTAGGAAGTCATATACCTACTTTAAGTTTTCATAGGTAATATTTTGTCCTGTTTCTATCAGCCAGTTTGATTATATATTCTAATCATATTATGTTAATTTGGTAAGTACAAATGTCCATATGTGATTGCTTTGGTTAACTGGATGTCAAACCATCTTTCAGGACAAACTTGGAGATGTGGTATCTTTTGTTATTCCATTTTTGGGGTGTGTTGAGAAGAGGGATGGGCAAACTTTTGGGTACAGAAATACCTCATTGAGGCACTAGAATCTTGCTGAATTTTGTCATTTGAATTCTATCTGTTGCTTAAACAAAATGTAATTTATGTCCAAACATGCCCTGTCATTTTTAATTTCTTGACATCATGGCTGCAACATCAACGTGACTGGGTAACTGGTAATACCTAACCATACCCGAAGGAAACATACACTTTCTGTGTTACAAGTGGGATTTTTCGTTGTTTTCTAATGCATCCATCATTCTGATATTGAATACTAGACTTGTGTTTGTTATGATCCTTGTTAGTTTGTTTTATACAGGAAAGATCAAACTTGCATATTATTACCCAGAAAATGGTTATGGCTTCCAACTAAAAGTTGGAAGGTCAGTTATTGGATTTCTGTTATATCCTCAAATTAGTTTTCCAGTGACAGTGCTTACAGTCTGCTCTTGTCAACAGCAGGATGTCTGTAGTGTGTTTATGAACTATATATTTAATCTGTTCCTTTCTTTTCATAAGTATGGGCATGTAGTGACATGAAACACTTCTAAATTCAAAAATCTCTTACAAGCAATTTATTTCTGACTTTTAGTAAACTTGATTGGAGAAGGCATACTTCTCTTCAAACTCCATACTGCAGCTACCTCGTCAATGTAGGTCGATGTCCAAGTGATGTTCAGTTTCTGTCACTTTCAACTTTTCATAGCTCCTTGAGAAAAAGAACAGCTTTGAGGCAATATTCTGTAGGTCGTGGATCTGTCTCTCTACATCTCTCAGATGCACTGCATGGATAGGATATAGGAGAATTGCTGCGTTTTCCAACATTTGGGTGTGCTATATTTATACTGAGGTAAAAAGTCTGGTTAACTGCATTTAGAGTCATTCTGAGGTCTTCGTCCTGGAGTTCCCAAATCTGGGTGCAGGTTGTGTACATGGCCACATGAGACTTGTCTGTAGCAAGTATTCTTTATATGCTTAACCTCTGTACTTCACCTCATACATCAGTTAAGCTTTTCTTGCTGTTTAGGAACCAATAACCTTAGTCTGCTCCTTTGTGTCTTTGACTTTGTCAACAGCTCACTCAAACCTGCTGTCCTCTGACCTGTCCAGATGTCTCTGGAATAGCTTGTCAGGAGTCTTGACAGAAAATTTTACTGAGGGAGGTCAGAGTAAATCGATCTGTAAAGAGGAAAATTACAATAACTGTGCTTTGACATCAGTAACTTTTAGCTTATATCACATACTCTTTCCTGTTCTGTGTTCTAGGTTGTGGCATTTCCGTGTTAGCTGCAGCACCATCTGTGTTGCTGCAGCACCGCCAAGTTCATTGTGCTGTGATCCCTCATGGAAGAAGTGGACGATCTTCTGTTAGTGGCATTGTGGCCACTGTCTTTGGGGCTACAGGTTTCCTAGGACGATATGTTGTCAACCGTTTAGGTAATGTTCCCCAGGAGTACTAATTAAAAATTGGTTTTGCATCTTAAAACTGATATCTTACTTTTGTAGTGTTTGGTCTGCTTAAGTGACAAGATGTGACAATTAGTAGAAATTGTTTTAATCTAGGAAATTCAGAAGTGTTTGGAGATTGTTAAAGTCACTAAATAAGCACTGGGGTTTTGCCTGTAAAATGCAGGTCTGAGGAGAGGTACAGCACATATTTAGTTTTTCTGGTTTTGTCCTTATTAGGACATTTTACTAAAATGTTTGCAGGAATTTGATGGAAATTCTTTAAAATTGCCCTTTTGAATTTAAATTTTAGAAAATAAGCCTTGCTTTTCTTTCCTTTCTCCTTTCCATGAAACTTAAAATATGAAATAACCTTATATATGACACATTTTTAGATATTGTGCTATGTTTATACTACACACTGATTTTTTTGTTGTTGTTTGTCAATAAGCTTCTTGCAAGCTTCTGTCCCAAATACCTGAGTATGTCCCTGCTTAAGAATTCCAATAATGTCGGTTCAAAACTTACTTCTGTTCTACTTTTAGCTTTGTAGATAACTATTAAAGATGTGTATTTGTTTGCTTTAATGCCAGTTTTGTATATTCAGTTCATCTACTTCAAGTTACGTACCAGTCTGAGATAAATGAGACTTTTTTTTTTTGAACCCTTAGGTCGCATTGGATCTCAAGTAATCATACCTTATCGCTGTGATCAGTATGACCTCATGTATCTGCGGCCGATGGGTGACCTGGGGCAACTTCTCTTCTTAGTAAGTCTTTTGCTTTGGCTTTAGATCAAATACAATGCCATTGCTATACAAGGAAGTCTGTTAATCCTTCTTAAAGTCAGAACTCTAGCTATTGTTTAGACTCTAAATGGAAATGGTGTGAAAGAGATTTCTTTGATTATGCCTATTTACACATTATCTCATCTTTTTCCCCTTTGATGCTCTTGTTATAGGAGTGGGACTGTAAGGACAAAGACTCTATCCGAAGAGCCGTGGAACACAGCAATGTGGTCATTAATCTTGTTGGAAAGGAATGGGAAACAAAGTAATTTTCCTTTTTTTTCCTATATAGATAGATTTGCACCAGGTACTGGACGTTGCAGCCACATTTTACACTTTGTGTACTGTATGCAGTGGCACTGACATTATTCTTAGCTTTTATGAAAAGGCAAAACTGAGGTTTTTTGTATATAAGAACTTCTATTTTTTTTTAAGTGGTTAACTAGTGTCATGGTTATGATCTGCTTTTAAAAAATGCTTTCTTCCTGTAATTTTCTAGTGTACTGCTTTTGTTCTGTCAGAGTTCAGTCTTCTGCTTTCGCACCCCCTGTAGGTGTTTCATGGGCGCCTTCCTATAGCTGATAGACACTCACCAGTTTCTGTGAGCTTGTATTTACATTGCTACGAAAGTGGGCTTTTGTCCTGTCACTGCAGCATAGTGATGAAGTGTAGCCTTCTAGAATAAGCTACAATCAAGCTTTTTATATTCTCTGATTAATGTTAATAAACAGGAATAGCTAATGGAGAGTCCCTAGGATTCTTCATTCATTCCTTGATACGATTTTGGCACAGACATTATTAGCTACACAAGCATTTTTCAGTAAAAATTCTTAAAAGCAGTTCCTTTTTAAAATCCCTTTTAAAAGAAATTCAACATTTATTTTGGCTAAAAATACCTTCAGTAGCCCCATTATTTTTGTGTGCTTGCGATTATGCCCACTTTAAAGCTGTGTGCAGAACTCCCGGACAAAAACTCTTTAGTTATGTGATTGGTATTTATATGGCACATAATGTTGCTATGATGAAACAAAAGTAGGTGTCAGTTTTATCTGTGTTTACAAGCTGAAGGCCTTTGTTGCTCTTTTCTTTCTTAACAGCCATTTAGTGTGCAAATTGTAGAATTAGTAGTCAAATTGGATTAATGGGATAGAATTCATAGTCTCAAATTGTACAATTATTTTTTCATAAAGTAGGTACTTACCAACAGACACATTATTTCAGCTGGTTCTTGTCTAGTCAAATAACATGCATGACTTCTGGGAACCCTTTAATTTCAGATGCAGATTTGTAGAGATACTTTTTTTCTGACTGCCTCTTGGCTCCTTGTCCCAGTGTTGGAGTCTTTAACACAATTTATTTGGGGAAAAGTGCGCCAAACCTAAATTAACTTTGGTCTTGTGCATCTGACAAGGTTTTTGTTTCTGTTTATATCTTCCTCAGAATTCATGATACAGGTAGAAATGTACAAACCAACTTGTCAGGGTTGTTTTTGCTGTTACTAAATTATGAACATAAGAATTCAAATGCTTATTGCTGTCAAAAAAAGAAACTTCTTTGTAATGTGGGAGTGAGGGAAGAAAAGAAAGTTTGCCTAAGTCCAGTGTAATCTTGATTTATCTTTCAGATATGTATTTCATGTGTACTTCCCCCTTAAAAAATTCTGGACTTGCATAAAAAGTAAGATTTATGCCAGAGAGAGTTTCTTTGTTATTGAAAGGAAGTGTGACAACCACAGCAAAAAGTTCCATTCTAGGTAAAAAGCCCCAGACCTTGTCATTCCAGACAGTTTCAACAGATACAAAAGTAGAGGAGTCCTGCTACATGTTAGGAACTTTAGAATGCTCCAAAACTGCGTTGCACAGATGTTATGTACCTTATGCATGTTGGTGTCAATGGTGGTGCTGGAACTCTGAGATAAAATTCTGTGGTCTTTGAAACTTGAGGTCAGACTAACCATTGTGATCAACCCAAAGAGTATGAGAAACTTAAGCAGGGGGGAAAAAAAGTCAGATTAGAAGCTGAGATTAGTCAAAAACAGTAATGCCTGCCATTAAATACTTTTCTCCTTGCCTAGTATAAGTATACAGTCTCATCTGTGTATACTATGTTGTTTGAAAACTCCATAGTTACAGGAGGGATGTTGTTTGTTCCTGTGTGTTTCTAAAATCTATTTTTGTGAGTAGAACAGGGGTGATGGTTCCCAGGATCAGATTAGTTATTGAAGGATCAAAAAATAACTTCTTATTTTTAAGGCTTTCTTTAGACTCCAGTGGGGTCTGAAGAACTGTGGGAGTAGATAAGGACAGAGAGAGGCATTTGGACAAGATGTTTGTTACCAAAAAGCAAATGGAAAAGATGGAGCAGGGTGCTTACAAGAGTAATATAAAGACGTGAAAAGCCAGTTCTCTCTCTTGCAGACTTTGGATAGTTGGAAAGAATTTTGGGATTGTTGCCAGCCTATAGTGTCAGTTCTGCTTGGAAAGAAAACTGCTGTGTTGTTCTTGATCAAATGCCAAGCTAGATTACAGTCAAAACCCCTAATTTAGGCCCCTTTAATGCCATAAAGTGAGTAGAGTTGTTGTTCTTTCTGTATACTTCTTTCTGAAGTCTGTTACAGATGCTATGAAATGGTTCTAACTGTACTATCCATGTAAAATTTTCCATTTGCATAAGCACTGGTAAGTTGGTCAGGTTTTGTCTGCTTTCCCAGTGCCTAGCATCCGCCTTAACTTAGGCTGCTCAGAATTTTTAGGCTCCTTTGTAGTGTAATTGAATGCATCAATTCAAGTACAGTTTTGAACAGGTGTCATAAAAAGTCAGCTTTGCTCAGATTTCAAAACGCAGCACTTAAAAAATAAGTAATCTGTTTTCGATTGGGAAGAATTTCTATTTTTCACAGACAAGTGGACAAGTGGATTTTTCGTAGTGGTTTAATCTTAACAGGTGAAAAAGCAGACAATACTGTTCTGTAATTGAAGCTTATTGTTGCATTTCACTTGCTTGATGTTTTTATTATACAAAGAGTCCCTCATGAAAGAAAGTTTTCTTTCTAATGAAGAGCATCAAGATAGGTTTTTGAAATATATTTACATGGTATGTAATGATTCCTATGGGTTGGTGGGCAACCACTGTTGATTGCTCTTAATTAGAATTTGTTTTCTGCCTTTGTTTTAGAAATTTCAGTTTTGAAGATTCATTTGTAAATATTCCTAAAAGTATTGCGCAGATATCTAGGGAAGCTGGTGTGGAAACATTCATTCATATCTCTCACCTGAATGCAAGCATGAAGAGTCCTTCCAAATACCTCAGGAATAAAGTAAGTCCAGAATCCTTTAGGATACATTTTCTGACAATTTTTTTTTTTTTTTTTTTTTTGCTTGTCCACCACCTCAACTGGATCTGCTAGAAGGAAATCAGTATATGAATTTACTATGGAGTGCTTTTTTGCAGCCGAGGAATGTTTGAGTTACTGTACGTATTTGAACTAGAAAGCCTCCTTAGTACTTCATGTGCTTTGAAAGTAAATGGGTCTTGTATTCCTGAAATTCTTGTATTCTTCTGTCCTTGGGCATCTTTGTATCTAAAATTGTAGTAATTAAGAAAGAGGAACTAGGTTGATGATGGTTTGGGATCCAATATCAAGTTGGAATGACCTAGCAGAATAAGTTGTTGATGCCAGATGAATGCTGCAAAGACAGATGAGTATCATGATTATAGGCCCTTGGAGTGGTATTGTTAACCTGCTCTTGTACAAAAAAAAGCTCTAACGCCTAAACTCTCTTGTTTTGGCATCCCGTAGGTTTTTTTCCCTTTTTTTAGGAGGCATAATTTTCTATTACTGACTTTCTCTTTTTAATATGGCTGTTGTCCCAGTTTCAGCTTTTTGTTTGCTTGTCCGAGTACACTCCTCTGTCTTGTGTTTAATATAATGTTTTTTTTAAACCAGGGTTAAACTTTGTTAGCTTTCAATGTGTAACAACTCTATGGGATAGTCAGGCCCTATTTTATTGGCCAGTCCCATGTGGAAAGCAGGTAGCTGCCACTGAAGTTCCTAACTGTACTTACGTAGTTCTTGGAACATTCTTATAATTGTAGTAGGGGTTATGTAAAACTTCTGTTTTCTTCAAAGCTCTAGCCTGACATAAGCAAGAAAAGTACTTAGTTTAGACACTAGTTTACGCTAGTGAGGCTATATAATATCTCAGAGAGAAGTGATCTTTGTGTCTATGGGACTTTTGTGACATCCTGTGAGATGCTATGCTAGGAGATTGCTCTCACAGATCAAATGGCTCAGATGTAAATAATTTTTGTGCTACTGATGGAATAATTTCTTTGAGTGCTGTGGTCGGGGTGCATTAAGTTCTGAAAAGGCATCTTTTCTGGACTGGTCAAAAGTGTCTAATGAATGTATTCATTTTAATTGAATGATAGGCTGTTGGAGAGAAAGCAGTGAGGGAAGAATTTCCAGATGCTGTAATTCTAAAGCCCTCGGAGATGTTTGGGAGAGAGGACCGATTTCTCAATCATTATGCAAGTATGTGCTCTTGTAAAACCATGTATGATTTGCATACATGTCTGTAGAGAACAGAGGGAAAATGTGATTTGCTTTTGAAAAGCAAAGGGGTTTGTTGTCAGAAATGTACTGTATTCTGTTAGCTGAAGGCGTGTAGTGGAAATATAATGACTGTTCATCTCATGATGGAATTATTTCTGAATCTAGTTCGACTTTGCTGTCTGGTGGGGTGTTTGGTTTTTTTCACGGGCCGGGGTTGTACTATTGTTATTTTATTTAGATTTGTTCTGAGCAAAGGTCTGATCATCTTGACACTGAAAGTAGTTTATCCTGAAAATAGGTTTTCAAGTTGGTGATGCTGAAGTGTAAAAATCAGCTTGATTTGTTTTAGTCTCAGAAGCAATTGTTATGACCCTGATTTTATTGGTGATACAGGATAGAGTGGAAACTGTTTTGCAGAGGTGAGATCTCTGAACCACTATAGGTAAACAGTAAACACAGCCTTCCAGTGGATGTTAATAAGAAAATTAAATGTGCATTGAAAGCAATGTTACTGAAATTGGATGGTAATTCTTGCCAGTTCTGTTTTTTTAAAGCTCATCTTCGGAAGAGATGAACTGCACTTAGTGTAGTGTAGCATGTATTGGTTATTTTTTTACTGAAAGGATTTGCAGATTTTATTCTCAAGTTATTTGTGTCTTTCTATCTACCAGACATGCGCTGGTTTGGTGGTGTGCCTCTTATTGCTCTGGGCAAAAAAACAGCGAAACAACCAGTATATGTAAGTTTTAATAAAATGAGACCATCCCAAGTCCTCTGTGTGTGTATGTTGGGGTTTTTTGTCTTTTCTTTCTGTAAATAATTCCTCAAAGAGGAATGTGTGCATTCCTGTTTTCCACTGGTAATTATCTGGGTTTGTTTCTTGCAGGTGGTTGACGTAGCAAAGGCCATTATTAATGCAATTAAGGATCCTGATGCTAAGGGAAAAACATATGCTTTGGCTGGGTAGGTTACTTTTCTGATTCTAATTAACTGAAGTACTTCCTTTTAGTGTCACTTTTTGGCATGCTACACAGTACATTTAATTTCTCCATCCCTGCACACAGTTTGCGCTGCAATAAATTCCACTTCCTTTTTGGGAGGAAAAACGACTCAAGCTGTGAGTACTCTGAAAATCCTAGTTTGGGCCCCATTGCATTTAATGTTATGTATTTGCACACAAATAAACAAACAGTTGTGGGAAACATGCTAGACAAAATAGGTCTGGAGAAAATTCTGTTAAAGCTGTGTGGAAAACACCTGGAATTAAATGGATAGAGGCCATGGATCTCTTGGAATATCTTGTGAACAAAAGCTCCAAGTCAGAACAGCTCACTCCTATTAAGAATAAACAACATAGCAAATACCAAGGTAATGAGTCCATGTTTCGATACTGTAACATAACACTGGAATGGATCTTCATCCAGTATATGTGATGAAAGATATGTTAGATTCATTGATAAAGAAAACAGTTAGTTAGTTCACATACAAATGATGTTGAACACCTCTTTTTCTGTTGGGTGCTTATCTCTGTCTTCCCCCTGCATACACTGAAAATGTGCACAGCATCTGGATTTTGCAAAAGGCTTATCTGAGACTACAGGTTTTTTTCCATGCTTGCTTTGTGATACTGTTGATGTGATAGCTCTTTATTCCTGTAGTGCGGAGACCATTTCTGGTTTATATTTACTTGTGTGCTGTTGCTTTCTTCAGTACTGCAGCTGAGCTGTTGTGAAAGATATCATTCTGGCAGCTAGGCTAGGAAAAGGCAGCAGGCACGTCTTAAACTTCTTTTGGATCGTTCTTAGTAAAATAAGAGAAAGATGCTCACAATGGTCTGAAAAGACTACTAACAGCAACAATAAAGTAGTAAGTAACTTGAAGCTGCTTTCAAGTCACTGGAATTATGTGAAATTTCACACTATGGAAAAGCAGAAACAAGTGCTAGACAACTCTTCTGAACTACTTTTTAATCAAAGAGAATATATACATAGGTGTCAGGTGGACACAACTAATGCAAAACCCCTAAACCTAATGAAGTTAGCCCTTTAAGTGACTGTTTTCTCTTGAGGGCAAACTTGAAGGTGGTTCAGTATGTATTTAAAGGTGCCTACCACAGAAGAAAGGAGAGAGGTGCCTGGTTTCAGATTCCTTTCCGTCTGAGCAGAAACAACTGTTCCAACAGCAGAAGTAATTGAGAACTGCAAGTAAACAGAACATTTGCAGCCACATGGAAGGGCAATTGGCTAAACTTTGAATGTATTCTTAGTTTCAAAGTTTCGTTTTCTTGGCAATTTACAGAAGGCCAGGAATGGAGTGCTCAGATTTCAAAGACAGGAATTCAAGCAAGACTGTGAGGTTCTCACTGCAAGGAATGCAAAGTTTCAGGCACCTAACAACAACTGAAGAGGCTTTGAATGACTAAATGATGGTCTAAACCAAAGGTCCATATCAGTGTTGGAACTCTGCAGCATAACTCATGACTAAAGCTACATGAGATGCTGCTGTATTTTTTTAAAAGGAGTTACCAGTTTCAGTTTAATATACTAATTTTGTGAAAGAACATTTTATTTCTCTTTTCTCCACTCCACGTGGTGGGATAGGGTCTTAAGTAGTTGGTGGTGTCATTGCTATTTCTGAATGACTGCAGATTTGGTATGTGTTTTTCACCCATTCCTGTCTTCCCCACACTGGCCATTCCTGTCTTCCCCACACTGGTTTTGTTCCTTCCACTTGTTAAATGTCTTGAATGCTAATGTTCTCTAGAGCTTGCTATCTGCTAGTATTGTGGCTAATGTAATGGCACTTCAATGTGATTATATTCTTTGTGAAGTGGTATCCTTCATGTTTGGTATTTTATAAGAGAAAAGTCTTTATTTGCATAATTTTAAGTTTGACTATATTATACGTCCCTACATGGTTCTTACATATCAGGATAAAAGTGAAGTTTGTTTATACTACCTTTGAATAAGAATGAAGATTTTTCAAGTGTAAGGGCAAAAAATTACTATGACTGATGGAAACAGTCTTTGGTTTTGTGTTTATTCTTCTTGGCGCACTAAGTAAACTTGACATAACCATGTTTTGCTATGTTTCTTTTGTAATTTCTATTAAAAAAACCCAAACGTAGTATCTTGCGTTTGATGGTAATCCTATAGTGTAACTTCAGAAAAGCAACGTGCTCTCAGGTTTTAGTATCCGTCCACCTGGATGAAACTGGTAGGGAGTTTTGATGGTTGAGTTCTTTTGAATTTTCTGAAGTATGCTGACTTGCCTTCAGGTATATTCATTAGAATGTTTTGCACTAATTTGCTTTTACAAAATAAGGTTAATTTGGGGTTCTGTCTTCTTTCCAGCATCTGTCAGCAAATCCTGTTTGTGATTTATTAACATTGCTGTTCTTTCTGAAGAATGTTAGCTGAAGGCTCAGTTTTCGTGCATGCCATCTCAGACGTTTATATCTTTGAGATCTTGGGTTTATCAAACCAAAATTTGTGTTCTTTGTATCACAGACTTGGATTTTTGGACTATGTGAAGTTTTGCAGGTTTACAGTCTTAGTCTCTGATGGTTTCTTTTTTTGTGGGATTTTAGATTCCAACAGTAATTCAGTGTCTCCTATTTTTATTTATTTATTTATTTTTAAGGAGACTGGAGATGAGAAAAGCCCTGCAGTCTTATCTTTAGGAGCCCGCTACCTGGGAAGTAATCACTCTCAAGATGTCACTGAGGTTCCTGCATTAGCTGAAAAGTATGACATCATTAGGGCACACACTTCTGGTGTGTTTATTGCTGCTTTGATCATGATAAACAGGGTGTAATTTTGAAGGCTGAAACGCCAAGTGGCACAGTAGGGCTCAGGAGTGTGCGTTTGTGTGTTATCATGAAGATTTTCAGAGTGTTTTGGAGTACTGGCAAGTTGCCTTTAAAGCCAAGGGAGATAGCTGTTTCAGTCTGAACCATCTGTAAAGATAAGAATCTTATAAAATACTAAGGCAAAGTCTGAATAAGAAAGGAATGGGAACTGCAAATCTTATATGTTTCTCTTAAAATACTGACTGCTCCCTTCCCTACAATTTGAGAGGAGGAATGCACCCCTCTGGAAGAATTATGTTTCTTCCTCTAGCTTTTGAACAGAATGGTATGTTTGTAGTTGAGTAAAAAGGCAATTAGTCTCTTTGGAGCCATTTGCTACCAAACATGGGGTGTCTTGTTAACAAACCTTCATTTTACCATTTGCTTTCTGGCTGCCTTCTATGACAAACTGTGAAGCGTGTTGTACAAATGCTGTCTTGTGTTCAAAATTGGAATCCGTAACTATCGTGGAAAAAGGAATGTTAAAGGTGTGCCCTAAAAGTACGCAGAATACACTTTAAGTAGTATGATTGTGATGGATTAACTTCGGCCAGAAGCAGGACGAGGGGAGAAAATAGTATGAAAAGCTTATGGGTTGAGGTAAAGACAGAGGGATTACTTACCAGTTGCTGTCATGGGTGAAATAGATTCAACTTGGGGAAAATCAGTTTAATTTACTGTCAATTAAAATACATTCAGAGTGTGTGAAATAAAGACAAAAAAATAAACCAATGCCTACTTCCCTCCACCTTCTTGCTAGACTCAGCGTCAGTTTTTCAGTCCCAACTCCTCTACTCCTTTTCCCCAAGTGGTGCGGGGGGGGGGGGAATGGGGAAGGGCAGGTTCTTCTCTGCTGCTCCTTTCTCCTCACACTGGTCCCCTGCTCCAGCATGGACCCTTCCTTGTGCTGCAGTCCTGCTATATAAACTTGCTCCAGAGTGGGCTGTCTGAGAGCCACAGCAGAATCTCTACTGGTGTGCCTGGAACACTTCCTCCTGCTCTCATCTCTATGCTTGCAAGGCTGTTTGTCACACCTTTTTCCTCACTTCTGTCTGCATGTGTAGCATTTTTGTCCTTCCTTAAATATATCTCCAGGGTGCCACCATTCTGTCTGAGGGATTATGCCTGGCAGTGGTCATGTTGGAGCTGGCTCAGTCTGGCACAGAGCAGCCCCAGCCTCTCCTCTCTGGCATGGAGACCACCCCATGCCAGTGCCTGTGCCGAAACAATTTTGCAGTTTGCGACTTGCACTCTTACACTGGTGTCAGATGATATGTATTTCAAAATAAATCCCACTTTATTTCAAGTACTACAGAATCCTGAGAGCCAGAATTTGTTCCCTTCTTGTGAGGAAAATGACAAATTTGGCAAATTATTTCAATTGACAAAACCAGATTCTTGGTAGGTCTGGGGGAAGGGGTGGGAGGTACAGACATTTTTGTCTCTTGCTGCAAGTATTTAAGTATACATGACTTACCTACAATGTTTGTTGCTTTTTTTTTATTCAGACCTAAACGATACCTCCTTTATGACATGGTGGAATACATCTATGCAGTTTGCTTTCGAACATTTATTCCCTATCCGCTTCCACGTCCTCTCTACCAGTAAGTGGGACCCTTCCTTCACTAAGGACTCAGGATCCATCAGGCAGGACAGAAGCATAAATAACTGTTACATTTCTTATTTAATGTTTTCAACTGTTATTTAACATAGTAGGAGAATGGAAACTGGTTTTCTCTAGGTACTCATTATCTAGTTTGTGCTTGGGCACAGACCTGCATTCTATGAGCTATGAAAGTTGTACTTGTAATAAACTTAACTACTTATTCCAGTGTCATAGAATGACCTTGCTTTTGCTGAATCAAGTAGTAGAAGAAGGTCCAGGGTAGAGCTGAATCAAGCAGTAGTAGAAGGTCCAAAGTAGAGACAATCAGTAGCAAGCTAAATAAACTTTTAAGTAGTGCCATGGGGAAAATCTGTGTGTATGCTGCTGTGCACAGACCCTAACAGATTTTTCAGCAGCAGCTTAAGGTATTGCTGCTATTGGCTGTCCTTCCAGTCTGGTGAGCGCTACTGCCCTGGAAGAAAGGTTGCCATAAGTGGGAGTATTGGTTGACTTTCTAGTTCTGTCCTTTGTATTAACTGGAGTCAATGTTGGATGTGAGTTTGTACTGAGATCTTGGCCTGGGAATTTGAGCAGTGCAGTTATGAGCAAGCATTTCTTTGTTGTATGAGGGCAGTAACATCTTTAGAAGATGCTTATAAACTGAGAGAGAAGGGAAATGTATAGCATCACTGCAGGTGACTGCATTGGATGGAGTCTGAAGGCTCTGTTTGCCTAGACTGAGCTGTGTCTGCAACTGGACATTTTGACCTCAGGGGCACTGAGGAGAGAAGCTGATTTGCTGAATTGCAGCTGCTGAATGATAGTCCATGAAAAAGTGCGGTATAAATCTGAGCCTGGCCTTAGTCCTTAATGCGTAATGGGACATGCTTTTGAAGAGCTACCTCAAACAGTAAGTGCCATTTCAGAAGTTGCCCTCAGAATGGTTGAGAAGCGTTAATGTTTTGGGTGCTGGTCCTCAATTTTAGTACAATGCAAACTGATAAGCTCAAAAAGTCAACAATGTTAGGACAGCGTGTTATGACTCAATATTGGATTCATGTAAGGAATGATGAATAATGCTAGACCATCATCTTAAATGGTTGCAACTACTTCTGAATGGGTAGAGGTAGAGGCATCAGGTTAACATGAGTCAGCTGACACACAGCCTGTTAAAAATTAACTATGTGGGTACTTAGTAGGTTCGGTCATATTTGCTGCTGTCTGTGTTGTGTGTTTTTCTTTATGGGCTGAACTAAGTTGTTTTTAATGTTTTTGAGAAAAGAGTGCATCTAAATGGTGGATAAGCCTACTTCTGTTTCTGTGCAGTGAATTAAATTCCTAGTCTGTGAGGTAAGACTTCAGTAAGAGATTCTACCTTGCATACTGCTGGTCCTGAAACACTGAGCAGGAGCTGTAGTGTTATTTTCTCTACCAGATTTTTTTTCTATCAAGGGAAATGTAATTTATGGAAACTACACAAATGTACTAATTCCCATCCTTTTTATAGTTCTGGATTGCTACAGATTCCGTCATCTTGTTTGTATGGCTGTTAAATCATTAGCTGTCAGCAAGCATGTTTTCTCATGGAGGCATTGAATCAAACTTCATGACTACTTGGGTTACTGCCTACACTACTACAGGACAGAATTTGGAGAAGAGGCAGGGGCAAGACTGAACCCTCTGATGTGTGGCGAAGTGGATATAGAGTCTTAGTTTCTCCACCTGCTAATCCTCTATTTTACTTTTATATATCTGCTCCTCTGTTCCCTTCCAAAGTAAAATATGAGGGAATAATTCAGTAGCAAACAGTTAAAGTTAGCAGAAACACATCTAAAAACTTGCAGGCTGGCATGTTCATTGCTGTAAGGAATTCATAACTTGCAAGAACAAGCTCTTGCTCACTGTATATGAAGTGTGAAATATTTTTACTAATTCTTATTTTTCTTCAGTGCATCTGGATAACGACTATAATTTTACAATAATCTTTCTGATTACAGTTTAGTTGCAAGATTCTTTGAGATTAGTCCATTTGAACCATGGTTAACACGAGACAAATTGGACCGGGTAAGTGCAGCACAACTCGGAGATTCTTCTTGGGGAGATGTTTCACTGGGGACTTGTAACTTACATGTGTCGTTTTGCATTAAAGAAGTGCTGAAATGTGTGCACATCATGTGGTGTAGAATTTAGTCAGTCCAAGGGCTAGAATTGGATTGTAAAGAAATGCTTTCAGGTTGCTTGGATACTACAAAAATTCAGTTTTTTTTAATTGTCTCTATATAAACCTTCTTTCAAAGTGTGTCTGTGTTTCCTGCTATACAATTGCTGCAGCTACTGTTCTGCAATCTTACTCTTAACTAATTTTGTCCAGAACCATTACAGTGCCAAGGGAACATACTGTCAAAGCAGTTTAGAGATTTCTGTGGTGTAGTCTTACATAGATTTAGGAAGAGTGGAGGACTAAGGGATTTTTTTTTTAAAGGCATCATTATGATGTAATCTTTCCACTAGCATTGGTGGAGAAGGAATAGTTAATATATTTCTCTAAATACACTTTAAAAAGTGGTTGAAACAGTTGATAAGAGGCTTATATCTCAAGAAGTAATATATTGGGGGAGGGAAGGAGCCTAACCTTCTGAAGTGTTAAGTGATGAAGTCTATGTTCTTTGCTGTGCCTCTGCTCCCCTCCCCCAAAACACATGCTATTGAAAATACAAAAGCCAAAGTAGAGATTTGATGTGCAATGTGCACCTGACTGATGGGGGGGGAGCTCCCCAGTTTTAGGTAACCAGTGAGTTTGTGTCCCTCTACATGCAGTAAAATCACTTGCACCATCCAGATGATGGCATTTTTAACAGCTCATATTGAACTGACAGCACTGGATACAGCTCAAATTCAAACTTAATGGTAGAAGGCATTTCTTGTGAACATGCTGCAACTTCATGTTTATTACAAATTTCTCAGAGTGTCTGAGCAGGGGTGGAGAAATAACTTGCAAAAACACAACTGCAAGTGAGAAAAAACCAGCAGTTTAGCAAGTATTAATGTCAATTCTGTTGATGTGTAGATTAGCAAAAATAGTCATGTACTTTTGACAGCTCTAAGCTAACTGCTCTCTCAAATTTTTGCAGAGTTGGAATTCTAATGCCTTCTGTTATGATGCAGTATCAACAGCTTGATTTTTCCCAAAATTAATTTGGGATAGGGTACTATCATGAATCTGTGAGAACTAAGCTCTATACTTAGAGCTGGATAGTGAATAGCTGTAAACAATTAGTTTCTATGTTTACATTTCTCCATCTATGAAATAAATAATTTTTCTGTTTGGAAGTAATTGTGAAAAAGTGTGGAGAGTGTGTGTAACAAAAGAGTTAAGCTTATTCACACTCAAGGGCAAAGCTCTTTTTTTTTTATTTTTTTTTTCCTTTCCATAAACCACTGATTCTACCACTCTCTCTAGAGAGAGTTAAGATTGTAGTTCTATTGGCTGTATTGAACCATAGAATCATAGAA
>WAAB01023198.1:30901-49544 GCA_013389865.1 Piaya cayana | reverse complement strand
CTTGATCATCAGTGCAGTGTCAGTGAACCAGTGACCCAGCTGCAAATTTGAGGGTTGGATCTGGCCACCAGGACAATGCCCTCTAACCTGCTGCTTTTGCCTTGGAGAAATGGCTGTGCAGGCAACGCATGTCGCTCAGCAGCTAAATACGAAATGGGAAATAGCAGGATGATGTGCCAGGGGAGGTTTAGGCTGGATATTAGAAAAAGGTTCTTCACCTAGAGTGTGGTGGAACACTGGAACAGCTCTCCAGGGAGGCAGTAGTGGTGCCAAGCCTGACAATATTGCAGAAGCATTCGGACAACACCCTCAGACGCAAAGTGTGAATGTTGGGGTTGTCCTCTGCAGAGACAGGAGTTGGACTCAATGATCCTTGTGGGTACCGTCCGCGATTCTATGATACGTCCTGTCATCTGTCTGGAATATAATTGAGCGGAAAATAAAGGTCAGCATTTGCTTTTATCCCGTTCATAGAGCTTCTGAGAAAGGGTCCCAGTATTGACATCCAATCCTTACCACCTAAGGAGCTGGATCCACTTGTCTTATGGAAAATGTGATGTCAAATACCCCTCTCCTGTTTCTCCTAGATGGCTAGTCTGAGAGTAGTCTATTTTGGCTGCAGTGGTCAAAGGCTCTAGTGTGCTAGCAGTGACTGACATGAAATGAATTTGTGGTTTCAGCCCATTTCTCAGTACACTCAGGGGCTGTGTCATCCTTAACAGCTGGCACTAATACTCAGAGTATTCAGCAGAGAAGCCAAACCCTGCTCTGCGTAGGGGGATAATTAACGCTCTTTGCAAAGGAAGATGCAGTGGTTGGGAAGTGGGAAGAAGGACGATGCTCTGACCCCGATTAAGTGTTGGTTTGTGGATAAAGCCTTCTTCATTTCTAAACCTCTAGCAAAACCATAGCAAATTTAATAAAAGAAAGCTAAAAGGAAGCCATGGGATAAGTCACTGCTTTAAAGTTTGAAGTAACCTCTGTAAGAGAAATTTGTAGAATGCAGAATTTGCCATCAAAGTCTGGAAATGCTTCCCAAGATAAAGCAGTCACTAATCCAGAATCAGCAGAAATTCAAGTTCTTCTTGCCTGACAGTCCTCAGCTAAACACGTGTGCTACGTCCATGGATGCCCATGGACACTTGGCACTTCAGATATTTTCAGTGAAGCTCAATAGAGTCAATGAGCAGTTCTCCAGATATGTTAAATGCTGTGGAGGTAGAAAACTATTTAAGGCCTAGGATCCCTAGGCAAGAAGAGATCCTTTGATGTGTGCTCCATGAGGCTCTAAGGGTACTTGAGAGTGAACACAAAGAATGGAAAAAAATGTTTATTGTCTTGTGATGTCTTTTTTATACCTACATCAATGCCCAAGTACCTTTCCTTTTCCCTTTTCCCATTCCCATTTAGAGCTCGACCCAGACACATAATAGTTTTGTCATGACTTAGAACATTAACTGGAGCAAGATGGGCCAATATCTGCTTTTAAACAAAATGCTCTTAAATGCTCATGTCACCTAGGATCTCAAGGTTGATCTGATATAAGTGTAAGAGCCACAATCTGAATTTAACACTGGCACTAGGAGGTTGGGGTAAGGAGCTGCCAATCTGGACGTCATGCTAAAAGATGGTCAGCATCCTGATTACTTCTTTGACTTTTCCACTGACCTTCCACCCTAAGGATGAAGTTGCTGTAGAGATCGAATCGTAGCTGTTAAAGCCCAGCCTATGCTCTCAGATTTCTGTCATCAGTAAGGTTTGCCCTAGATTTAGCCCCAAGACAGATGAGTTTAGATTTTAGGCCCTGGTTCTTTGGATGGGTGATTTAGTTAACAGCTAATACGTCCAGGCCACTCTCAGACTGCAGTTATTAGGGCAACATAATCTGTATTGCACATATATCGGAGGGCTTTGAGCTCCTCTACCTACTACCTTGTAAAGGCAGAGGTTGGGAACATCTTTTCTTTGGCCCAGATTCTCCCAGGGGCTGTTCCAATGGTGAAATGAGAAGAAGTAAATGTTTGTAACATTCCCACTCATCCATTTATCATTTTGTTTATAATGAAACTGAAGGATTTAGTCCACTGGAAAGATTTTTAGCTTCTCCAACTAGCAACGCACCCTTATGATAAGTCAATTGTCTTCCCCAGCATGAAAAAACAAGCATGCACAGTCCCCTTTTCTTTATAATATTGTCTATGACTTTATTGGTTTTAGCTTTATTGTCATTAGCAGCTTGCATTAGCAGAGAGCCTAAAATGCTTTATCACATCAGATACCCCAGTTTTCTACACTTCATGTTGATAAACATATCTAGCAAGCTGGGCAAAAAGCACTAGAATGCTAGCAAGCTAATTGAATTCTGTTCCATAATTTCAGTTTTCAGGAATTATTGGTCTGCTCTTCAGCACTTTAATAATAAACCTGCTACACTGGTGTCAAAGGCTTCTAGACTGTGCTCTTCAATGGAAGAGAAGGAGGCAGTTTGACTAGAAAGATCAAAATCAAACCTGGGAGTCGGTCCAAAATAGAATCATATCTAGTTTCAGAATTTGATTTCTAGTTTTAATTAAGGAAATCTTTAGATCATCCAAAAGCCCTGTGGCTTTGCAGCAAGTACAAGAGGCTCTTGATTCATGGACTGGAGACTTGACCCCCTCCTCTGTGGAGTGATGGTGAGAAGGGCATTCTTTCAGAGAGAAGTCATCTGCACATCTCTGGGGAGCTGGTTTTATGGGTTAGTTCTGACCATCAATGGTTGACTGGGAAAGAAGAGTTTTGGGATTGGTGTTGGGAAGGGGGCATTGACAAGCCTGTTGTAACTTGGGGAGGGGAAAGTGGTTTGTCAGAGCTTTAGTAGGAGGTTTAGTTGACATGGATCCTTTGTGTGGTTAAATACCAGCTGGGCTTTGCCTCGAAGGAGGAATTATTCCACTTGGGAGGGAGAATTAATAATGTCGTATGACAGTATACGCAAATCATCTGCTCCTGGTATGAATGGTCCTGCAACCCTTCAGAGCAAGTTGCTGCTGTATTTGGAAACAGTCTTACTCATGGCTCAGGGATGCAAATGATACAACTCCTGGCTCCCCACCACCCTCTATCCTTACACAGGGCCAGAGGCCAGGGCCATGCTGTGCCGCTGCGGGAATGGTCTGAAGTGATAAGCAGCACATGAGACAACTGGGAATATGATGTGAGGGCAATAACATGTGGAAGTGGTGCCGGTGGAGGGAGGCTGGAGCTCTGTGGCTGTGATGCTGTGCCTGTGCCAGCTGTGGCTGGTGGGGACACATCAGGCAGCCAGCTGTTGCTCTGCTCTCAAACGCACCCTCCTTCTCCTCCAGATGTTTCTGCTCACCGGCACGGATAAACCCAGCCCTTACCCTTCAAATGGATCAATATTCCCTGAATCCAATATACAGTTCCCAGGGCCCTTTTTGCAGGGTGGCAGTTGGGAAATTAGCTGGGTGGATATTTTGTTTAATAATTAAGATATATATATATATAATTGTATGATCAGATCTCAAATAATGAGCTCAGATTTTTTCCCCCTTATTCCTGCTTTTCAGGGAATGCTGGCAGGTTTGGCTCTGTGCATCACACCACAAAAATCTCACCCCTCCAGAAGAGGGCTAATACACGCAGGAACCTTCTACTAGGCTGACATATCACACGTGCTTTGTAAATATCGGCTTGGATTTTTTCAGTCCATACAAAAGGATCGAGGACATAGGGAGGGGCAGGCATTTTGGGGAACTTTAATTCTTGCAGACGTGGAGAGTAAGGACAGTGTATCGTGGTGAGAAAGGCTCAGGCGAAGCCAAATGTAGGAAACAGTATTTATGAGCTGTGCTTGGAAACTGCCTCTGAAGTTTGTAGAGCAGCTGGTGTCACTTTTAGCTGACGTTCCTACAACTGAAACACATAGGCAGGAGCAGGGAATAAAAATGGTGGACAAAGGTTTGTTCTATGTAGGAGACCAGAAAATATGTATTGTGTGGCTCAGATTCACTTCTTATAGACTTAGCCCCTTGAAGCTAAGGTGGACATTAATCCCAAGGCTGAAACACTGCTGGGAATGGGAGTAAATGTAAATGTCTTCAGCTAAGAAGACATTTTCAAAAGGTCACTATTGCGGGGTCTGCCAGAGGTGTCCACCTTTCAGCTGGTGGATATCTGAGATCCTGCTATTCTTCTCTAGCTCTGGAGGTGTGTTATGGTCACAATCTTGGTATGGAGAAATTAACTGTGAAAGAACATCAGTGGTGTATATTTAACAGTAACAGAAAGAGGAAGAGTTACCCGATAGTAGTCATCCGTAATTTATTTTAAATCCCAAATATTTCAGGACCTTTTCCCATTTACAAGGGTTTCTATGCTTATTAAATGCTTGTTGAGAAACTGCATGGTCTTTGAGCTTTGACTAGGAATCAGCAGCAGGGTTTTACATACTGAATGGAGGATTTTAAGCCAGTTTAATAGTCTAGGGGAGTCTAGGAGAAAAGAGATCTGGTGTCAGCTAAGCTGGTAACAAATGCAGACTATCCTATTGATGCATGTGCCCACCTCCTAAAACTGTCCGGAATGTGGAAACTTCTGCTTGCCCTCTCAGAAAACCAAAGGAAGAGCTTTTTATAGTGATGTGTGGTGTGAGAATGAAGGACTCGGCAATGCACAGGGTTGCTCCCAAGCTAGTTATGATATGACAATGTTAGCATTAGGAACAAGACACTTTATTTCCTTTTAATGTGATTGATCAGACTGTACTGCATGGATGCACTTAGCTCATGCTCGTGTTAGCTCAGAACCCTGTGGGTTGTTATTCTCTGGCTGGCACAGGCATTCTCATCTCCAAAGCTGCCACCAAAGTCAATAGCAATAGATGCCCCGAAGGTGGAAAATCTGAGATGAGTCATGGCATAGGTGGGGATATATTGACCTTTGGAGGTGATGATCTCTAAGGTCTTTTCCAACCTGAAGAAGATGATAGGACTGCAATGGGGCTGTATTGTAGCCTTTAGTCTCAGAATCTATTCACTCCATGGCTTTGAGAACAATAGTCTCCTTCCATGCCAAATGACCATATTCTCCCCCGTTGAGCCATCTTTGATCTAGACAGAACAAGAGGGGACAGCCCATGTCTAGAAAAATCTTGCAGAACTTTTAATCTTCAGGTGGTAGAAACTACTGCTGGCTTCTGCTGCAGAACTGCCTCCTTCTTCCTCACACAACACACACACGCATATATATATGTATATATAATATATACAGCTTTCACATGTGCCAGTTTTTATGCAGGACATGAGGCTCTGTGGGGCCCAAATGAGATTTGCCAAGTCCACGAAGACAAAGTAAGATTTGTGTTCGTGGTGCGGAAAGAGGGGTGGGAGGTCCGGGTCCACTTCGTCCCCTTCAGCCCAACACAAGTTTTACTGTTCCTTGATGATATAATTTCGTTGCAGAAATAGCTGGAGCGTGCAGCATACATTTTTTGTTTGCTCTGCCACTGCCTGGGTTGGCAGGAGATGTTGCTAAGCAGTCATTGTGAGTGTTTGTACACACTCGGCACCAGGTTACCGTAAAGATTTGGGAAAGACCCAACCTGGAGGGGATGTTCTCACCACCCTGGGGTGACTTTATGAATAGTTTTCCATGGGTGAAGGGAAATAGTCACTCTTTGCAGATATTGATCCTTTTTTTTTTCAAACAGCGTTAATTTTTTTGTTGTTCTTATGGCCCATTGTACAGGGGAAGGCTGATATGATGTCAGAAAGGATCATGGCAGCCCTGCTTGGAGTGAAAGAGCTGTGCTAGTGAATACAACATGATCACACAAATTCATTTATGGCATCACCCAGGGACAGGGCGTGTGTGTGGAGTAATTTAATCCCTACCGTTTGTTTGGAAGTTGGAAGTGGATGCAAACATAGCACCTCTCTCAGGTGCTTTAAGGGTGGAAGAAACCAAGCACCTCCAGGTGATCCAAATCTGACTCAACCATTGCTTTGCAGTGGTGTCTCATCAGATCATGAAAATCATAATACCACTGCCTTTAGAGGCTTACTGAGGTCAGATCTGGGAGGTGGGAAGGGATTCTTAAAACAGAGGCTCCTGGACCCACGACAGGACTGAGTGTGAGAGCAGTTCAAGGGAAGTCTTAACCAGCGGGAGGCCAAAACAACAGCCCTGGTGCTGTATCCTGATCTTACTTCAGTGGATTTACAGCTGGTTCCTTTCCTGGAATGAAAAGATTAGAATCGCTGGAGCTGCGTGTGCGTCTTCCAGCGAGGAGAACTAGGTATGCGGCAGCTGTAAAAATAAAGAGCCCTCTCAGGCCATCGTAGTAAAAAGGTTTGGAAACTGTTGAAAATGGGGTGGGGTGGGAAAATCCTCAAATTTCCTACTTTAATTTTTTTTGTATTCTGAATTTCAGCATGTCAGTTTTTAATGTAGTTTGAAAGAAAAAGAAATTTAAATGAGATTTGGGGGGATCCTTAAGATAAAAAATAAAGTTTCAAAGGTTCCTTGAAATCTCAAAAGAATTCTCTTTGGTTTCGTGTCATTTGTCTTGTTACTGCCTTTCCTAAGAGCACTGCTGATATTGGAAAGCCTGGCTGCAAGAAATCAAGGATAACAAAACTGACGAGGCATCTCAGAACAAGTTGACAAGATTAGACTATGTGCTTATTTATGTGGTTAGTCTGGCTTCTCTTTATGCTTGGGGATTTCAGCTGAAGACCTCTAGGAATCAAGAAGGGAGCATGCAAGTACCTACCTGCAGCTGAACAGAGATTTGCCTGTGACACTGAACTTCTAATTTTCACAGAAATCATAGAATCATGCAGTGCTCTGGGTTGGAAGTGACATTAAAGGTCATCTAGCTCCAAACCCCCTGCCATGGGCAGAGACACCTTCCACTAGGTCAGGTTGCTCAAAGCCTCACCCAACCTGGCCTTGAACACCTCCAGGGATGGGGCATCCAGGACTTCCCTGGGCAACCTGTGCCAGGGCCTCACCACCCTCACAGGGAAACATTTCTTTGTAATATCTCATCTAAATTTTCCCTCTTTCAGCTTAAAAACATTCTCTCTCATCCTATTGTGGGATTCCCTGATAAATAGCTCATCCCCATCTTTCCTGCAAGCCCCCTTTAAGCACTGGAAGGCTGTGCTAGGCTGTGTCTTCCCAGAGCAGAACAACCCCAAATCTCTCAGCCTGTCCTCATATGGGAGCTGCTCCAGCCCTCAGATCATCTTCATGTCCTCCACCAGAGTCACCCCAACGGATCCATGTCCTTCCTGATGCAGGACTCAGAGAGAGCTCTCCTGAGAGCAGAGCAGAGGGGCAGAATCCCCTCCCTCACCCTGCTGGTCACACTTTTGTTGCAGCCCAGGATACGCTTGGCTTTCTGGGCTACAAGTGCACGTTGCTGCCTCATATTGAGCTTCTCATCCACCAGCACCCCAAGTTATTCTCTTCGGGGCTTCTCTCAATCCCTTCTCTCCCCAGCCTGTAATTGTGCCTGGGATTGCCCTGACCCAGGTGTAGGACTTTGAGCTTGACCTTGTTGAACTTCATGAAGTTAGCACAAGCCCTCTTGTCAAGCCTGTCAAGGTTCATCTACATGGCATCCCTTCCCTCCAAGCACTTCAACCGTGCTACACAGCTTGATGTAACCCACAAACCTGCTGAGGATGAGCTCAATCTCACAGTCCAGGTCTGTGACAAATACATTAAACAACATCAATCCAGTTACTGATCTCCGAGATAAGTCACTCATCACTGGTCTCCCCTTGGACATTGAGCAGTCCTGGTGTGTGAGTAAATGACTGAATCATAGTTATGGAAAGAAAAAGAGTAGAAAAGAAGACAAATTTTAAAAAAAAAAAAAAGTGGTCTAACTGAGTCTAGTAAAAGATTATATTATGAACTGGAAAACCGAAACCTCATCTTTTGTGTAAAACAAATTGAACAGAAGAGCATGTGATTGTTCTGCCATACAGAACATCTTGCTGTAAAACTTATTTGCTTCATTAACATAGAGATCTCATGAAAAAAAGGAAGCTTAATACATTGCTTGGGTAAAATTAGAGTAGGAAATCTCTCTTTTGTTCACCTCACCTAAAGTATGGGAACCTGTTCAGAGGAGCTTTCATCTCATAGTGGTGGTATTGGTGTGAGATGACACTGGGAGCTATAAGACCTTTTTTTTTTGTTTCCCTCCTACCTTGGTCTGGACAACTGATAACCCAGCATCACCACAGACTCCTCCTAGCCTTACACTTACTCTCTTCTAGTACTCTCAGAATCACAGAATCACTCAGTTGGAAAAGACCCACCGGATCATCGAGTCCAACCATTCCTATCAAACACTAAACCATGTCCCTAAGCACCTCATCCACCCATCTTTTAAACACCTCCCTGGGAAGCCTTTTTCCAGTGCCCAATGACCCTTTCCATGAAAAATTGTTTCCTAATGTCCAGCCTGA
Organism: Piaya cayana; assembly: GCA_013389865.1. NCBI lineage: Eukaryota > Metazoa > Chordata > Aves > Cuculiformes > Coccyzidae > Piaya > Piaya cayana. The sequence goes on along the minus strand of WAAB01023198.1, from coordinate 41,052 downwards.
ACCTCCCCTGGAGGAGCTTGAAGCCATCCCCTCTTGTCCTGTCCGCTGTCATGGGCAGGAGAAGGAGAGGAACTGTCTGGGCAGGTTCACAGCTCATGGTGCAGGTAGCATTAGCTCCAAAGAATGGGATGGTGCCTTGATTGCACTGCCAAGCAGCATAAGTTCTCTCAGAGTAACCACAACACTAAGTTCTTTTGATGGTGTCAGTCATTAATAGAGTTGCCTGACTTATCTGGTGGAAGAAGTCTTAATGTTTCTATAGATATGAGAGTCTTCCACCTAACTCCAAGTATTTAATTCCCAACCTCTGAGTTCTCTTATCTATCTCTGATACCAAACTGAGATTGGAACTGGAGGGAAAATAGGGTGGACTGAAATGGCTTCTTCCTAGACACCATTTTACTATAGAAACACACATCCTGACTCTCAGAAAGTTAGATGTGTTTACTCTCTGATACTGTTAATTGCAAACTTACCTGCTCATTTATTCTAATTTTGGGACACTGGGTCTTCACTTGCCTTTTTTTTTTTCACTCTAGGCATACCCCTTAGCTCAGGTGGCTGTGATCTGTCCTTCCAGAAAGATTCTCTTTGGTTCTGAGCCTTGTGAAGCTCCATGCAGGCAGGAAAGCTTTGCAGCATGTCACACATTTGGTTCTTCTCATCATTGTTCTGTTTTTTTTTTTTTCCTCTAGACATGAAGACAGCAATCGCGGCTCAGACTACAGATCCAGAAGCTGTTCTGAATCTTGAGCAGTGGCAAGTGCCATCTGCTACAGAAAATAAGCACGAAAACCTCCTAATCAACAAATATGAAAATCTGTCCTTAGGAAGTTTTTTCCTGACTTGTTTCAGCAAGGAATCAGTTTATTTTGAGAGTTTATCAATTCCCTCCTATAAGTACATTTTAAAATTCCTTATTAATCTTGCTACAAGGTCATTATTGATCAACATATATTTTAAGTGCATGAGGACAACACTAGGATTTGCAGAAGTATTTTTCTCCCCCTAAATATCTTTTCACAACCCATCACAGAATTTGTTGAGCAAACCCTGAGATTAGAGGATATTTTGGACTTGGTCCCAGAAAACAAGCCAAGTGCGATAAATAAAATAAAACATCTGGAGGTCTAGCCATCAGAAAATCATCAGATATCCACTGGTTCTGAGGGAATGTTATATATGAAAGGTAATAATCTGAAGTATTGGGCTTTTCATAAAACATAACTCTGTGAAAGAATGTAGAATGAGACAAAAAATAATGTTGATCTGAGTTGATTGTCTCGAAAATTTACTATGGAAAATCATGAGGTCTGTAATGAATAGTTGGATAGCCTTAACCAGCATCTGTGCCAAAAAAATCTAAACATATATTTAAAAAACAAAGATAACAGAAGTCAGTCTTGCTAAGCAGAGATGCAGGGAACAATGTGAAGGATAAACACTGCTGAAAGGGAGAAAAAAGGCAAATAAGGTTCTAATTAGTGGGAGGGACTGAATAGATTACACAAAGGAGATAAAAGCAAGGAAACCTAATTGGAAACACAGCAATGTAGTATCAAACAATCCAAACTATTTTATCTAGTACAAGTGGTTATTAAGATCTGTCCACACAAGTGATGTGTAAAAGGTTGATGTTCTTGAGGTTAGGAGACAGGAAGCAGAGAAGTAAAAATATTAGTCATGACTAAGATGCCCAATTCCCAAATTGAGTAACATGTATATGCAAATGTTCCCCGTCGGTGAAGACTGCAGTTTTGCCATGGAAATACCAGAGCACAGATTGATGTTGAATATTCAAGGACTCCATTAAAGACCTCTTGTTTCTTCATGTCTTTCACTGTTGGTGGAAACAGAAGGTTCAGTCAGATCAATGCTACCGTGTTATCTTTCTGTGTTGGGCCAGGAAGAAAGTATTTCTCTAAATTTGGGCAACCCACTGAATATACCAACTCTGTAGTGTGGAAGTAGGAAGCATCAGTGGGTCCTCTCACTCCTCAGCCAGAAAATGATGTGGTAGATGCTTCTTGCAGTGTTAAAATAGTTGAAGAAAGACCTTAATGTTCATTTAAGCACGGTGTCCCTAAATTGACATCTAATTAAGGGCCTTGCTGCTCCTTTTAGGAATCAACTCAAAATTCTGAGGAACGATAGACAACTAAAGGAGCAGGAAAACCCTATCCTGACTTTATGGTGCCTGTGTCTGCCTTAATTTCTGCAGCTAGTGGCTGGAATATGACCTAAAAGGAGGTTGCAGAGAGGAGGGTGCTGGTCTTTTCTCCCAAGTGACAGGGGACAAGACGAGAGAGAATGGCTTCAAGCTCCACCAGGGAAGGTTTAAGCTGACCATTAGAAAACAATTTTTCACAGAAAGGGTCATTGGGCATTGGAACAGGCTGCCCAGGGAGGGGGTTGAGTCACCTTCCTTGGAGGTGTTTAAAAGATGGGTGGATGAGGTGCTGAGGGACATGGTTTATTGTTTGATAGGAATGGTTGGACTCGATGATCCGGTGGGTCTCTTCCAACCTGGTGATTCTATCATTCTATGATTTGTTCTTTATGTGCAAACACCCCTACTAAAGAAAAATAGTAGTCCTCACTGCTGTGCAGATTTGCTCCCAGTGTCCTTATCAACCTCAGAGTTAAATAAACAAGAAAAGTGCTGCATATTTTCCCAAACTCTTGCATTTAAAGAGAAGGTAAGAGATTAGATCTAGGTAAACACTCTGTGGTGAATAACCTAGTGGCTGCCTCTCATCACTTTCCTTTATGGGTTATAATTTTCTTGAACCAATGCCCCAAATTTGACTCCGAAGACAGTGAGAGTGAGCACTTAGAATCATAGAATCATTAGGCTGGAAAAGACCTTTGAGATCATCAACTACAACTATACCTCTCCGCTACTAAATTATGTCCCCAAGCACCTCATGTCCCCGCCTTTTAAACACCTCCAGGGATGGTGACTCAACCCCCTCCCTGGGCAGCCTCTGCCAGTGCTTGATAACCCTTTCTGTGAAGGATTTTTTTCCCTAATGTTTAATCTAAAGGTCCCCTGACACAGATTAAGGCCATTCCCTCTTGTCCTATAACCTACCACTTGGCAGAAGAGACCGACAGCTACCTCTCTACAACCTTCTTTTAGGTAGCTGGAGAGAGAGATAAGTTCTCCCCTCAGCCTCTTTGTCTCCAGGCTAAACAACCCCAATTCCCTCAGCTGGTCCTCATAAGACTTGTTCTCCAGCCCCTTCACCAGCTTCGTTGCTCTTCTCTGGACTCTCTCCAGGACCTCAATATCTTTCTCATAGTGAGGGGCCCAAAATTGAACACAATATTGAAGGTGCAGCCTCACCAGTGTGGAGGACGGGGAGGAGAACCACTTACTAGTGAGTGGCTGGTCCCTCCTAGTGAGCTGCTTTAATTGGGTGTAAAGGTCACACAGTAGCAGTGTCTGTTCTTTGAAGCACACAGCTTCTCCAAGCTGCTTTATAGAATGAAGACCACTTTTGAAAATGGCTTTCTGCAGCTCTAGCTTGGATGCCAGGCACTGCTTGGCAAATTCACCCCCTTGCTGCCGTTGCTTAGGTTTGGCTGATCCCTTCCCAAGCAGCAGACTAACAGGCAGTGCCAACTCATCTACAGTTCAAAACACAGGCATATTTGTGGTCATTTCTACTTATTTTGTAGGGTTTTGCTCAGAACTGCTTGGAACAAGCTGGCTTCATGGATCTGTGGCAGAAGATGTAGCATTGCAGTCCTTTTAGTAAACAAAGACTCTCTGTCTGTCTGTCTGTCTATCTATCCATCCATCCATCCATCCGTCAGTTTATCAATCTGTCAAATTTGTAATTTGAACCCCAAAAATAAGTAAGCTCATTGCTCACTTGTTACAGTGAACACAGAGTGGAACTGCTCCACATTTATAGAGATGACTATTAATGACCAGTTTTTTATTAAAACGTGATGATATTTGAAAGCGAAATAAGAGCAGTAACTGATGTTTGGTTGACAAATGGGTACAAAAATGTGAGCAAATAGGCTGGGGACAAAGGAAAGAAGTTGTCCTAGGGAGCTCTGGGCAAAGTAGTAGTGAAGAGAGAGCATTCAATGGGAACCACTGGTTTAAGAGGTTACATTCAGTTTCTATCACCTCTGTAAAGAACTGATATTATTCCTGAGGCCACTGTGAGGCACTGAACAGCAAAACTGAGTTTTTGGTAGGAGCTGTTGTGGGTTCTTGAGTTTGCAAGAGATGGCTTTATCTTCCTGTAGTGAGGATTCCACAAACCTTTGGATGAGTTTTGACCTCAAGAGCTTGTTAGATTTCAAACAGGAGCAATATCCTCCTGGAATGGAGACTTTCAGATCTGCCAATAAAGCTTTTTCTACATGCATTAGTAGGTGTTTATAGACAGATCTCCTGTCCATTGTCACCTTGCAGACAAAATCTTCTCCGGCTTATTCTCAGTCCAGAAATTTCTAGATGGTCTTTAAGTTCCAGTCACCTTCAGACTCCTCTTGAGTCACTAGGAAAAGTGTCTGTCACCTTTTTCCCTCTGAGAATGGCCGTGTATTGTCTCTTTCACCGTTTCAAGGCCCTTCTTCTCAATTACCGCTCTGCAGGCTTTGTTTTGTTGATGTCTTTCAAAACTTTTCTCTGCTTTGTTCTCCATCTCTAATCTAAGCAATCTCAGTTGTGCCTGAGGTGTAAAATCTGCCTTTTCTTCTCAGGGAGCAGCATGCAAAGACCCACCCCTTCTCCCAGAAGCAGCTGACTTGATTTTCTAGATTTTGCTGTTTACTTTAGTGAACTGGACTATGGGATGATCTTCATTATGAATCTCCTTCAGCCTACTGCTGTAGACACCTTATTTTGCTTCTAGTAGAGGATACCTTGCACTTTTGATGTTTTAAATAGGAAAATACATTTAAAAAATTGAACTTGGACTTTCACTCTGCTGTGCTACTGTAACCAAATTTGTCAGAAATACTTTTCCCTTCCCTTCCTTCAATTTTGATGAATTATCAGATATAAAAACAGGATGGTTCCAGCCTTCCTTACTTACTAGTGTTTTTAAGGGTCATTGCATAATTAAAACTTGCCAGCACTATTCACAGCATGATTAATGTTCTAAAGAGATAAAATGCCTCTGATTAACAATGTACAAATGAAGTTTCACACCCTTGACTGCCTACCTTATGAGCCTGACGGTACTAAGTGACCTGACCTCTCGAGTACTAACCAAGAAAGCAGCAAGCCAATGGTGAAATATCTCCCTAAATAAGTAAAGGCAAGATGGATTTGGAAAATGAATGCTGTCTCCTCTTAGCATGTGGTAAACTTTTGAGGTTATTGCTGGTGGCCAAATATACAAAAAAAGTTCTGCCATATGTTCTCTTGATAGATTTTATGCAGGGGACCATACTGTGGTTGAGGTTTGCATCTCAAATATGGAGTGATAGAGTAGGAGAAAAATTTGGCATAGCAGCCAAAGGTCAGGAATGGAAAATGAAAAGTTTTGAGGCAGGACAAAGGTTATGAAATTAGCAATGGGATCACACGGATGCAGCAGCAAGGCTAAAGTGCAGCAAGTGGAGTGACTCACCCATGGAGAGCTGTTCCTCTCAGGAACAGGATGGGTTTTGTCCCTCAGGGTTCAATCTCTCCAAGCTGAGCTTTGTTATATTACTGGTGGGAGCTTGCTTGGTTTATCAGGCTCCCTGCCAAATCGTTGCATCAGTCCCTTGTGGTGATGGTCTCCTTTTTTTCCCCACTTCCAAAGATAACCTTTCCCTTGAAAGCCATACTGCATCATAAGGAAATACAGCTCAGAGGAGACTTCAGATCACTTTGTCCAACCTCTTGCTCGAAGGGTCAGAGAATAACCCAATGCTAGTGAGAGATTGAATGAGATGAGCTCTCACCTTGAGCTTCATGCTTGGGAAAGAGCATTGAACCTTCTCTAGGAGCTGACACAAGGCCGACTTTTCATGAATCAAGCTGGATGGCATTTTAGTTTTCATCCCCAACGCTGTGACAAATGACAATGTCAGTCTGACAACGTTCTGACCACCAGACCCTTTCAACCACTGAGAAACCACTGATTTCAGAATGACCCAAAGCTATGAAGAACACCCCTTGTTTCTCTGGTTTCTATGATTCATCTGAATTAGGTCTTATTCTTCATTTACAGAGAATGATATAAAAAATGGACTTCTGAAAGCAGAATGAATGATCTAGAGGTGAATCAGAGTTAAAGAACAAAGAACTGGCACTGAAGACAGCAATGTTAAGCTTGGCTGCTAAACGAAATATTTAAAATGTCTCCACTGCCAGTGCATTATTTTTTATGTCTTGCACTTTTTCATTACACCATCTTTATTCTGCAAGTGGAAAATGAGGTAGTATAAAGGAAAAAGTAGGGTCAAGACCAGCAATTCAAAATTTATTATTTTGTCTGAATTGGTACTTTCACATTTTCTGGAGTAGCTGAAACTACATATGCATATTTAGAGGGCAAATTAACGGAATTAACAGGGACCTGTCTTAGATGAATCCTTGTCAGTCTTCTTCTCGGGACCATTCTGATTACTAGAAATGAAATGAAAGAGAGATGATGCAAAGTGAACTCAGCATTTCATTTCAGAACATTGACTCTGATTTGAAAGACCTGTTTAGTTTGGAAATCTTTGTTCAACTATAAAGAAATTGCACATTCAGTAATAAAAGGTACAAACCCCCTCCAGATTAATATATCATTCCTTGGGCACTATATATTCTGATATAACCCCATTTTCCAATAAAATACTTCAAAACCTGGAATTTCTTTTCACTCCTCATGATCACAGGCTTCACACTGGGGAAGATGAGACTGCAGAACTGTTCACCAGCCTTGGCGTGATGGGTGCCCTCAATGACACCTGATCAGTGATTTTACTAACTTTCGTAACTCAGCTTGATGTGCTTGACCTGGTTGTGCCAGTTTTACAAAACTGCCACATTTTCAGGATGACTTTGCTGACAGCTCCTCTAGGGATTTCTCTAAAGCTGGATTATCATCTGTTTTCCATCTGATCTACCTTTTTTAAAAATTATTATTTCTTTTTGTTTCTTTCCTTTGATATATTTTAGATCCAGAAAAATCAATAAAAATCCCAGAAAAAAGCATTCCTGAAAGGTTAGGATGCATGGAGCCACATCAGCCATTAAAAGTGTCTGCAGGGCACAGTTCCCAGTCAGTAGACGTGGGGGTGGGATTTCTCTCATTTTAATATCATATGACTCAAATTATTTAAGGCTGTGCTAGTCGCTCAATTCTCCCTTTACAGTGAAGGCAGCCTCCAGACACCCATTCACTCCCTGACCTCCAGGTTCAAATTCATTAAATATAATAATAATATAATATAAGAGATATATAATCGAGTTTAAAAGAAACCAGCCAACCAAACCCTCCAAACGGATCTGCCTTTGCACAGGTAGGATTTGAAAACCAACGCACAGCACTGTCTCAGGGTATGTCAGGGACTATGTAATTCTATTTTACCTCCAGCTGCTCTCTCCTCTCATAGGTTTTCCTCACCAGAGACTTTCATAACCCGCAATCCATTGCAGCTGACTTAAACCCCTGCAAGTCAAATAAAAAGCAGCTAAATTTTCAGCAAAGTAGGCTCAGTTCCGGTGTCATTCAAAATGTAAATCCAGGTGCTTTAAATGCACTTTGCAAGAGAGGGTTAAGTTACAATAATAAACCTACTTGCACTGGCACCAGCTCATGTCGAAGGAGAAAAAATAAAATTATGCTCATCCAATTCTATAAAGCCTGGAAGGAGATGGGAAAAGCAGAGCAGGGTTTCTAGGAAAGCACAAGGAAGCTCACTGCCTAGAAAGCTGATCTGGTGAATTTTGCTTTTCTAATTTTTTTTCCTGGATTCTCACAAAACCACACAGGCCAGAAGGATTTACTTCACTGTCTACCACAGCGCACAGTGATGGACACTGGTCCAAAGAGAAGCTTTTTATCGATGATACGTGTTAAGCATTTACAATATTTAATATACAACCCCCTACTAAATTAGTAAAGAGTAAATGATAGATCTGCAATCTTCTCAGATAGGTTTGGCACTGAGTGAAATGTATAATCTACTTCAAACACCTCTAAGAAGAAAATTCAGGATATATTCTTGTCATTCAGAAAGGGTGATCGAACTCACCAAGTGTTTCGCTTTCCGAATGGTCAGTGGAGGGGAAATCTGTGGCAAACTGTAGCTCTGAGCAACCATCAGTCTGAACAGTCCAGGAGATACTCTAATCTACATGAAAATAATATTAAAAATTAAAGGTGAGCATTCTTTTGGGAAGAAGAAAAACAACAGATCTTGAGTTCTGCAACCAAGAGATCGTGACTATACAGAACTCTAGTCCCTCCCCTGAAAAAATTATGGTTTATGTGCTTGTCTAATAGGAGCTATCCTGGCAGCAGCAAAGAAAACTCTCAAATCAGTTTGAAGGGGCTTTGTAGTGTTTTTGCAAATGAGGGAGAGACACCTGCTTTGTTTTGGTGTATGGAAGAAGAGGAGATGACCATATTGCAGATGTTTCATAGATCTGAAGATGGCTATCTGGCCAAAACACCATTCCACCAACCACAGTTCTAGTTGGCAGCTGGTCACAAGAGGTGTTGCCCAGGGCTCACTGTTGGGGCTGGTTCTGTTTACTGTATTTATCCACGACCTGGATAAGGGTATCGAGTGCACCCTCAGTCAGTTTGCAGATGACACCAAACTCAACAGGAGTGTTGATCTGCCTGAGGGAAGGAAGGTTCTACGGAGGAATTAGAACAGGCTGGGTTGATGGGCTGAGGCCAACGGGATGGGGTTCAGCAAAGCTTAGGGCGGGGTCACAACAACCACATGCATTATTAAAGGCTTGGGGGTGAATCACTGATGGAAAAGGACTTGGGGGTGTTGGTTGACACATGACTGAATACAAGCCAGCAGTGCCCCAGGAGGCCAAGAAGACCACCAAGAGCATCCTGGCTTGTACCAGCCATGGTGAGGACAGAAGGAGTAAAGAAGTGATCATCCTCCTGTGCTGGCAAGGCCTTACCTCAAATCCTGTGTTCAGTTTTGTCCCATCACTACATTAAAAAGTCATTGAGGGTCTGGAGCATCTGCAAGGAAGGACAATGAAGCTGGTGAAAAGTCTGAAGCACAAATGCTAGGAGGAGCAGCTGAAGGAACTGCTGAGAAAAAGAGGCTGAGGGGAGACCTTATCACCCTTTACAACTACCTGAGAGGAGGTTGTAATGAAGTGAGCCTTGGCCTCTTCTGCCAAGTAAGAAGTGATATGAGAAAAAGAAATGGCCTCAAGTTGCACCAGGGAAGTTTAGATTGCATATTAAGAAAAATTACCTCACCAAAAGGGTTGTCAAGCACTGGCCCGGGGAAGTGGTGGAGTCCCCATCCCTGGAGGTATTTAAAAGATGAGTAGATGTGGTGCTTAGGGTTGTGGTTTAGTGGTGGAGTTGGCAGTATTTGGTTTACAGTTGGACTTGATTATCTTAAACATCTTTTCCAACCTAAAACATTCAGTGATTCTGATTTTCCCAAGGACTGTGGGCAAAGGGTTGTAATGGTTTAGTAAGTTGTTACGCTGTTGACCATACTGTGGTATCTTGACCACAAGTCCACTGTAATGCAAAGTTCTAATTTGCTGAATTCATCTTCAGAGCCAATTAAATGGATCTCACTGCACTGGAGAAAGGCCACAGTTCACTAAAAATAGACACAAAGTGGCATTTGAGGGTCTTAGGAGTGTAAGACATCCACACAGCCAGCGGATACCAGACATGACTTGCAGGATACTAATGGTCCTTCACGTGCTCGATACCAGCTGGAATACTCTAGAGCATCTCAGATGGCATTGGATGCATACGCTTAGGCATGAATGATGGACCTTAATGGACCCTTAGTAAGTTTGCAGATGACACTAAGCTGGGTGGAAGTGTCGATCTGCTGGAGGGTAGGAAGGCCCTGCAAAGGGATCTGGACAGACTGGACCGCTGGGCAGAGTCCAACGGCCTGAGGTTTAACACAGCCAAATGCCGAGTCCTGCACCTGGGGCACAACAACCCTATGCAGAGCTACAGACTGGG
>WAAB01023198.1:0-30212 GCA_013389865.1 Piaya cayana | reverse complement strand
AAAAAAAAAAAAAAAAAAAAAAAAAAAAAAAAAAAAAAAAAGAGAAAAAAACAAAATTTTTTTTTTTTTAAAAAAAAAAAAGAAAATAAAGTAATAATCCTCAGAAGTGCAAAAGTAACCTTTAAAAGTAAAAATGGAAAAATTTCCTGTACAAGAAGGCAAATAAAAAGAGCTTACATTTATTTATGTAAAAGTCTGATTAAGTTTAAGTCGATAATATGAGTGGGAGAGGAGGGGAGAAGGCAGGGAGAGGGCTGACTCATGGTTTTTGAATGTTTGGGGTTAACACCAGTGTGTTTGGCAAATTCTTATGTGTACTTAATATGTGCTAAGGAAATTATAATTGGTCCATAGATGATTTGTTAACTAAAAATAGGGCTAAAGCTGTAAAAATATTTGTAACATAAAATTTCACCAACTCTTCATCATTCTTTAGTGCTTGTCTCAAAACACATTGCTAACTACGGGGTCTCTAAACACCTCTCCATGGTAATTTATTTGAAGGCTCATGGCAAAGCTGAAGATGTATTTCAGCACATTGAGCGAGACCTGCAAATGCAGTTAAGCCAGATGAGTACCTACCAAGCTAATGGAGCAATTCCTTCTCAATCACAATGTGGAACTGCCTCACTTCCATTCCTTCACCCTCCCAGCACCCCTTGTTGGGTTAGAAGCTTACTTGGTCCCTGTGTTTGTAAATGAAGCAGTGGCAGCTGAGGTTTGCCTGGCTGCCCAAATAGTGTGTCCCTGCTGGCTGAAAATGTCCCCAAAGCAAGGAATTCATCCCAGGATCTGCTAATCAACATATCACCTTTTCAGCCCTAATTTTACATGTTGTCTTCATATTTTGAGTATCTTTCTGCATATGAGATTGTTTTGACCACTTCTTCTTCAGAGACAATAGCAACAAACCTGGTAGGATGCTCATTTCCCATGCAACCCGAACAGGAGGTTTCCTAAATGTCCTCAAGAAATTTATCTTGAGGGAGGAACCCAAAGTGTGGGGTCCCACTCACTACATGGCATGTCACTTCATTTTCTTGAGTACATGCAGAGAACATCTCAGACTGAACTTGGAACTGATTGAAAGTCCAGTTGAAGTTGGTGGAAATAATCCTTTCTTGACCTTCATGAACTTTGGCTGGTGTCCAAACTCAACTCATGATGTTCACACCTCCTTAATGCAACCTCTGGCACTTAAGTCATGTAAAGCTGGGCCAGGGAAAATGTCAGGTAATGCAGTGTAAGAAGCCACCTCAGAGAAGATGAGAGGGTCATTTTTTTCTGGTTCTGCTGCAGCTGAATGCTCCTTGTCTGAGTGCATCCAGACCAAGCAGTGACTTTTACAGTGCCTGCGACCAGAGACTATAGAACACAAGCTGCCACTGACACCTCATTGTTGACCTCAGCCTTGCTCAACTCCCTCTCTTCTCTGCCCTCTCCCAGTCACCCCCCTCTTTTTCCTCTCCCCAGACCCATGACAGCACCCTGGCAGGCTCCAAAAATCTGTCAGGTGGAGTTCCTACTCACTGAAATTATAGGTGATGGCTTGTGAAATGGTGGAGGTCTGCTCAGTGTTATCTGCCTGTCACTCCACATTTTCCTTTTATTAATAGGTTGACAAACTTGAACAAATCCTGCAAATTCCTCTGCTTTCCTCTCTTTGCCTTGGCATCTCACCTCTCTTCTGCTGCCCTGCAAAATTCACCTCTCAACCCACCCCCTTATTCCCTTCCCAGCCGAAGTGAAAAAGCAAGAGTAAACACAATGTCCTTTGCCCAGGCTGTTAACTAAGCTTAAGCTTTGTTCAGAACATGAAACTAGAAATGAAAAGTTATACGCGTGCATGCACATGCACGTGGATGAAAACTACAGTAATCACAGAATCACACAGAATCACAGAATCACCGGGTTGGAAGAGACCCATCGGATCATCGAGTCCAACCACTCCCACCAAACACTAAACCATGTCCCTCAGGACCTCGTAATGTTTGCATCTTGTTGCAGGAGTGGATGGCTTGGGATGAAATCTGTCTGGAAAGGTGGAGTAAACTGCAAGTTTTCAGTTCATTTAATATTTTATTTCAATCTCTACTCCAGCTCTCTGCATTCAGCAATGTATTTTTCCCTTAGTGAGCAGAGTTCTGCTCCCAGGCACTGGATTGAATTACAGGTAACATCTTTGCTTGGTGTGAAATCAACACTTACATGGGTCCATATGAGCTGAGAAGACAGCTTTCACTTATTTGGATACTTACACATCCATTCCCTCCTGCTGTTACCAAGGGATGCCTAACAGAGTCTGATTTGATTAGACCTTGGTGATATCAAGAAGTGGATGCATATTTTGGAGGAGAGATTTGGGGTCATCGTTGAACCACAGGCTGGTTGCCCTGTGGAAGTCTTAACATGCAGCATATTTGCAGATTCTTTGTTGAACAAAAACTTTGATATCAATTTTTTTTTTTTGCTTCCTCCTCATCCTTTGTCATCCTTTTTCTCATCTACTTCTAATCTAAGCTTGCTTTGAATACATAAATCCTAAATTGACGTCATTTGTCTGCCGTATGGAACATTGTTTATGTTGAATCAGGTTTGCTGTTTTGTTAGAGTGGAGGGCAACCTGAATGGTCCAGGTGCAGAAGCCCAAATCTTAATGACTTGAAACGAACACGTGGATTGATCCAGTCAAATTCTTACATTAATTAACTGTACTTCTTAACAGTTCTTTCTTTTTTTTTGTTGTCGTCATTGCCCCCAGCCCCCAGCTCCTACTCGTTTGTTAAAACATCTTGATTCATGCAGTATAGATTTGCTTTTGGTCTGACACAGAATTGAAGAGGGTTTTGCTTGGCAGAGTAAGATATTGCAAAAGTCGCTGAAAACAGTGTGTGAGATCTATGTGATTTTTAGTTCTCTTTTGTTTCTTGCCCTCACAGGTGGAATCAACACAGTCCTACAAATGAGGTGTGTCTAATTTAAACTACTGACTACTTTATCGGTGAAATATTTGCTGTAACTATTTCCTGAGGATATTTGTTTTCTTTTCCCTACTTATGCTGAGAGTTGGGACATTATTTTGCTATAGAAAGGCCATTTAAAAAATCCACTTCCAGCTGAAACAGCTCTAGCCTTTGCTAAAATATATATTTGCTTAAATTACTGCTACAGAAAAAAAAAACCTAATAAAAATAACCCCTGAAAAGTATAGGTCCTTGATCACAATGTGGTTGTTTGGACATCATTAACACCTTTGCTACACATTTCCTCTGTACCTTGGGCATGTTATGTTACCTCTTTACCTTATTTATGAATTGGTGGAAAATATGAAAGACTTTTCCTTTGTTTTATCTCTCAACACAGGCAATTCTGCATAGAAGATTTAGTACACGCTTTATAATTACTATCTGTAATTGAGTGTCAATTAAAGGTCCCTTTACAATGCCAGAATAGTGTACACATTATATATAAATACATATAGATGAGAAGACAGCCTTTAATCTCTCGATGCCTTGATCTGTAATGACCATGATAATGCTTGCTTTGTCTCTAACCTCTTTGATGCAGGCTGGTTTCCAACTCCATCGCTTTTGGGAATCCCTTGCTGAGTGAGGACCTTGTTCTTTGTTAGACCTGCTACAGCATTCACTCTTTCCTAAAACACAGCATGTGTCTAAACTCTAACTGGTATTGTAAAACCACGTACTTGCCTGTAAGATAGGGCTAGAACAACTCCTAACCTATTCAGTGCCCAAAAATGAATGGCCCCCTCTTAGAAAGTGGCTATTCAATGTCATATATTATTGACACAGTTTGGGGGTTTGCCCCTGGCTAATTTTCTGAAAGCTGCCCGAGCCCTGATCTAGGAAGAGAACAAACACTTTCCTTTTTGACTTCTCTGTGACACTCGTATTTCACGACAGCAACACAGTTGCTTTCAACCTTTTTGCATACGTGGAGATCTGGAAAATTTCCAAAGCTGGAACATGCCTGAACAGAAAATTTAGCTCTTTTAACTTGAGTCTTTTTCTGCACATCAACCAAAGGTGAAAAAATAAATATTTGATTTTCTACAGAATTTACATGCATGGTTGTGTAAGGAGAAGAAGGGTCCCCAGTGAAGAAATGAAGGGTTGTTTCTCAGTGGATGTCACTACACATTATCATTACAAATTAATAATAATAGTAATGGTAATTATAATTAATAGTAATAAGAATTTCTGCACAGTGGGCTAAGTCTCTCCTCACTTTATATATCTATGTGATTTACCTTTCTCACTGGGGTGTTATCAAGCCAGCCTTAACTCCTCCCAGTTTTCTGCTGATGGTGGTTGCTTTTCATAGAAATAACAGAATGGTAGGTTTGAAGAGATCTCAAGAATCATCTTATCCAACACTTTTAGGTGATCAATAGCCTAATTGAGATGACCCAGCACCCTGTCAAGCTGAGCCTTAAAAGGGTCAAATGTGGCATCTACCACTTCCTTGGGGAGATTATTCCAATGTTCCACTGTTCTCATGGTGAAAATTTTTCTTCTGGAATCCAATTGGAATCTCCCCAGGAGCAACTTATACCCATTCCTCCTTGTCTTTTCCATTTACTCCTTGTAAACACAGAGCCCTTATCCTCATGGCAGATGCCCTTTATGTACTGGTACATAGTTATAAGGTTTCTCCTAAGCTTTCTCTCAAATCTGAACAAACCCAGTTCTCTCAGCCTTACTTCATATGGTAGCTTTCCTAGTCCACTGATCATTTTAGTGGCCCTTCTCTGTCCCATCTCCAGCCTGTCTGCATCTTTTATTGTACTGCAAGGACCAAAACTGGACACGTTACTCCAGGTGTAGCCTAACAAGCACTGAGTAGAGTGGGACAATGATTTCTTTATCTCTGCTGGTGATGCCTTTCTTGATGAACCACAGCATCCCATTGGTATTCTTTGCTGCTGCAGCACACTTCTCACTCATGCTGAGTCTGTTGTCCACCAAAACCACCAGGTCCTCCTCCACAGAGTTGCTTTCTAGCCAGACAGAAGCCATTCTCAGCTGCATTCCAGGGTTATGTGTTCCCAGGTGTAAGACCTTATACTTATCTTCATTGAACTTTATAAGGTTCCTGCTAACCTGCTCTTCCAGCCTGTCCAGGTCTTCCCCCAGGAGTGTCAACCTCCCCACTCATCTGCAAAAGCCACCAGGGTGCTTTTGATCCCAACGTCCAGGTCATTATGAAGATATTAAACAGCGTAAAGCCCGATATCAATCCCTGGAGGAACCTGCTTGAGACTGGTGGTCAGTTTGAGAAAAAATTATTTATCATTCCCTCTCTGGATACAGCCTGTCAGCCGGTTCCTCACCTGCTGCACGAACCACTTATCTGGTACATAGTGCACCAGTTTCTCTAGGAGGAGGCTGTGAGGAACCCTGTCAAAGCTCTTTTCTTCTGATGCTTTGCAGCTTTTCTAAGGAGCGTCTCAGTAGGGCTTTCTCTGTGCTGTAAGCTGATCCAGCTGTCAGGCAGGAGGTTTTAGCCTGCCTGAAGAATTTGGATGAAAGTTTTCTGAACTTCTTGATGCATAAGCCATGAGAGCATATGGCCATAAATCCTATAAGCTTGGGCTTTTAGTGGTGATACAATAGTACTTGATGGACTCCTCTGGATAATGCTGCTGTAATGCAAGGTGGATGCAGCAGGGAGAGCCTGGAGCCTCAGGGTCGGATCTACAGGCTTTGCTGTCTTAGGCAATGTGGCAAATGTCCACTGTACACACAGACAGCTCCAGCATGCAGCAATACCCCTGGGCAACTGCTTATTGGACCCTCTAACACAGAGACATATTGCTTTGCATGGTCTGCGGGGAGGAGTTTCTGGGAGAGGAGGCCTGATGACCTGGCAGCACAGCTGAGAGCTTCTCCCTTGCCTCTCCCTCTTATCCCCTGCCTGAGGGCAGAAAGCATCTATTTAGACTCCTTGTTCTTTCCCTGCTCCCTTGAAGCATGATTCATATTAAAGCCTTGGATTTTGTGTTGGATGCTGTGCAACCGTGAGCATCAGCATCCCGGAATGCCAAGCCTCATGCTAACAACAAGATATTATAAAGGATTTTTCTGATTGCTTCTATTTGATTACTAGCTGATCGTGGCATTTCCTACTGGGGCTTGCTGAGCAGATCCACCCCCTTCCTCAGCTCTCAGATGTCCTGGGGATGAAGGGGCTAATCCTTTACATTAACCAACCCATTAACTATTGTGCCTGTAAAAACACCCAGCCTGTCACAATTACTTCTGGCTCTGTTCCCTCCTGCCCATCAACTTGATCGAAGATAATGTGTAATAGGATAGCACAGAGCAGCATGCTGTTGACACTAGGAAGAAAGATCCCAGGGCTGAAGTGCCACTCAGGTTACAGATGAGCTGGAAAATCCACCCACTCATGAGGGTGGTGACAGCTTTGTATACAAACTCTTGCTGCCTATGATACCGAGATTGCAGAGGCTGAAAGTCTGTAAGTGCTTGACAGACAGGACTTTGATGAGAGCCAACAGGGAGAGGGGCTGGGTGGATGTTGCTGGAGGTCAGCTGGGCCACCTCCTTTTAAACCTTGATGCTGTAGCGTAAGTGGAATAAGTTATCAGCTTAAGATAAATCAAACGAGGATATCTGCTTACCACGCAGCTCATCCTTTTTTTGTCAGTCAGCACGAAGGGCAGATCAAGGAGCTGACTGCATTGTTGTGGCCGTAGGTTGCTCTTACATACTTGCACACGTCAGGCTGCGGTTGGATGGATTCCTGCAAACCATGGCTGAGATGCCTGGCAGCCTCCTGCAGTGGCTACGGCATTGAAACCAAGGTATTAAGCACCAGGGGAGTCACACCCAGGAGCCCTGCCTTGTCCTTTTGGTTCTGCCACAGGCATTACATACTCCACTGCTTTGTCTCACATCAGTAGTTTTATAAATGCTTCAAGGCAGGATCTGAACATTGACTTTTTTTTTTTTCCTTCATGGGAAAAGGCTAAAATGTCAGCTTCCAACCTGGGGTGGCTCAGCACAAAGCAGCACATTTCAATTTTATCAGCTGGCACAGAGAGATCTGTTTCAAATCATTTTTGACAACAGCATATTAAGCTGCATTTCTATCTCAGCTTGAAACTGGCCCGCCTATCGGGCCGTTCCTTTTATACAGAAACCAGGAAAAACAGGTGAGTGGGTGAATCACAGTGGCATGAACTTGGCTTAAGGGATAAGAGTGGCTAGGATTTTCAGAATACAGTTTCAAAAAAGGAGCAGTTTGCTTTTCACTTGATCTTAAAATAGCCATTGCAGCCAGCTTTGATTAAATTGATACCAAATACTGCAGAAATCCTGCTGTTCACCTACCTCTAGTATCTATTTCCCAGCTGGCATAGCAAGACTTCGTTATTGGATGAGGATTTCCTTGAAAGAGTAGCAGTAATATCAAATAAAGGCTTCAGAAGTACTCTGGGCTGAGCTGACCTGGCTAACTGGCAAGATCCCACTAGACTAGAGATTAGCAAACGTGACACCCACCTACAAGAAGGAATGGAAGGAGGATCTGGGGAGTTACAGATCACCTTGACTGCCATCATGCGGCACATACAGGACAACCAGGTGATCAGGTCCATCCAGCATGGGTTTAGGAAAGATAGGGCCTACTTAACAAACCTGACATCCTTCAGTGATGAGGTGATCTGCTTAGTGGATGAGGGAAACCCTGTGGATGTTGCCTATCTAGACTTTAGTAAGGTCTTTGACAGTTTTCCACAGCATTGCCCTGGGAAATCTAGCTTCTCATGGCTTGGATGGGCATCCAAGCCGACTTCACTGAGTTAAAAACTGTCTGGATGGACGGGCCCAGAGAGTTGTGGTGAATGGAATTAAATCCAGTTAGTGACCAGTCACAAGTGCTGTTCCTTAGAGGGCTCAGTGTTGAGCCTGGTTCTGTTTAATATCTTGATCAACAATCTGGATAAAGGGATCAAGTGCGACTTTAGTCAGTTTGCAGATGATACCAAGTGGGGCAGGAGTGTTGATCTGCTTAAGGGTATGAAGGCAGTAAAGAAGGTCCTGGACAGGCTGGATGTGTCTGACAGACATATGAATACCTAAAAGAAGGCTCTTTTTAGTAACTCCTAACTTTGTGTCAAGAGTAGGAACAGTGTTTTCTTACTCCTGCCCCATCACCCCTGAACAGCTAATGGTTCGTGATATGATGCCAAACACTTCTTTTCAGCACTTTGGATGCAACCCAGCTGCTCAAGTGAAGTATACTTTAGAACCCAAGCACAAACTTGTTGGTCCTGTTTCTCTCTCAAAGAAGGGTTTGCCTACCAAGGAACTTGTTTGTTATTTACTTTTCTGGTTTAGTTTTTTTCCTAAGCAATGTGTTTCCAATCTAATAAAAAACACTGTCCCTCCCTTCAATCTTTTCTGATTGCACTGTTGCAGCAGGGCTGACTTTACACAAAATGGCACAGACAGGGCAACGCTCTGCGGTGAAATAGCTGGAAGCTTCTCAGCAACCACTATTCACACAGCTGATTTCAGCACCCTACCTCCTTCTATAAAGGGGAGGGTGTAGAATTTAGCTCCTCGAACTAACTTCACAAGAAAGAATTACAGACAATGAGAAAAATTCCCTAATCAGACGGGAACAATAAAGGGAGGGATGCTGGATGCTGTTTCAGATTTATAGGTAGTGAAAAAGGTAATGAAACATTTTCCCATTCTGAGCTGCTTTCTGGGAGATTCATGCAAAGGGTATTCATATTTTATTTTAGACACCAGAAGCTTTGACCAGAGATGAATAACCACTAGTTTACACAGACAGACTCCTCTTTGCTGCTTATTCTTCAAGCTTCATGAATCTTGCAAGCTTGAGGCAACTTTAGCAGGAGGGAAGAAATGCATTCGTTTCCACATTACTGCTTAACTTTTAGGGTGCTTTCTGTTTTGCACAGACATTAGTCCACAAGTTTAACAATACTCAGGGAGCTTGTACTGTGGCCTTTGGAAACAGCTTGATCCAAGTGAGATGGCCCCTACCTGGGGAGGTACCTCTGGAGATGTAAGTCCTGATACTTCTCTTTTCTTGCCTTGAGGAGGAAAAGAGGTGCTGTTCAGTCTGTTAATATTTCTGTTATAACTTGCTATTTATAATTCAGTGAACAAAGGACACAGACAAGTACACACATAGGTAATAATGACTATTTAGCTTCAGAGTTCAGTGTGTATGTTTAGGAGAAGGGAGTGTGTGTATGTGTGATGGTATGATACCAAGTGGGGCAACTAAATAGCACAGAAAACAGCAGCATTGCATACATGCTCTTCAACCTGGCATGTCCAGAAGCATGGAATCTTTTGCTTTTTAGCTGCTGGGATTTTATTTTATTGTTTATTTCTATTCCTTTAATAAGGAATCCTGACTTGACCTCCTTGCATGCTTATTGCACTCTGCCTTTGGCTGATTTACCAAGGCTTTCTCTTGCAAACCCTGGAGTGAATAATTGAATTCCCTGGACCGGAGTTAGAGAAACTCTGGAGCAGCTTGTTCATTCATTGGTGATGCTGCACTCCTACACAGCTGGGACAGCTTCTGGACTCCGTCAGCTATCCATTTCATCGGCTGGTTCGAGCCACGTGCTCCCTGCATTCTTTTGGTCACAGGGGCGTAGGAAACAACCTTACTGTTCAGCTTGCATAATAAAATGCCCTGGCAAAGCTAGCCATGATTTTGTCGTTAAACTTTGATGCCTCCTCTCTTGGCCCTCCCTTCCGAACCTTCCTGCCTTGAGTCTACGCTTGTAAAACCAGCAACAAGTCTACCATAGAAATCATTAATCCAGCAAGGTGGGGAAGTCTGTGTGTATACATTGCTGATATGGGCCTCCATCATTGTACTTGCATGGCTTTTATAGTCTGGCTTCCCCCTCAAAGCCTTGGGACTGAGTGGAGTTGGGCACAGGCAAGGACTTGGCTCAATGTAGTGTAGGATTTGGTGGTTTCAGTAACGACTGGTTTTGAGCACAGACAGAGGCCTGGGAGAGGAGGTATCATGGTGAGGAAGGAATTTCCACCATGGCGTGATGTAGGTTTTGTGATTCAATAAAATCAACATATGTTTGGGTTTTTTATTCTTATTTTGCCTGCCTTGGAAGAACATGGATGTGGTCAGCCTGCAACGGAGAGTAAAATTACTCTGCAGAGCCAAGGGCAAACTATGACAAAGCTCCATCCTGCCACATCAGGAGAAGCAGAAGATCAGAAACTTACAGCGTGACTGCAGCCGAGCTCAGGACTGCTCATAAAATACATCCCACTTGTACAGTAGAGCAAACAAAATCATGGACTAAGGAACAGGTAGGATACCTTTTCTCTAAAGCCAAGATGCTATTGGTGGATACATGTAGAAAAGCTATGGAGGAGATGTTGCCTCATGCATTGCTTTCAACCTCCACACTCACACCAGAATAGCTACAGTCTTGGGATAGTTTAAACCATCTAGACCATTACCTCATGATATGGTGGTCTTACAGAGCAGTCAGGTTTAGTTTTCATAAAATCATAGAATGGTTTGGATTGGGAAGGACCTCAAAGATCATCCAATTCAAACACTCCTGCTGTGGACAGGGACACCTCCCACTAGACCAGGTTGCCCCAAGCCTCATCAAACCTGGTCTTGAACACTTCCAGGGAGGGGGCATCCACAACTTCTCTGGGAAACCTGTTCCAGTGCATCAACACATTTCTAACAGTATATTTGCTTGTAGCTGGAAGTTCCTGAAGAGATTGTTTCTGTGTTGAACATGGGATTTATTTTAATTTTTCTGCAAGTAAAACTTCCAGAAAAAAATGTATCTGTTAGCAGGCTGCATTTTGCAAACATATGTCTGTGTCAGTACATATGCAAATGTAGATTTTTGTAGGATGGAAACAATCTGTCTTAATCTTGTCAGGAAGGAGAATTATGAATTTTAACATCATCATGACTTTTCATTTTGGAGACTGTTTTATATGCTATAATGGTCATTATAAGTTTTCAAATAGTCATAATAGGCTATATCCACTTCATAGGTGAGAAAGTTTTTGCTTTTAATTCAAATTGTTGTATCTTTGCCCCCCAAAGATTCATTTTCAGAGATACTTTTGGCAGTGATTTTAATTTTTAATATTTTGAACTGATGCAAAAAAGTGCAGATTCTTATGCAAATCTAGAAACATCTTAGATGTAAACAAGATATACGCCACTTCTCTCTTTACGGTGACTGCCAAAACCTCATTAACTGTCGAGTGGAAATTGTACCACATGGCCAAAGTATGTGCACTTTTGCCACTTGTGTACAATAAAAGCCTTGTGTAAATACTGCTGATATCACTCCTTGGAGCGATGAGGTCTTTCTGACTCTCAGCAGCACGAAGTCATAGAGTCAATGACTACTAATTGCTTTAATCTACAGAAAAATATATGCAATAGGAAGAAAGCTTTTACTTAATGCTACAATATTACCCAAAGCTGTAGGGTCTATAGAGTGAGATCACAGGGTATGGAGAAGCAGTAGATTCACATAAAATCATGTAATGTGGAAATCCTTGTCTAGTAAAAGGACTAAAATTGACGATTATCTAAACACGATGAACTTCGCATTGTGTCATGGAGACATCTCCCAATTTCCACCCTGAGGAACAGGAAAGTAAGGACTCAGGGTCAAAGAGAGATTGTGAGAGTGAAGGTCCTACAGACCTAAATTCCACTTGATTGTGTCTGAATACTGTTTTGTGCCCTCTGGGACACGCTGGACTGTGGAAGAAAGGCTTGGTGTTACCATGATGTCAGGGGTGTGGCACTGCAATAGGAGGGGTCTAGCTGGGGAGGGCACAAAGGATGAGGATGCTTGAAGGGAGATGAAGATCATTTATAACGCACATAAGCATGTCTGAGCAAGACACACTGAGGTCTTTTATAATAGGCAGAGAAGCAGTCGACACAACGGGTACCATCTACAGCTCAATTCATCCCTAAGAATAGATCAGATGAATCATGCTCTGAAAATACCTTTTTCTTTCCAAGACTATAAAAAGAATTGAAGAAGACCAATTCAGGAGGACATGTAAACACTGAGAGAGTAAAGGGAGACAAGGTCTTGCTCTCGTATTCGTCCTGGATAAAGCAGAAAGGTGCTTAAGTAACATAATAATAATTTAGAATAAAACAGAGCAAAGGTGACTTTTGGGAGAGATGGAAATGTAGAGGAGTTAAGAACAGGGATGTTAATAGGCTTATAGATCTGAATTGGAATACTCACATGCATTCCAGCTTCAACTTTTGCTGAAATGCAATTTTAGCCAAAATTCAATTTTAGCTAAAATGTTGAAAAATCAGAGAGCTCTTTAGAGCACTGGTAAAGACTAAAGAGGACAAGATATTTGAGGCCTAGGTCTGTCATGCATCTGAAATCGTCTCACTAGTATGGTTCAAGTCAATTCCTATAATTTCTCTGATAGGAGGCTGAATGCTCTCTCCTTAGGGTTCTCCAAGGGAAGGTGAGACACCCCTTATGATCTCCTGGGACACTGCAGAAAATAAATCCTTTATCTTGGCTGGAAGCTGCAGGAAAACAACTCTTAATAACATGTCTGATGAACGATGGTTACTGGTTTCACTGACAATTTTTCTCTGAGACACAAATGCAACGCTTTTGCAATCAAATTAAATCCCATTCATCTGCTATTGCTTCTCATGGTACATTTCTACTCATGAGAAGATATTTTGAACATGAAAGCTCCCATAGAAAGAGATGTTATAGGCAAGATTATTGACTGGTATAAACTGAAATCTCTAGAGAGATGCTGATTCACTCAAAACGGAGGAAATATCCTTCTATTTTCCGTTTGAAAAATCAGACAAACAACGATGTACGTGAAAACCCAGCCCTGTCTGGAACTGCCGTCAGGTGAAGGTGCGGGGGTGCTCATGGCCATAGTTCAGTGGGTAATCACAAACCACACAGTCATTAGCAAAGGGAAAAAGACGACCTTCCCTTTGCAAGGAATTTCTGTTGAGTTTTAAAACTGCTGCTCTATCGCATGTCTTGAGAGGAAAATGACAGTGAAAGAATACGTTAACGTGCATGTCTCTGTCAGTCTTTTCAGGTAAGACTGAAGATCTCCTGGTTTTCCATCTATAGCACATTTCCAACTGATTTAACAGCAGCCAAGCCTGTTTGTGGAGACTGTTCTTGTTTTCCTACCACTTCTCCCCAGAAGCACTCGCAAATCCTGTTTTCCCAAACTGCCGCAGCCGTGATCCTGGATTGGAGCATTGCTAAGCCTCCTGTTCATATCAGCACCTGACTGGGAGCCCAGGCAGCCAGAAAGCTTTCCTCCAGCTGCAGGTCTGAGCACGCAATGGGTACAAGCTCAGCGGTGACAGGGTCCTCCTAGCATCCCCTTTCCTACCTCCTGACCACTGTTGGTAGAGGATTTGCCTTCTTTCTTTCTAACAGCAACGTACAGGGTTGCACCATCCTCTGGTCAGCCATACCCGTAAACAACAACAAAATGAGCTTATAACTTTAAGCTTCCAAATGAAATAAGAAGCTAATTTGCCCCATCACAGAGCTTGCCATCTGTAAGAATTAGTCCCAGGGGGAAATGAATAGAGCCATTATTCCTACCGTGCTCTTGGCTGTGTAATTCCTACAGTGGTGAAACAGTAGACAGCGAGAGGAAAAACATAATACTTGTGTGACCAGCTTGCCATTGGCTAAACAAGGTTGTGTGTATCTTGTTCATGAAATGAAGAGTCGGGCAGACAGCTTAAGGGGTGACAGACTTCAATGTCCAAAATGCTTCTTAGGCACCAAGTAATTAAAGCACTGTGCGGAACAGATAACAGAGCTAGGAGGCAAGTTAAAGGTTCATTTATTGATGTCTGAGGCTTGTGAATGACTCTGCTGCAAACCATGGAAAATATCGGCCTCTGACTGCAATTATATTTATGTTCCCTCAGAAAATCTCTCATTCCTTTTCTATGTCTCCTGTGTTCTCCTTTTGTTAGAGATGATGTTAAAAGTGAAGCATGACGGCCTGTTAACCCTCGCTGGTCGATACGAACAGCGTTGTTCTTGCCAGGGGAGGTTGGATTCTCCCCTGGTGGGAACTGGCCTGATTCCTGTTTTATACTACGTGAAGATGTGGCCTCTAATTTTTCAGCTGAGCCGAGCCCAAACCATGAAGTAAAAGGTTCATAAAGTAAGATTTTCCAGTCTTAAGTAAACGTTACTTTATCTGAGAGGAATGAACAAGAATGAGCACAAGAAGCAGGAGAGCAACGTGTGAGACTCCTATCCAGAGTAGAAAATGGTCCCAGGAAGAAAATGGATGTTCTCCCTGAGCACAACCAACCAAACGCTGCATCCCGAGAAAGTAAATATTATGTCCAAGACAGCTTCTAGGAGCTCAGCTCAATCAAAGCTTGCTGTCCAAACAAATAGAAATGCCTTCATCTCTCATTTTTAAGTCAAGGAGTGAGGTACAACTAGCTGTGTTAAGGACCTCCTCAATATCATACAAGAAGTTCCAGTTTAGGGACTTTGCCCTCAAATCATTTGTGGGTGGTTTTTTTTTTTTTTTTCCCATTTACATCAATGTTTTTCAGACTTTGCCGATGAAGAAATAAGTAAGTCTACTCATGACATCATCTTCCTGATTTGGATTAGATGCAACAGTTCTGCATTCAAAACAGAGAATCATTCAGTTTTCAAGGAAAAAAAAAAACCCAACTAAAACACATCTTGGGAAAGTAACTTTTCAGCTGGGAGAAAGGCTGCAGTAGTAGGATTGAGAGAGTCAAAACTGAGGGCCAAGTAAGAGATCCTGCACGATAATCAGCTTTTCTTGTGCAGCCCAGCACCACTCAGGACAGGCACTGGTTCCTGCCAACTTTTTACTGCTGACATGACTTTCACCATTTCGGACTATTTTTTTCTCTCTAGAGACACTCTCTTACTGTTCAAAGACAACAACGTTTCCATCTACGTTGTTGACCTGTCCTACTAATTTTGTTAGTCCCTTTCCTTTTGTATTCTGTTTGACTTTAAACCTTGTTCTGTGCTATAACTGGAATTGATCCCCTCTTCTCCCTTCCTATCATCCTAAATCAAAACCTTTCAGCATCATGTGTTTATGATAATATTTCTCTCCCAATACAAACACTGAGCCTCTGTGCATCATGACCTTTGCATTTGCTGTGCTGTTGACCTTTTTTCCTCTAAATTAAAAAATAAAAATAAAATCACTGGGAGCATCATAGAATCATAGAAGAGTTTGTGTTGGAAGTGACCATGAAAATCATACAGTCCAGCTCCCATATAGTGAGTAGGGACATCATCATCATCATCTAGATCAGGTTGCTCAGAGCCCCATCCAACCTAACCTTGAATGTTTCCATGGATGGGGCATCTGCCACCTCTGTGGGCAACCTGTGCCCCTGTTTCACCACCCTCAGTGTAAAAAATTTCTTCCTAATATCTAGTCTAAATCTCTCCTCTCTCAGTTTAAAATGATTTACCCATTGTCCTGTTGCTGCAGGCCCTGCTAAAAAGGTTTTCTGCATCTTTCTTACAAGCACCCTGTAAGTATTGAAAGGTTGCAATAAGGTCTCCTTGGAGTCTTCTCTTCTCTGAGCTCAAAACCCCCAACTCTCTCAGCCTCTCTTCATAGCAAAGGTGTTCCAGGTCTTTGATCATTGTTGTGCCCCTTCTCTGGACTCTCTCCAACAAGTCCATGTCTTTCCTGTGCTGCAGACTCAGGAGTTGGGTGCAGTATTCCAGGTGTTGTCTCACCTGAAAGAGTAGTGTGGCAGAATCACCTCCCTCATCCTGCTAGCTACACTTCTTTAGAATCATAGAATCACCAGGTTGGAAGAGATCCATTGGATCATCGAGTCCAAGCATTTAGATGCAGCCCAGGATACAGTTGGCTTCCAGGCTGCGAACATGCATTGCCAGCTCATATCCAGCTTCTCATCCACAAATCATCTCAGCCACCTTGAAGATCTGAGTGAGAAGATGTAGCAGAGGCTATGTNCAGCCCAGGATACAGTTGGCTTCCAGGCTGCGAACATGCATTGCCAGCTTATATCCAACTTCTCATCCACAAATCATTTCAGCCACCTTAAAGGATTTGAGTGAGAAGAAGTAGCAGAGGCTATGAGACTTTAAACCAATTGCTTCATCCTGCTGTGTCTCATTCCATTTACCTCCCTTTCTCTTAGATTATTTACTTGTATTGTCTTTGGAATCCCCTAACCTTGAGATTTTGTTTTATTAGTTTTTGTGCTTTTATTTTTTTCCAAATGGGGTTTCAGTTTACACAGGACCTCTCACTACTTCTGCAGAAGAAACTGCAATACATCACAGTGATTGCAAAAGATAGGAAAAACATGTCTGAACGAGAGCATGCCAGCTACCAAACCCATGATGGCCTTCTGGTGGAGAAAACAGACAGACTGAGCATTAGTATGTCCTGAATCTACAATGAAATTTGAATATAATTTTAAGACCAAACACCCTAGACCCTAAATTTAAAAGGAGCCCAGAGTCTGCACTGTGAATGTAGACTAGGAGCTCCAGGAAGGAAATTAGCAACTCTTGCTGTGTTTTACTAAGCAGCAGCATGTTGTGACATTTTCTTTCTAACCTGTGGTGAGAAAAGGGTTGAATCACATTGGAAACAGGTCTGCAGTATAACAGCTCCTCAGAAAATAGCCTTGTAGGGTAGGGCTCAAATCACTTGCCTACTTAAATCTATCCCTGCTCTAAAGATCAGTAGATGAAATAACTTCAGTGCAGAAAATCCTTCTCAGGCATGGTAGATCATTTCAACAGGCTTTCCAGGCTCAACAGCTGCTCTCACATCACTTGGATCGTAGTGTCTGAAAGGCAAGGTGAAGGTGTTCTGCTTGAATGGTTTGGTAGAAGATAAAGCAGTTTTAACGCTTCTTCCAAGACCAGCAACTCTACAAATTTTATCTCCTATAGAAGGACATCTTAACCAAATTAATTGCTAATCACATTGGGAACTGGTAAGAGGTGTTTGGGGGGGTGCAAGTGTATATTGATGTCTGGAGAAAGAAAAAGTATTGTGTTACTGAGTAAAGAAAAGAATTTTGCAGCCAATTTACACAGTTTGAGCTCGTTGCCATGGTGTTCCTGCAGGAGTGGGAGTAGATAGGAACTTACTGTGGGATTTATAAGTGCTCAAGCCCTGAGATCCCTTTCTCCATCCACCCCACATACAAGTCCAGCTATTAATTTTACACGAGAAGCTTACCAGATCCATTAATGGTGAGCTAATAGTTTACTGAGAAGGAACAAAGACAAGGCATGGATTTTATAAAACCAACACCAGTCGTATTTATTCCGTGCTTGCAGGAGAAACCACACGGATGCGTATATGCATACGCAGCGGAAAAAAAGGCTGAATTGCTCTGAGCAGCCATTACGTTAAGAAGATGGCTACCCGCAAACCTGCGCCCCAAAGTCATATGTTCCTACTGGGAATATCGTAGCACGGAACATTACGTCAGCCCCACGCAGTTCTCTAAGAACAGCACTCCCTTTCCGCTCAGCGCTATATATTCCTCCCTTTCGTCTCTTGGAGAATTACCAGCACCGCTAGTTCTAAGCATGGAAATCTGCCGCCAGATCCTAAAGCCAGCTAACACATCCCACAGAATTTACTTGTGTTCAGATGGGTGGACAACATCATAGGTCAAGGAAGACTGTCTGTATTGCTTCCTCTGTGCCAGTCTGGCATGGTGATGATGACCTTCCCTAGCATGGGGATCTGAGAAACTCTCCACCACAACAGTAATGAGATGAAAAAGAGGTCAAGGCAAATGAAAGGCAGGAATGGAGAACGCCTCTTGCAAGAGGGGAGTTGTTCAGTTAAAATGTTCCAGGACTTGTGATGTAGGCAAAGCTATATTGCCGGCACTGTTTAAAAATAGATTGGCCATAGCATGCAGAATCATAGAGTTGACGGCACTAGAGAAAGGGAACTAGACTGTCAGAGAGGTGAGATCCATTCATATTGAAAATGGCCTTACCCTGATCCTTACGATGTTCCCATGTGTGGGTCCATCCAGCCCAAGTGTCTCTCCGGGTCAGTCTCTTGGGCTACGTTGCTGTTAAGTCCAAGAACGTTTGTCTCTCTTCCAACCTGGTGATTCTATGATTCTATGATTCTGTCTCAGACCTCTCTTTGATAAGCCAAACACATGCTTGTGACCCAGCAAAAATGATCAGAATCAAATTGTGTCATGAGAAGTTTTAATTTCCATGGTAGACGTCCATATCCCATACCCAAAGAATAAATTCAAGTCCAATATTAAGGTACCTAAATAGATGAAGATGCTGTTGATGGTATTTCATTATGTGGCAGTGATGAATAATTCAGATCACCCACTCTCAAGGCTCCTAGATGCTGCTCCTGGGTGTATGGAATGAAACAGTCATGTCAAAAGAAATAGGCTCCACATGTAGGTGCTCGAAAGACAGTCCCATCTTCACTCCATTCACTGGGAAAGGAGTCAACCTCTTGGCTGCTCAGTAGTCTGGGTTCTCATCACACTTTTCATTACCAGATTATGTATGAGGGTCATCACTGTGAGCTCAAGATGCATTGTCCTTGGGGAAGATTCTCTGCAGCCTCTGAGTTTCTTCTTCAGACTGATGAGGGTGGTGACGCTTGTCAACCAGCGCAGATGGAAAATCAATAATTAGACACCACTTGATTAGGGCCCCTGTCACAATTTTAATTTTGATTTTGAAGTTAGGCAAGCCGGCAGCCTTGCGCTGTGCTTGGCACTGAAGAATAGTGTAATAATAAAACTAATAACCTAATAAACTAACTAAATAACCTAATAAAACTTTTTATCTGGCTTTCCATGTCTCCTCCCTTTCCCGGGTCCTTGCAGACACAGGCAGAATGGAGCCCACAGAAAGATCAGAGACCTTGTTGAGAAGACTGGTGATTGTAAGAGTGCAGGTTTCCAGTGTGACAAAGACAAATTCCCTAGGGTACCAAAGGGGACTGTCTGGGCTGATTTTCAATCCAGGATAATGCTGATAGTTGCTGGACTGAAAGCGAGTCTCTGTATAGGAATTCATCAGGCAAGTGGGATCAGAAAGGGCAGGTGGAGAGACTTGTTTGCAGTGTTTTTTGTTTCTAATCTCACCCAGTCTGAGTTTTCCTTGCTTAAACCGCAAATGAGTTAATTTGTTTGCACTTTCTGAGCCGTTAGGATGAGGAGTCCTTTTGTTGACTTTGGAGAGAATGGGTGGCACAGGACAAGTNTTGAATACAATTCAAGTCCTGAAAGACCTGTGTGACTGTCGCAAAAAACTGGATAATTTTAATTCAGCCATCAAGTTTGACAGCACTACCCTTGCTGCAAGCAGAGCATGTGTGCAAGGGTTTTGCTGACCAGGGAATTTTCTTGATGCTGTATCTCCTCCCTGTCAAGCTGAAGTCAGTGGGTGCTGTGCATAGCGTTTTATCTATCAAAAACATCACAGAGTGGGGGAAAACCAGTTAAAAATAACTCTGACCAGGCCATTTGGGGTGAACATTTTTGTATTGTCTTCAATTGCCAGGCAGTAAGAAGGACATGGATTTGGCCCATTTTTCAGAAAAAAACAACTCCAGCTGTTCCCACCTCTGGAATAATCTTTGCCTGAAAAAGCAGTTTGTTGCCAATTAATAGAACAGCACCATTTTTGATGGACAGTGGAGTTTCACTGAAAGAAATCTTATCCAACCTCTGCCCTGGGCTGACCTTGCTTGTTTTGTGAAATCAGAGAGGTTTGCAGCCCTAGGTGGCCCAGCATGTGTTCAAGTGCACTTGAGGAATGCCAGCAGGCAGATAAGCTGGGTAAATGTCTAATAAGGCAAAGTTCCCCACTCTGTTATTGTTAAAAACATATCTATAGGATCCTTTTGTTTAAGAGGTCATTTTGATTTGTTCCCCATGTACTCTTTTAAAAGTCAGTGTTTGGCATCGGATACCTCGTGCAATGTATAATCCCTATGGTCCAAAGAGCTTTAGAACACCAGGAAATCCAGAATCTTGGCATGAACATGGAGCCAGCTCCCATAACACGCGGCTGCATGACATTCCTCTGTTTGTGGTATCTTTGTGACACGATGGTACGTGGTGTAGTGAGAAATCAGCTGTAGGTTTTGCCTTAGGAGACCCTGAGAGAGAATCCCCCCACCCCTCCCACCTAGTGCAACTTGCAGGAGCCCCAAACAAAGAAGGCCTGTTCTTTCCAAAGAAATAAATGATGAGTGGAAACAATAAAACACTGAAAGTTACCCCCCTAAGGGGAGAGGAAGAGAGGTGGTGGCCAAAGGAGTGATGGATTGACCACAACCCTTTGACACTTAAATGTGTTCTCTGCAGTGGGGGTGTGTGTGCATTGATGCACCGTGCAGAGACAGGCAGCCCTGGAGGGTTGGCTCCATGCAGATTGTGGATCCAGGCATAAATTGCATTTATTAGGAGACTTCACTTACATTAGCTCACTAATCCATCTTCTCTAGACTGACAAGCCTCCTTGCATCTTGGCCTTTGAGCAACACATTGGCTGGGGAAATATTCCTTACTACTCTTTCCTCTCAGCTTTCCCAGATAAAGCCTTTTCTGCCTTCCCCTCCCTACAGTGACCTGACAGTCAGGGCGAGATCCACAGTCTTGGCATAAATGATATCACCTTGATTTGTCCCAGGGGAAGTTTAGATTGGATATTAGGACAAGTTTCTTTACTTAAAGAATGGTGAAGCATTAGTGCAGGTTGCCCAGGGAAGTGGTGGAGACTGTCCTGGAGATGTTACAAAAATATGTAGATGTGGCACTTCGATACATGGTTACTAGACATGGTGGTGCCTTGTTGATGGTTGGATTGGATGATCTTACAGGTCTTTTCCAAATTTTCTCTCTCTCTCTATATATATATTTATATCTAAGCAGAATTAGAAAGAAATGGCTTTCATAGAACAAGCCTGGCATGAAATATGGATGAGATTGACTGCTGCCAATCATAACAAGAAAATGCTAAGTGATAAAGCAAACCAATGAATGAGAAAAAAATTATTCTTCACTATCCAATTAAAACTGACAGCTTGCAAAGAAACACGTATCTAAAAACATTCCTAGTTTAGGACAGTTAAGTTATCTCAGAATGATGAAAGACACTCTTGCTTAAGGTAGAAAGTAGTCAAAAGACAGTATTTGTGCAAATGTTCATCTAAAAATGTTGACGACACTCAAAATTAAACACATCCTCAATTTCTGTTGGGAATTAAATTCCAAATCAGAGATTCATCTCATCTGATTTAACTACTCAGTTTAGTTAGTCAACCAGGTTTCATTTGAAAGAGGCTATGGGGTGAACGATGTATCTTTAAGGGGTGTTTCCTCCCTTCTGGAGGTGCCTGTTTCTCTCCATTGGTTGAGAAGAAAGTCAAGAGTGACTGGCTAAGACATAAATGTCCCATCTAGATTACGTGGTTAATATTCAAAGTGATTTTCACTAGACATAGCAAGACAATGGTCTTTCTCTATGCAAAAGTTTGAGATAAACTGGCATGTAGAAAGGACAGGATCT
Source organism: Piaya cayana (assembly GCA_013389865.1). Classification (NCBI taxonomy): domain Eukaryota; kingdom Metazoa; phylum Chordata; class Aves; order Cuculiformes; family Coccyzidae; genus Piaya; species Piaya cayana. The sequence continues at coordinate 8,524 of WAAB01023198.1, read as the reverse complement.
GGAATGCAATTAAAAATTATCAAGATTAAGTTTCCAGTCAATGCTGATGAAGGAAGACTGGTGATTCATCTTATTATATGTTGCTTCTTAGCTGAGGTAGCAAAAGAATGTCTGTACAGTTACGTCCCGGTTCAGCTGCCCACACATAAGTATTTTATGTTAGTTAAGATGCCCTGAAGTGTTTCAGACATAGCACAGGATAATTGGGATACCTGTGGCTTCTGGAGTGACAATTAGAGGTTGGTTTGGTAATGCGCAACATCCAAAATGATGTTAAATGCCTGCATGCTGGCAACTGAATCCTACCCCTGAAGTGAGATGTGCCAGATACAGCAAGGCATGAACATTGCCAGCCTTTTTTTTTTTTGTCATATTGCCAGGGACATCCTGTGTCATGTAATAAGATACAGTGGAGAAGCTACTTGAGCATACCAATCAAAGGAGGCAGGAAAAACATTTAATTAAGCTAGCGAACTCAAAGTGAGACCTCTGACAATATATTAGTTATACCATCTCTTCTACTATCAATTTTCTTGCATTGTGTTTGGTTTGAAATAGGACAAAAAAAAAAAGCAGTAAGGCAGAGTAAGGAGTAATCATCAAAACAACAAAAGGGAGGGGAGTCTTTTATGAACAAGCATCTTCCACTTTAGCAAAGATCCAAAATAAATCCCTTTCTATAAACACCATTTGCTCCAAAATCTTACCTGCCTTGATTAAGGCTGCCATAAAAATGACTTTTTAGTAAGCCCCTTGCTTCCTGTTACAGGTCTTTCCCCTGATTTTTGATATTGCACTTTAATTAGAAATGCACCTGGTGGTCAGAGACCACCCAATTGCAACAGCCCCATTTTGCAAGGATTAAAGTGAGCCCTCAGAGAGGACTTACAGTGCACCTTCAAGAACAAAATGTAATTACAAGCCCTCCAGATGTGTGTCTTTCAGTGCTAAGGTAAGACTTGTATGTGACAACCAACTCAGGACATACCTGATTTGTGCTGTGAACGGGTCTTCTACATCCTATACAGTCACTATGAGCTGATTTTGCATCCTGATAGATGTTCATAAACACTGAGCCCTGAAATCTGGAGGAAACCCACTTTTTCCTGCCAAGCCCATTTCTCCGACCCTCAAGGACAGACATTGTGCTTTGCAGAACTCAGTGTCCCAACTGCATACCATGTTGAGACTAATCTTGTCCCGCTGTCTGTATCCCCACAGAGGACTTGATTACTTGATTACTCCTAGGCAGCATCTATTCCAGACCCAACCTTCAAGCTTTTCCTGTTCTTCTCAAATGTCTAAGTCCCCTCACTAGCAGCAGTTGCAATGAGTTCCTCTTAGCGCAGGGGTGGGATGCTAACAATTTTAGTACCAAGTGCGCAGAAGGTCCAGTGTCAGATTCCAGTCTCCTGCACCTCATCCATTGTTTGCAGGATGTGGCTTAGTTATCAACTGTGAAGGGAAACACAAAAGCAAAATACCTTGGGAAAGGCCATCTCAGCAATGTTTCCTGCATCCTGTGAAGGAGAAACCTTCCTGCAGTTCTTCAGCTGTTTTCAGTAACCACCATGGATGATTCCTAGACTGTTTCCAGATGAGCATATTTTTATGATATCCCAAGCTTTTGCACCTCTGAGGGGTTTTTTTGCATCTCTGAACTCTCCAGAGTNTTGATTGGTGTTTTTTTTTTTTTTGGACCTCTGAACTCTCCAGAGCCTGAAACATGAATAGCAGTTCTGGCTTTCCCATGGTGGTCCATTGTTGCTAACAGTATGAATCCTGTGGTGTTTCTCAACCTGGAAATGCTCTAATTCCAACAGCTGGAGTAGATTCTTTAGACAGTCTCCAGCTAAAGATATCCCTTACTATCCTGGTTCAGGGATGCCCAACTACCTTTTTTCAACTGCAGCCACTATCTGCACAGTCATCTAACTTTGTGTTATCTTTCAGCTTTCAAGAAGAGAATACAAAGACTATGAGGTATCCAAGAAGTGAAAATCTTACCTCAAGGCAAATGAACTACAGTCTGTTTTTCTAATGTCAACTTTATTGTTTCATATATTCAGGACAACTGAAGCCAATGTTCCACAACTTAATGTGCTGAGATAAGGAGAGACAAAATTGGAATGATCTCATATTTCATCTGGAAAATCCCAGACAGGAGTATGAGTATGCCTGTCAGGCTGTACGTGAGCCTGTGGTGACCAGGATTTGTGACCGAGATTGTAGGTGCTCTATGCTTTTACCTGTACAGCAAGTTCAAACATTTCATGATGTGTCAGATTCTGTACACATATAAATCATAAGTATAATGTATGTACTGTGAAACACCACATCCAGGCTCCGTTAACCTTCCTTTGCCTGTGCAGGAGACATGGGACTTGTGTCTCCCAGACGTGGACATGCTGCAGCTGCTGCTCTGCTGAGAAGTCCTGGCTAAATGACAGCAGAAGAAGACATCTTTATTTAAAGTAGAGCTGTCAGAGCCTTACAAACCTGACTTGTTTATCGGGAATCAAGTTGTGGAATAGAGATAGAAAAGTACCTCTTCCTCAACCATAAGACTACTGTGTGGGATGAAGATTATGGCTTCTCAAACATCTTCTTCCCTGGTGTGGATATTCTTTCAGCTTAAATATGTGACTACCTCTCATTTTGGATCATGAGACAGCAAGATTGGGTCTTTTAAAATGCACCAGACTGGCCAGCAATGCAAATCCTCATCTACCCAAGGAATGGCAGCATGAAGACTACGGGGTCTACACTGCTACTAAACTCCTGTGGCTGCAGTTTTCACTTTGACAACAGGGAAAAAAATGGTCTATGTTGACCTGATCAGTTCAGGAAAGAACTGGGAAGTCTTTGCAACAGAGCTCTCCCTCAGTGCTGTGATTCATATGGCTATGAATCTCCCTACGCATGCTAGGACGAGGCAGCTCTGTCAGCAATGTCAGAATTAGCAGCAGTTGCAGGAAGAAGGGATAAATGTGCTTTAGCTCAACCACAAGTCGTTGGTAACATTCCTCCAGAGGAACACAGGAATCAGTCTGTGACATCCAGTGCTCTGCTATCACTGGCAATACGATACCCATAATCAGTTTATTAAGCTGCATCTTAGAAATGTGCTCACATAGTGGGGATAATTCCTTCCATTCCAGGAATCACTGGGTAAAGTTTCTAGACTGAGTTAAGAAAGGTCAAGTTAGATTATCATTGAGTGTCTGCTGGCTTCAATGCCTCAAAATCTATGTAGGGATTTAGAAGGAGCCAACACATTTTCACTTGTAAGTTAGGATTTAAATAGACATTTGTTAATGTGCTAGTCTCTCTCTCTTTCTTCTACATATCAGTTATTCAACATAAGTACAGAAATATTTGTCTTTTTACCCTTTCTTTCCTTCATATTGCCCTCATTTCTCATTCCTCTGTCTTTCAGGGCTGTGGCAGCAAAAGCACCAAAAAGAAAAAAAAAAAAAACAAACCAGTGACACCAGGAAAAACAATTAAATTCCACTGCCTCTCTGTCTCCCTTCCTCTCTCCAAAATCCACACCTATCAAACAAATGAACTGGGCAATGTTAGGGAGTGATGCTACCTTTTTTTCCTGCCCCTTCTAGGCAGAACTGCCAAGAAGACACTTTGCTATTTCTCCTTTCTACTGAAAATAACATCTGTCTATGGAAAATATGGATAAACTTTTAGTTAGCTTCAATTAATGAAGATCTGGAGGGTTCACAACTACCTTTATGCACAGCTACAAAGGACCGAGTGAGAGCGAAAGTGCACAAACTTCATTTATGTTGTGCAGTATCAGTGTGCTGGCAGTCAGGGACCCATGATTGGTGATATAAATGTGGGATATTGGCAAGACATGCACTTCTCATCGATAGGATAAATGCTGAGCCATCCCTGCTGGAACCAAGGTGCCTTTAAAGGAGTGGGCTTGCATTTATTTTTCTGAAATGAGCTGAATTTCTAGCTCATGCTTACATCAGGAAAAACTTAATGCCTTCAGTTCGATGCCAGTGACACTGTTAAGCAACTTGGCAAAGACTCATGGAAAAAAGCCAAAGCCTCTAAAAATAACAACAACAACAACAATAATGCAAAATTCCAGTTAAACCGTTGTGCCACCAATTGAGAATAATGCATTGGCCATGGGCTAGCGTGAATTCACGGAGCAACTTTTTGGTCTCCTCTGATTTATTCAGCAGATTAGCCACAGCCACTTTATGACTGAACACCAAGTTCTTCGCTTGCCCTCAAGTTAAATAATTATTGAGGTCAGCAGAGGTATCCTGATCCAGGCCAAGTGAGAATCTGGCACAACTGTACCTAGTGCTACTGCTACATTTTCCATGATTCTTTTTTTTTTTCAACAGAGAGTGCAAGTTTCAAAAAGGAAATGCTATTTTCCATGAAAAATGAATGATTCAGCATATTGCAGGCAGGCAGACAGAGAGAAAGACAGATAATATAGTTGAAAGAAGGTACGTTAGCTTTCATTAACATATATTGGAATATTTCTCTGTCTTAAATCAGTCAATTTTGGTCAGTATGACATAAACACGATGTGCTGACACACATTCTTCTTATCATGGAAGCCAAGCAAACGCCAGCTCTTTCCTTGCACTAGATTTTCAGGTCAGTTTTCTAGGCATTAGGGTACAGATTTAGCTTCCCTTTTGCTGCTCCTATAAACCTTTCCTTCTTTTCCACTCCCAGCTACATATTGAACAGAAGGAACAGAGAAATAGTTTGTTCATCATCCTTTTGTCTAAGCCTGGTGCTAGGACTGCACTTCTGAATCCTCAGGACTGGTGTGAGGACTGAGGCCAGCGCTCTCCTGTTTGATTTTTTTCCTATGACCTATGCAAAGACTACACTTTAGGACATCAGGATGATGGCAGGAAGATATGCCAGGTGAGTATTAGGTTGAATATTAGGAGAAGTTTTTTCACACAGAGAGTGATGGAGCACTGGAACAGGCTTCACAGGGAAGAAATGGTGCCTGACAACATGCAAAGACAGGAGCTGGACTCATTCATCCTTGCAGTTTCCTTCTAGCTCAGTACATTCTATGATTCTGAGATTCCATTATTCTGTATCAGCAAGGAAGACATTTATAGAAGTAGGAAGAACCGAGAATTAATATTTTGGTACTATAATTTTTTATGTTAAAGGTTTGACCCACTCAAGGGAAAGTTCTTTCTTGGAGGGATGATCATATTTAGTTATTTGTGGTCACTTACTGGACCTGTATTTGGGGTGTAATTAAAATTTTTGATGTGGTTCCCTCCTAACAGGTACAAGGGAACTGTTAAAGCTGAATTTTTGTTTTTCTCTGGGTTGTTGGGAATGGAGGAGCAGAGGATGATAAAACCACCTGCATTTGGGTTTAACCCTCTTTTTTTCATATCCAAATCTGATCTCTTCACTCTAGATATGTACAATCAGTGGAGATAAACACGCAGCTTCAGGAGGTCAGTCATAAAGCCTTAGAAAACTAGTTTAGGCTACAGTGTCTCTGTTCTGACTGCTAAATTGAGAGAGGATGACTAGCTCAGATTCAGAAGTCTAACTTTTGGGAGTATAAAAATACAGCAGATGAATGCCAGCCTGTATGGCTGCTATTTGTGTGGGGATTAATGAAATGTGCCATCTGCTTCTTGCCTCTCTCCCTGGTGGTAGCTTTAATGTGGAATTTTTATCCCAGTCTTCAAGATGATTTTGCAACAGATAAGTGGAGCTACTGGCAGAAGGAAGTTGGATGAGGGATCACAGAAGAAAACTTATTTTAGTAAAAATGTTATATTCTTATTAGTATTGTTATTAAAAATGTTCTGAAAATAGTTATCAAGGTGCTTAGCTGCCTGAAATTTGGATTTATTGAGGATTTGTAACAAAAAAAGTTAAGAACTGAAATTAATCACTATGTTTATTTAAAAATAAATTGAAGAGAATTATCTGAAAATATAGAAAAGAAAAAAAAATCCACTTTGAGGCCTGGGAAATTAAAACAATGGGGAAATGTCAGTATTGCCTCAAGAATCATTTTTCAAACCTCCTTAGAAGACAAACAAGATTTTGCTGGCTGTTTAACTAAATCACCTTTTGATTTCAGACTTCTCAAACCTTTCACCACTGCAAGTTTTCTGGGGAATCTGGAAACAGGACAGTTCTGCAGGAGGGGCTGTTTTTATAGTATATTTGGACTTGGGAAACAGAAGTTTCCAAATAATCTGAGCTCATGCGGATTTCTCATGCGGATTCCTGACCCACCTTTCAGTGCGACTAAGCCAAATTCTCATCTGGTCTATATCAGTGTCACAGGGGTACCTCCAACTTATACCCACCGAGGACCCGAATCAAAATATTCATGCTCTAAAATGTAGATTAATTATCTGGAGGTGCATTAGTTGGCTACTGGTGTTTCCCGAGAAGATCTGTAAATTTAAAAGTTGAACACAAGACATATTGCCTGGAGTTCCAAGTCCTCTTGCTTTCCATTATCTCAGTGCGTTGCCCAAGTGACCTCCCGATGGTAATACACATAAATACATCAGAGACGTGCCCAGTCCATGATTAAATACCCTGATAATTCTGAGGCCCTCCAACATATAGTATTTCATGCTTTTGCAAACACTAATGCAGTCAACCAGTAGCCACAATCAATTACTCAGAGCGGCTGCACTCGTGCGCCTTCTCCAAAGTTTCTTGATTAGGTGCCAACTCTGTTAAAGGCCTATCACTTTCCAAAGCACAAAAAAACAAAAAAAACAGAAAAAACCAAAAAAACAGAAAACTCCTTCAGCATTATCCTCTAAAATAGATATAAACACACTGCATGACTAGCTATGAAACAGCACCTGACCCAACTCTTTGTGTCCAGGGCTGCTAATAAATAGTTAACCCTCTAACCCATTCTGCATCCCTGATGGACTGAGAGAACAAACTTGGATAAAGCAACCAAGTGACTGGGAGCCACGACCAGTTCCAAGAACACTCAGGGACCAGAAAGCTCTGGCTGGGTAGGATTTCAAGGTCTTGTCCACAAGGATCCACAATTAAAATTTCTTGCGCTAAAGTTTCATGGTGAAATAAAAACCCTGAGATTCCAATGCTTCCCTGCTCCCCCCCCCCCCCGCCTCCCAAACGCTGCTCACAATGCAGCACGGTGGAAGGAACAGAAAACCTCCAGTATTTTGGCAATCGGTGCTGCCCTGTTTTACATATTTCGATTCCATATTTTGGAAGAGCTGTAAATCTTTCCTCCTATTTTTTTTGTCTTGTTCTGTCTTCAGCTGGCTTGGCTATATAATTACAGTGTTCATGTTACTTGCATGCATAGGAAACGATGCTTAAAAGGAAGGGAACTATTGGTCTTTCTCTTCCTTTGTCTTCTCAGCTTTAGGGGTGTACTGATACGCACAGTGAAGTGATAACGAAACACGACTTGTTTCCTTCTTCCTAGTCTACTTTTTTTAAAATTATTATTACATTTTGCTTGTGATCTTTTGCGTAGTTTGGATAGGAATCGTTGGACTTAATGATCCAAGAGGTCTTTTCCAACCTGGTCGTTCTATGGTTCTATGATTCAGCAGTCATAGGATATTACCCAACAGACAAGAGCTGGTAATTCTAGATGTTATGAATTCAAACATCGATCCCAACTTGACAGCCTGTGCCTCCTGCAAGGATTATCAATGTTCCAAATCAAGTGGGCAGAAGGAAAGCCTTGGTCCCATACCTTTCAGCTCTTGGCTTGGATACAGCTGTGGTGGTTTCTGATGGAAGGGTTAAGACCTGTTGCTCTCCCTGTGGCCATCTTTGCTAGCAGACAGAAAATGCACTGCGCTTGTCCTTTATTCAAAATACACATTATAACTCCAGAAGCACTAGCATCACTTAAGCAACACCTATACTAGAGCAACCAATACTCTGTGGGTGGGGAACAATATGATAGGGCAGGAGCCAAAGCTGCAAATGGCTCATGCCTGGGAGTTGAGAGGACATCACAGAGTGAAGGTCAGTTTGCTAGGTTGGCCAATCTCTGGCCTTGTCTCTCACTTGTTAGTATATTTGAGCTGTTTTCCACAGGTGAACTCTGCAGGAAAGCCCTGTTCAAGTGGTTCTGAGCAATCAAGAAATGCTTTTAAAGGTCTGTGGCTATTAATAGTCTGGATCTTTGGGCAGAAAAAAGTACCCACCTTAAACTTTTAGGAATAAAATATTTTTTACCTTTCCATGTATAGAGTGAAAAAGTGAATCCTCTTAAACCATGATGGAATTTAATGCTGATTTTGGCCTTGTCTTTATGCTCATATGTGACAGTTAGACAGGAATTGTTAATCCAATTCCATGGTTTATTTCACTTAAATGTCGAAAACCCAAGGATTCCTCCCCCAAAACATTCCAGTCTCCATGAAATTTTCAACAGGAAAGTCTTTTGCAGTGCAGGATGAAGTGGCCAGAGAGGACAAATCATGTACCCTCCAACTTAGACAGTGGGGTCATAAAA
>WAAB01023196.1:24686-38235 GCA_013389865.1 Piaya cayana | reverse complement strand
TTTTAGCAGGAAACAGTGGAGGAAACATGCTCTACTAGTATTGATGCATCACTGGTGTAGCCCTGTAGTTGCAGTTCTTCAATATTTTTGGACAGATATGCTTGAATTATAAAGTTACCTTTCTCCTTGAAGGTGATGTCTTCACAGGGATGTCACTCATAGACAAGAGGACTTCACTACACAGCTAAACCACCCTATTTTCACATAAAGGGTCATTGGGCATTGGAAAGGGTTGCCCAGGGAGGTGGTTTATTCACCTTCCCTGGAGGTGTTTAAGGCAAGAGTAGACGAGGTCCTGAGGGACATGGTTTAGTGTTTGATAGGAACGGTTGGACTCGATGATCCGGTGGGTCTCTTCCAGCCTGGTGATTCTATGATTCTATTCTATGATTCTATTTTAAAGATGAGACTTGAACCCAATCTGCAGATGCTGCTCTACTAACATTTGAACCCCCATGGAGTGACTGAGATGAGAAAGAAAATTGTGGGTAAACTCTGCTAATCTGAATTGAGATGAGTTTTTCCTTTTTCCTCCTCAAAGATGATGCAATGAAAGCACCTGTCAAGGAAGGCAGGAGGTTTGGGTGCTGGGTAAGACGGTGTCACACACCGCTCAGTACAGCACTAGCAGGTGTCATGGATGAGGATGAGCGAGTTAAGAAATACAGCTTAGCACATCGTCAGGATGAGAAGCACTTCTCTAACAATGCCATCCACCTCATCCTTCAGTTGTTTTGGCATGGAAAAAGTTTGGCTGAAGGGATGTCAGGGAGATCGGTGAAGTCCCGTGTTATGGACCAAACAAAGCACGGTACAAAGACAGGTTTACTCTTTTTTATGTCTCTATCCTTTTTGTCTGACAGTACCCTAGTAATCTCTGCTTGGGAAATAAGATTAATATGCTTAATTTAATTATATTAATAATATTAATTAATAGCAATAGTAATAGCGACAGCAATAGCAGTAGTAGCAACTGGCTTCCTCAGAGCTGCTAAGCCATATTTTCCACTTAAAAGTGAATAAACAATTCTTTCTCCCACTTTTTTTTTGCTATCCTTAGACAGATGGTGGTTGGAAAGTGCAGTCTACCATGCTATTTTGAAAAGGTGAAGTGATTCTGATTGTCTCACAGTTGTCCAGTGTTTGTCTCTCCCTCTGGGTGGAATTAGCTTTATGCAAACTGGTTTTTTTGTAAAGACACCATAATGTAGTTAATGGTATTTGGTGGGCTTTAGACAGATGGTGGTTGGAAAGTGCAGTCTACCATGCTATTTTGAAAAGGTGAAGTGATTCTGATTGTCTCACAGTTGTCCGGTGCTTGCCTCTCCCTCTGGGTGGAATTAGCTTTATGCAAACTGTTTTTTTTGTAAAGACACCATAATGTAATTAATGGCATTTGTGTGGATTGGTGGGCTTGTTTATTGAAAACATGGTAGTCTTTCTTTAAGAGAATTAATAAATGTGGAGAAATGGGCTTGCACATAGCCTGTGTTTCAGCTGTGTCTCTTGTTGGCCAGGGACTTCAACCTGTCAAAAAGCCTAAACACATCCAGGCATGGGTAGCTGAATAATGTAACTGCAACTCCTGACAACAGTGTCAGGAAGCCTGCAAATGCCTCTTTCTGGGTTCCTTCTTTGCAAAAAAAACCATCTCATCATCCAATTTTTACCAGGTGACACGAGGTGAGGCTGCTGAAAAAAAATAAGTGGTGTTTATCAAAGGCAGGATAAACTGACAAGCTGTCTATGCAATGAGATTATCTTCTCCCCTCCACCCATTTCCATCTAGTCTAGTCTGGTCTAGTCTAGTCTAATCAGTTTTCTGTGGATGGTGTGGGTACATACCGATTGATCAGTAAGGGCTGTTATCCACAGGCAAGCACCCAAAGAACAAAAAACTTACACTGCAAGCTCTTCAGGGTGGGAACTGTTTATTTAGTGTATCCCCATACAGTATGTCACATCATGAGGACCTGACCTGGTTGAGACTGTCACGAGTAATAAATAAATCAGTATTAATCATCATGAGCAGCCGCCACCTTGGGATGAGAAAATGATTCATTACTCCAATCTGCTGAATTATTCACTCTTCTGGTGCAAAAATGGCATGAAATATGAGCTCCGAGGATGTGGAGGTTTTTAACATGATAGGGATTTTATTCTGGTATTAGAGGTAAACTACTAAAGTTGGCATAAAAAAAAAATCTATCTGAAATTTGTGATGAAAAATGTGGGAGTACTGTTATCGAATAACATATTTTATAAGAAATAGCCCTTCTTTTGTCTACACTTTTTTTTACGTTGCATCATATAAATAGATTGTTTAAGCCTTCCTCATCCAAAATCATAAACAGCACCTTGCAACAAAGAAAGAATCAAAAGGATGAAAATCTTAAATTTTTATTAAGGTCTTGTTTGTTTCTTTTTTTCTTTTTAAAGCGGAATGAATATTTACTGAAAAGAAGAGTTTCCCTGTAAAATCAAGAACTTTCTGAGTGACTGCAGTGTGAGCTTCTAAAAGTAAGGTTTTCTTTAAAGGTGTTCAGAAATTATGTTAATAGGAACATTTGGAAAAAAATCAAAACCACAAGTATCAGGGAACACAGGTGACAGTTAATGCCTTCTGTACCAGTTTCCAAAGGAAAATTCTGAGGAAGATTCTCATTTGCCCAGAATTTTAAGTTATACTCAATCTTATGATCTGGCTACTTTCACCTAAGAGGCCAGTGAGAACATAGAATCATAGAATCACCAGGCTGGAAGAGACCCACCGGATCATCGAGTCCAACCATGAAGCACAACATGAAGCACAGAAATATTTTTTAAGGAATTCATTTTCAAAAATAAGTTCTCAAATTAAATTTCCCCTTCAGTTTACCACTGTGGGTCTTCTGGAGCATCATGACTCATGGTAGCACCTTCACTTCTTTAACAATTCCTTGCCTTCGTGGCATTCTTCCTATTAATAATGTCATATCATATGATGATTTTTATGTTAATGGGTCCTGTAAGAGAGAGGGGGTTTCACATAGGGAGATATGTAATTAATGAAAATAAATAAGAGGAACTCATTCAGAGAGATCAAAGCAAATAGTATGAATACCTTCCTTCTGCTGGACCCTTTTCTGTAGCTGGAGCACCAAGTGAGATGAAAACTACCAGTGATATCACTGCTGCTTATCTCATGCAGATAGGTTACCTGTGCTCTGGTAGAAGCTGGATTTTTTCTAAGTGAATTATTGCATTCCCATAATCTGATCCTTGGATAATAATAATAATAATAATTCTGTCCAATTTGATATCTATTTTCTAACTCTAATATAATCCAGCTTGAGGGCACTTTTGACTAAATAGTATTGGGTTTACTGCCTGTATAGACAATAAAACAATAGAACACAAAGAGCGATGTAAATTAAATAAAATGAGCCAATAAAGTGCTCTAAAACCTTTACCTTCATGCAAGTATTTAGGGATGTGAATGAATTAGGATATTGGTTTTCCTGTCCACCTAGGTCTTCCCAAAGACTGCCAGCAGGAGATACACCTTCAAGAATGTAAATGAATGCCAACCTAATGAGATCCCATTAATATTATTAAATTACCCAGAAAACACTATTTGTCACTGTAAACTCATTTAGCAGAGAAGAAACTCAGCCGAATTACTGTAGGGTCCTTGGCAGTTACCCAATAACCATGATGAATAAGGCTAGTTCCTGACAGCTTATTGACACTGATGCTGCTCTCAGAAGCTCCCCAGCACCCCATCTTCAAATTGGACTTCAGTAGGATTGTTGTGTCTGGCAGAAAAATTGCATGGAGAGAGGAGATCCAGTTCCAAGATGATGAAGAGAAATAGGCATCCCTTTGCCCTTTGTATCTCGCCAAGTAGTCCCTCCTCACCTTTGACTAGCAGGTCTATCCCTAACCACCACCCCATTCCTTCAGATTGCTGGAGGCTCTGGGGCAGAGAGTCATGCAGCATCATCCATTCACTGGAGCCCAGATGATGAATTAACACAGACGTAGCAGATGGATTCACATAACTCATAATATCCAGTGAACTCAGAGCAGGGCAGGGAGAGAAACTTACAAGGGAGAAAGAGAAATCTTAAATTAAAATCAGGATATGCAAGCGTGGAGACAAAATTCACCTTCCAGTCTGAGTGAACACCCCAGCATCAATCAACCTGCTATTCCAGCAGGAAGTGTGGCATGAGAGAGAGTGAAGGCTGGGGATGTTTTGGTTTGGGGTTTTTGGTTGTTTTTTAATATACTTGTGTCTTGTACAGTTGGCTTTGCAGAGTTTGAGTTCCCCAGTGCTATGTTCATTGAACCATCAAGGCAATACAGCTGAAGATTGGTGGTCCCCCCTGCTTGGTGGTAGAATAGTCTTTTCAAAGAACATCCATATCAATCCAGGTAAGGACCAGGCGTGTTTGATGTTGAGATGCTGAGTGAAATGGAGGGAGATGATCTTGGTAACCCATTGCTGCTGCTTTGGAGAGCCCTAACAGATCAGCATAACTTTCTGGGTTATTGGATGTATGGATCCCTCTTTTTCAGTTTTCTCATTATTTCAAGGTTTCTTATGGCCTCTGTGCTTTTCAGGAAAATTCTTCTAATTGAAGACATCCTCTGTACAGATCTAGCATCCATGTTTTTGCTTGAACTTATAGCCCTCTAAGCTAAATCCTTTCTGAACTCTTGTTTTGTTGTGAGACCACATCCAGTGTACTGTGTTCAGTTCTAGAATCCTCAGCACGGGAAGGACATGGATCTGTTACAGTGGCTCCAGAGCAGGCCACAAAGATGATCAGAGGGCTCAAGCTCCTCCTTTGTAGGGGCAGGAGACAATAGGGTTTGTGCAGTCAAGAAAAGAGAAGTCTCTGGGGAGACCTTAGAGCAGCCTTCCAGTACTTAAGGGGGCCTGCAAGAAAGTTGGGGAGTTACTCTTCATCATGGAATACAGTGACAGGATGAGGGGTAACAGTTTAAAGTTGAAAGAGGGGAGATTTATGTGGTATATTAGGAAGAAATTTGTTGCTGTGAGAGTGGTGAGGCACTGGAACAGGTTGCCCAGAGAAGTTGTGGGTCCCCCATCCCTGGAGGTGTTCAAGGCCAGGCTGGATGAGGCTATGAGAAACCCGATCTAGTGTGAAGTGTCCCTGTCCATGGCAGGGGGATTGGAACTGGATGATCTTTAAGGTTTCCTCCAACCCAAACTGGTCTCAGCCTCTATAAAGATGCTGAGAAGAGCTTACAGCTTGCATGGTGACTGTCCATCTGTAGTCCTGAATTGGAAGGTACTTGGTTGAATTTAAGAGTGAAGGGCTAAAATTTAGTCTGAAGTGAACTATAGGGTGTGAAGCTAGAAAAGAGACGGGATACTGTCTAAGCATAGCATCAATCTCTTGCTACTCTCTTCTTCATCTGATTTGCCGTCAAGATCATTATGGTGGCTGGCAGTTACTGGAGCAATTACAATAGTCATTGTTATGCTTGCTCACAATAATTACTCTTCCCGATGATTCTCTGTGGCAACACTGAGATATGTACGTGGAAAATACAGGTGCTCATTATGAGCATTGATGTTCATTAGACACAGTTTGATATCTAGGCATAATTTGATTTAGCTTGGCAAGTCTTTAAAAAATAGCTATCTGAAAATGCCTGTCCAAGAGCTCCTCAAATCCAGCTTGCTAAGTAATCATTACAGACTGGTGATTTTACACTGAAACACATCTGGTGAGATATAGAAATGGCGTATATAATTCATAACAAACCATTTGGTCCATTTATGTACTTTAAAGAGGCCCACAGTGAGATCACAATTTTCTGAAGAGCAACATATTTGCCATACGCTGCCTGCCAATAACTCGTGGTTTGTCGACAGTTCATGAGCAGTTGGCTGTGAGCATTGAATGGTTTGGCCTATGCCCATTTTGAAACCACTGTGCTGCTTTCATCTGTTCTTGGAAATGAACCTGTTCAAGGCCTGGTGACTATTTAGGTGGGAGACTAGGAATTCTGGTTGTTCTACTAACAAGCCAAAGAAACTGAGGTGAACACCAGAAACCACATTAGAAAGCTATCTCCTAAGATGTGTTGATGAATGGGAACAGAATAAGTATGAATCCAATTTATCTTAATTAATGCTCCAATCCCCAGAATAATTCTGTTCCCAGCCTGCCAACTATAGCATTATGTATTGCTACAGGGCCATGTTCTAGGTGGAGATTAGCTAGTTAAGGAAAGAAAGAGGCTTAAAATGCTAATTTTGGCATTATTTAATAATGCCATAATAATAATAAAGATGCTATAATTTTAGGGTTTATATGATTTTCTCTAGGATTGCATTAACATAAATAAACTCATGCACAGATATACTATGACAGCCCTAATATTTGTGCTGATATCTAAAATACCACGATATGACTCTCTTCACCCAGTCATCTGAACATGTCCACTACCTTTGGGTGATTATCTGGGGCATCCTCAAAGTGATGTTCCTAAGCAATGTTGACACTCGGACTGAAAAATAAATCAGGCATTGTGTTCAGCTTCTGCAATAACAGCAAACCGAGGAGATCTTACTTACATTTGAGTGAATATCAATTTTTTAAAAGGTTTTCAAGCAAAATGACAGGTGTGGAAGCTAACACCATCACAACTCAAAGATGTCCAGGTCAGGACAAACTCCCTGAGACAATACGTGAGTAAAAAACAATGCCATATAGAAACAGGATCCCCTTATCCCTCGCCTCTTGACAATTAATACCCTATTTTTCCCTGCAACACTTTCACGCTTGTTTGGAAGTGTCTTATGCAAATGTATCTTGATTCTGATGTAACCAGAGTGTTCTCATTATCTCTTATAATGACTGAATATAGCTAATTAGGTAAAGATTCATCGACTCATACAAGCCTTAGAAGAAAAGATGAGAGAATAGGGGTCCTTTGGTCACTTTTTTTGAACTCTTTCTTTAATTTTACTTGTTCCTTCTGTAGCAAGGCCAATAGTGTATGTTTACTGAAAACATCCTGCATGAGAAAGCAAATATATTTGCTCTGAAAACATCAGGAGATGAGATTCTGCTTCTTCTCTGCATAGTTTGTTTCAGTGATTAATCACCATTAATAATGTGTGCCTTTCCTCTAATCTGGACCTCTCTGCCTTCAGCTTTCTGCTTTTGGTATTTGGTTTGCCTTCCTCTGCTAGATTAAAGAAACTTAGGCCCCCATGCTTTCCTCTGATGCAGGTACGTCTATGCCACAATCTAGGCACTGTATTTTTTTGGCAAACGACATGACCTCTTTATGTCTCATTTAATAAGGAATCTTTCTCTACGTCTTAACTTACAATGCAGTGTTTTCCGGAACCTCCAGTGACCTTTTGAAAAGGCTGGGCAACAAAGTGACGCAAATTCAGCAGTACCAGCTTGACTAACTCTATCTCTAAATGGAGCTTTGCTTTTCTCTCCCACTCACTTCTCCCTTGGTCGCCCAGCCAAAGACTCCTCTTGCCACAACATTGTGTTGGGAGGTCATGGCTGAATGCCATTCGACTCCCAATTGTTTTCAATCCCAGTGAGTTAGAAAACCACACTGTTCTGTAAGGACAGCTCAAGCTTCTTTGTTCTGGGTATTTGGTTTGATGTCACGGGTGTTTGGGGGTTTGAAGTAGTTGATCTTTAAGGTCTTTTCCAACCCAAACCATTCTATGAATCTATGTAGCTGCATTTTACTGGAATAGTCACAGCTGACTGCCTGATCCAGGTTGCCCTATGGGACTGTCCCACATGTCACTATTTCCCAACTTACTGCTCTCTGCAAATTTTGTCACAATAAATTTTATTCAATTTTTTTCAGGCTATTGATGAAAATAGAGGATGAGTGCAGGCCTAAGATGCAAAATCTTATTAGAAGCAAGTCTATCTAGCAATGATTTCTTACCGCCTGTCAGTCAGTTAAGTTAAGTTATAAACCATTCAACATGGTAATGATACTACCTGGGTCTGGTTTTTATTATCTGTCATCCACCACTTGACTCTTCATCCATAAAAGTATTCAAAACCTGATGAGACATGGTCTAAGGCAACCGGCTCTTTCTGACACTGCTTGAGTGAGTGGTTGGACTAGATGATCTCAAGAGGTCTTTTCCAGCTTCAGTGATTCTGATTCTGTGATCAGTGAGCCATATTCCTTAAGAATGTCTGTCTTTCCTCCCAAATCACTTCTGAAAGAATGAAGTCAGCCTGAGGTTTTTTTGCAGTGCTTCTTTCCCACAAAACTGTGTTGACTGACACTAGTTACATGCCCATCCTTCTGTTCTTTACCAGCTAACCACTATATTTTAATGTTGTGTTTGGGACTGATGTCAGGTTGAGCAGTCTATAATTTCAGGTTTGCCCTTTCAGGGTGTGAGAGCAGCCATAACTCCTACTCAGCCTTCTGAAATGTCTCTGGGTTTCTAAGGTGTATGAAAACTTAATATTATCAAGGCTGAAAAATGTCAACAAGACCAGAGATCTCCTAATACTGAACATAAGTGTTTATTGGAAGTTTGCCCTTCTATAATGCCTTTAGTTGGAGATGGTTAGATTGCTGGCCTTCAACATTCCTTACTTTGCTCTTATTCTCATATATTTAAAAACATCGCTTCAACAATCCTTGGTTCCTCTCAGTTTGGGATTTCTCCACTTTATTCTTTCTGAAAGCTTTAATTTTCCTTTTCTGTTTGCCCTCTGTGATCTACGCTTTATAAGTAAATAAATAAAGGCCAAGTAAAGAAAATATTTCTTTTTTAAAAAAAAGACTACCTACAAAGACTAAGTGCAAGGTCCTACACCTGGGTCAGTGTGATCCCTGATATCAATATAGACTAGGTTATGGATAGATTGAACGCACCCCTGTGGAAAAGGACTTGGAGACCCTGGTGGGTAAAAATTTAAATGTTAGATGGCAATGGGTCCTTGCAGCCCAGAAAAACATGGGCTGCATAAAAAGAAATGTGGCCAACAGGTCAAGGGAGGCAATTGGGGATACCCAAACTTTTAAAGTGTTAAAAGTCAGGTTAGATGTGCTTTCAGCAACCTGACTTAGTGAAACATATCCCAGTCATGGGGTTGGATTAGATGATCTTTAAAAGTTACTTCCAATGCAAACTGTTCTATGATTCTATGAAAAATAGAATCCGTATAAAAAAAAAAATTCTGTATGAAAAGAAGATGGAGGCTGGCTGATGTTGTGCCCATCTATAAGAAGGGGCACAGGGAGGATCCAGGGAACTACAGGCCTGTCAGTCTGACCTCAGTNGTGTGCCCTCTGTGATCTACGCTTTATAAGTAAATAAATAAAGGCCAAGTAAAGTAAATATTTCTTTTTTTTTTTAAAGACTACATAAAAAGACTAAGTGCAAGGTCCTACACCTGGGTCAGTGTGATCCCTGATATCAATATAGACTAGGTTATGAATAGATTGAAGGCACCCCTGTGGTAAAGGACTTGGGGACACTGGTGGATAAAAATTTAAATGTTAGCTGGCAATGTGTCCTTGCAGCCCAGAAATCCATGGGCTGCATAAAAAGAAATGTGGCCAACAGGTCAAGGGAGGTAATTGGGGAAATATATCCCAGCCATGGGGTTGGATTAGATGATCTTTAAAAGTTACTTCCAATGCAAACTGTTCTATGATTCTATGAAAAATAGAATCCGTATGAAAAAAAAAATTCTGTATGAAAAGAATTTCATCTGCATGAAAAAAAAATACATGCAGACACAGAAGAAGTAAGGAAGCAATTAGACATAATACATGCACACAGACACAAAGATAATATGCCTACATATAGATGTTTCTACTTGATGTTTTCACATTGTCAGGAAATTATAATGGCTTTTTAGTCAAAGTTATCCTCTGCCTTGATTGTGGATGCTTGGCGTTTGGCCATCTAATAAATTATTCCTAAATGTCTCTTGATTTTCATTCACAATTTCCTGTCCACGCTTTTGTCAGTTTCTCTCAAAATTTTTCTCAGCTTTCAGAAATTAGTCCTTTTAATGTACAAAGCACATATTTCATGTTTGAGACTGTCCTTTCTATGCCCATGATAAATGTAATCATAGGAAAGTAATACCAAGAAGGAAGAAGAAAGGTACACGTTTACAGCATGGATTTGTTTCTTCAGCTTTGGATGGAATTTTCAAAAGTTTCTATATCATTTGGGAAAATAATGATAGATAAAGGAGAGTTACAGCCCAGATAAAATACATAAAAACATAAAATTGCATTTGCAAGCCTTGTTTGGTGTTTTTCCCTGTTACATGTTATTGATTGTTAAAAATCAGGTTCAGATCTTAGTGTGCTTTAAGGAAAGAACAACTGGAATGTTTTTTTCTGGCTCAGATTCATGAAAATGAGAAATCTGTTTGGTTTTTTTTCTATACACAACAGGCAAGAAATCCTCAGAAAAAAAATGCTGAAGAAAGAATGAAGTCAGACTCTGAACACCAAGTAACATTTTTAGTGTCCCTTTGCCTCTCATTGTGATCTAGCATTCAAAAAAATCTTGATAAAAAGTCAAGCCTATTGCCAGTGTTTTCAGGTATCAGATGGGATTTTCCATATAAGAGTTAATCGCAGAGGTTATTTTCTTCTCTGTTTGCTGACAAAGAGCACTGGACAAACTTTCTTGTTTGAACTGACAACATACTCAGCAGTGTATGCAAATGATTCATTGTTATATTATTAATATTTTCCTCAAGGTCATTTGCATGGAAATTACTCATGCAGCAGTACCTGCAAATTACAGTGAAGATGAGCCTCTGAAGTCTTGTGTGTCAAATCTCATTCCCTAAAACTTGATAGCCCTGTAGCACATGCCAATGACCACTGGAAAAACAAGCAACCCATTGACTCTCACCGTGAAAAAGTTGATGGGATTTTCTTTTCTGCAGCTCTAAGGGATATCTTGGCAATATCAAGAGATCTGAGCTGGAGTTGGATAAATTAGTGCTTTTCTTGTGAGGATGGTGTTTGGCTTGGATTAAAGGCTGTTCCTGCCACTGGGGTAGTTTTATGATGGGGTAATCATCACCTCTTAAACCCAGAAAACTCATGTCTCAGATGGAAAGCAGTCACCATGGCACCCAAGTAGTCATCTAGGCTGGATTCATACTTTCAGTCAACTAAGAGTTATATGATTTGTTGAAGCAGTCAAGTAAACTCCCTCAAAATTTACTAGAGACTGAATGATACCTCCATGGGGTGATTCATCCCACCAGAACTTGGGAGAATGATCGGATGTGGGGAGAGCGGAGGATGAATCACCTCTATGGGTGCTGATCTTGTTCTGTTGAGTGAGAAAGGAACCAAGACCAACTAGATTAGTGGGTGCCCACTTCGTAGGTAGATGTGATGAAGCCGAGCCTAATCACAGCTTGTCTGCAGGTAGCTGACACCTCTGTTATTAAATTGGTCATAGCACACCCATTTCCTGGGCATAATTGGTTGTGGACATAATGAAAGACGCAGTGTTATTGTTAGAGTGGACCACTAGTTACTACCTTAAAATCGAAAAAGGGCAATTTTAACACCCACAAAAATACCCCCATCTCTCTTATCCCAATGACGTATCTCCTTTTGTACTTTAGTAGGTTGTGGTTGTGTTTTGGGTTGTATTTTTTTTTTTTCAATAGTTGTGCTGCACTTCCTGGCAAAGTAGCAAACTATTTCTATCCCAAAAATTAACGTCTGCACCCTTGTGATTCCTGGAAATTTGTCGTTCTTTTTTTCCCCTGGGATCTCATTCCAGACATTTGCATGACAGGAAAGGGAGAGCGGGTCCATTGCCCAACATTATGTGAACACAGCACTGAGCTGCCTACCACGGGCTTTACCATTATGAACCAGCTTCTTTACTTTTTTCTCCTTCTAAAAATCAATGTAGCCATTTTCCTCTGCACTGACCAACTCCTTTCATCCCTGTTGGAGAGCCTTTTTTCCCACTCTTCCTTTAGTTGCCAACCCTTTTCATAGGAAACTTCTGTCCTCCACAGCCCAGATTTGGTCCGTGCTCATCACCTTCTGTTCTGTTTACTGCAATAGTTTGAACTACCAACTACTCTATTTTCCAAGACTTTCTCCACTTTTTATGTCTGCCAGGGGTTTTAATTCGCCAACCAATCATTCTCTTAAAAATCTAATCTCTGTTTTCCTTACAGAACCACAGCTTCACAGAACGTTAGATGTGGGAATAGATGTCTGGAGGTCATCTACTTGC
This sequence comes from Piaya cayana, assembly GCA_013389865.1. Lineage (NCBI taxonomy): Eukaryota > Metazoa > Chordata > Aves > Cuculiformes > Coccyzidae > Piaya > Piaya cayana. The sequence goes on along the minus strand of WAAB01023196.1, from coordinate 25,958 downwards.
CCAATTAGACACAAGTCTATGGGGCCAGGCGGGATCCACCCAAGAGTATTGAGGGAGCTGGTGGATATGCATGCCAAACCCCTTTCCATCATCTTCCAGCAGTCCTGGAGGACTGGGGAAGTTCCACTGGACTGGAGGCTGGCTGATGTTGCGCCCGTCTGTAAGGAGGGTCGGAGGGAAGATCCAGGGAAGTGCAGACTGTCAGTCTGACATCAGTGCAGGGGAAGATCATGGAACAGGTGATCTTGAGTGCTATCATGAATCACATACAAGAGAACTGGGTGATCAGGCCAAGTCAACACGGGTTTACAAAAGGCAGGTCTTGCCAAACAAACCTGATGGCCTTCTATGACAAAGTGACCCGCCTACTGGATGAGGGAAAGGCTGTGGATGTGGCCTTCTTGAACTTCAGTACAACATTTGACACAGTTTCTCACAGCATTCTGTTAAGAAAACTGTCAGCCTCTGACTAGGCTGGCCTTTTCCAACCTAGTGATTCTGTGCTCCAACTCCCCTCCTTGAGCAGGGGCACCTGGAGCCTGTTGCCCACAACCATGTCCAGATGGCTTTTGACTTTTTCTAAGGATGGAGAGTCCACAACCTGTCAGGACAACCTGGGGCAGTGCTGAGTCACCCTAACAGTGTAAAAAAAAAAAAAAGAAGAGTGTTTCCTGATATTCAGAAGGAAGCTCCTGTGTTCCAGTTTGTACCCATTGCCTCTGGTCCTGTCACTGTGAAGAGCCTGGGTACTTACTCTTGGCATTCACTCCCCTCTTCAGGTATTTATACACATTAATTAGATCCTACTCTTAGCCTTCTCTTCTCCAAGCTGAACAGTCCCGACTGTCTCAGTCTTTCCTCATAGAAGAGATGGTTCAGTCCCTTCATCAGCTTTGTGGCTTTTTGATGCACTTTAACCTGTATGTCTCTGTCTGTCATGCTGGGGGGTCCAGAACTGGACACAGCACTCCAGGTGTGAACTCACCAGTGCTGAGTAGAGGGGAGATGCCATCTTCACCGACCTGCAGGTAATGCTTTTTTTCTAAGAGTGCTGAGGATACCATTCATCACCTTTGCTGCAAGGGCACATTGCTGGCTCTCACTCAAACTCATGCCCACCAGGACTCCCAGGCCCTTTTACAACAAGCAGCTTCCCAGCTTGGTGACCCCCAGCCCATATTACTGCATGGGGTTGTTCCTCCCCGGCTGCAGGACTTTGCACTTCCTCTTCTTGCATGACAAGATGTTTTTGTTGGTCCATTTCTTCAGCCT
>WAAB01023196.1:0-23293 GCA_013389865.1 Piaya cayana | reverse complement strand
AAAAAAAAAAAAAGAAGAGTGTTTCCTGATATTCAGAAGGAAGCTCCTGTGTTCCAGTTTGTACCCATTGCCTCTGGTCCTGTCACTGTGAAGAGCCTGGGTACTTACTCTTGGCATTCACTCCCCTCTTCAGGTATTTATACACATTAATTAGATCCTACTCTTAGCCTTCTCTTCTCCAAGCTGAACAGTCCCGACTGTCTCAGTCTTTCCTCATAGAAGAGATGGTTCAGTCCCTTCATCAGCTTTGTGGCTTTTTGATGCACTTTAACCTGTATGTCTCTGTCTGTCATGCTGGGGGGTCCAGAACTGGACACAGCACTCCAGGTGTGAACTCACCAGTGCTGAGTAGAGGGGAGATGCCATCTTCACCGACCTGCAGGTAATGCTTTTTTTCTAAGAGTGCTGAGGATACCATTCATCACCTTTGCTGCAAGGGCACATTGCTGGCTCTCACTCAAACTCATGCCCACCAGGACTCCCAGGCCCTTTTACAACAAGCAGCTTCCCAGCTTGGTGACCCCCAGCCCATATTACTGCATGGGGTTGTTCCTCCCCGGCTGCAGGACTTTGCACTTCCTCTTCTTGCATGACAAGATGTTTTTGTTGGTCCATTTCTTCAGCCTCTCAGGTCCCTCTGGATGGCAGCGTGACCCTCTAGCATAAATGCCATTCCTCCCATTCCTCTCAAACTTATCTCCTTTTAAGTGCTTCCTCTGCACCTCAGCACACTTACACAGACAGCTCCGTTTTGATTTTTCTCTAACAAATATGAGCTTTGCCTCAGTGCTTCTTTCTTGTCCTGGCAGCCTCTGCAGCTCCGGGTGTCATAACTCACTGTTGATGGTTTCCGCTCAGCTAGACTTAGCTGAGAATGCACACTGAAACCTGTCAGTTGTTCCCTTCTCACGACTTCTAAGCCCATTTTCCAGTTTATGTAAAATCTTATAGAAGGAAAATATTAAATTCCCACAAGCTTGGGTGAAAATGGATGGACTTCCATGTAGAGAACAGTGGCATAATTAGTGATTCTACAGGGAGAATGGTCCTGGCTATTGTATGTTTTTTCCTGCTGTTCCTCTTTGGTGTCTAACAGAACACAAATTCTCATTCAAGTATTTTACACAAACCAGGCATTCAGAAAACTTCTTTGTCTTTTGCTTCACATCCAGTAGAGTTGAATTCAAACTACAGTTTTAGCACAACCATCTAATACATTGTGAGATGCAGTTTGACAGGAACCTTGGTTTCAACATCTAATATTGAATGCCTTAAAACAGTTTCTTCCAATCGCTATAGAGTAGTCCAATGTCTTGCAGGCCAGGTATAGCTTGTGTGCTATGGGTTCAGTTCCATGCTGATTAGTAAGGTCTCTGAATGTCCAGAAAGGTTTTGCTATCATATAACCAACACAACATCTGCATTTTTCCATCTTCTTCATACAACAGCATCTTTTGTTTCTTGTAGGGGGGACTTTCCAAGGAAAACTCCCTCCCTTCCACTTAGCATTACATAAAGGCTGGAATAGTTGGATATATTCAATATTTCTTACCTCATACCTAAGGGCCTCTGTTGAAGGTAAAGCTTCCTGTGTTCTTATGGTCCAAACCTTACTGCTGGAACCTTCTGCTGGAAACATTCCTGATCTGAATGCATTAAGATCACTCGTCCCCAGATGCTTACTGGCTTCTGTTTTATTTAGTGTGCCTGGATAGTTTTCTAGGACTACGTCCAAGGTAATCTCTGACCTTGCTGGTCCTTTAGTTAGCTGCGGTGTACACAGAGCCTGCTAGAAGGATGAGGTTGGTTCCACAAGCCTTCCTGCAGAATGTGTCAGGTACAGTAAATTTCCCCACGCTCACTCTTTTTGACAGGATACACATACAGGGATGCAACAGTGACACATTTTTCAGAGATGCCTGTGTAAGGCAAAGAATAGGTTCTCACATTCATAAAATCAGTACAGGCTACCCTCAGGGAGGCAAAGAACTCATTTATTTTGCCTTTCCCTATCATTATTTCATCTGATCTCTCCTCTTGGTCCCTGAGACAGTAATGTGCATTTCAGCCACGTCTTCCATCCTGGAAATATCAAAGTATTATGCCAATGTGAGTGACTCCAACCACCTACTAGTTCAACAAGGGTTGTTATTTTCAAGTTTCTGTGGTCCATATTACCAGCCTTGTTTGGAGTCTGCTCCACATTGAGGAATAAGCCATATATTTTTAAGGAGAGAGAGATGAGCTTGAAAAAGAAAATAACCACAGTAGTAGGATGAGTTACCTCAGCTAAGATGAAAAGTACCAGTTCAGCTACTGACAGCAGTGCAGCAGCACAAACTCTGCCTAAGCTCCTTCTACCTGAGTTGAAAGCCTTAAATTTTGGCATGGGGCAATTTACTTTGCAATTTTGGTGAATGAGTCATTACACAAGAACCAAGAACATTCCTCAGGAAGGAGAGAGAACCTAAGGCTTCTCTGGAAGGTGAATATCTCCCAATAGTCTGAAAAATGTAACAGCTTCATCACAGATAGGGACAGTGGGATTAAGGGCACCCTCAGAAAGTTTGCTGACAACACCAAGCTGTGCGGCACAGTTGCCGCGCTGAAGGGAAGAGGTGTCATCCAGAGAGATCTTGACAGGCTTGAGAGGTGGGCCTTTGCTAGCCTCGTGAAGTTCAATGAGGCCAAGTACAAGGTCCTGCACTTGGATCTGGATATGGATCTGTGAGAGTGAGTCCAAAAAGGGCCATGAAGGTGATCAGAGGGATGGGTCACCTCCCAGTATGAGGACAGGCTGAGAGAGTTGGGTTGGCTCAATCTGGAGAAGAGAAGGCTCAAGGGAAACCTTAAAGCAGCTTCCAATACTGAAAGAGGGGCTATAGGAAAGCTAGGGAGAGGCTCTTCATCAGAGAATGCAGAGATAGGGTGAGGGGGAATGGTTGTAGGCTGAAAGAGGGAAGATTTAGATGAGCAATTAGGAAGATATTTTTCCTGTGAGGGCAGCAAGGCATTGGCACAGGTTACCTAGAGAAGTCATGGATGCCCCATCCCTGGAGGTGTTGAAGTCTAGCTTAGTTGAGGCTTTGTGCAACCAGATCCAGTGGAAGGTGTCCCTGCCCATGGCAGGGGAGATGAAACTGGGTGAACTTTGATGTCCCATCCAACCCACACCATTCTATGATTCTACGAAACTTTGGAGGGCTTTTTATGTGAAACATGCAAAAAGACTGTTCCTTTGCTACTATATTTCATGGTGAGAGTGGCTGAATGACTGCATAGTCTGTACTAGAAGGTGATTATCATTATGGAGTTGTAATATCTGGCATTACAGGATCTACCTTCTTTTCTGGATATTAAATGAAAATTCTACAGAAAAACCCAGGAGAAAATGAGTAATATTATAAATCCTGTAGTGTCTCAACTACCGGTGTACCAGGCTACACATTGCTGAATGGAAATAGAAAGAAGTATTTCAAAGTTTCTTTTCTGAAATTGCTAGCCAGTTGCTCTTTACCTGATCTATAAGGGGTCAAGTGGGAAAAAAATAAAAATAAAAGGAGGCAATGATGATATTACTCTGCACTTGGCCCAGAATTAGGTATACTTACTGTCAAGCTCAGTAGAGGTTAATAATGTGTTAATGATTTTGTGTGTGAAATAATTGAATATGACATTGAGAAACTCTATCAGGAGTCATCGGTAAAAATGGCTCCACTTCTGAACTATGACACCTCTAATTTTCTTTCGATGATTTTTGCCTGTGGCCTTTCATCACCTTGACTGTAAGGACCATGGCAAATTACAAGCTATAGATGCTGTTTCTTTCCTTTAGATCAAGGGTCTTTACTGGGGAATGTAGTGATGGGACAAGAGGTAAATGTTTAAGATGAAAGAGGGGAGCTTTAGATTAGATAATCAGAAGAAACTTTTACGGGGAGGGTGGTGAGGCACCGGTACAGGTTACCTAGAGATGTCATGGGTGCACCATCCCTGCAGGTGTTCAAGACCAGGTTAGATGGGGCCCTGAGCAACCTTATCCAGTGGGAGGTGTCCCTGCCCATTGCAGAGAGGTTGTAACTGGATGATCTTGAAGGCCCCTTCCAACGCAAACCATTCCATGAATCAAAGTAGAGGTTTTGTGATGCAGCAAGATCCATGAGGACAGAAATTAGATCACTGCAGTGGCTGAAGGGCATTTGCTGTTGGAGATCTGAGAAAATCTTTTTCCACTGCCTGGAGAGGAGGTTCCCTTCTCGCAAGGCGTTTCTCTGCTCGTGTCACTTGCCTGCCTGTAAGTTACTGTGTAATTACATCATCGTGGGAAGTATTCATTAAAAAGCTGGAACCATTCACAGAGGCATGGCAGCCTCCTTTGTTTTGCGCAAAATTAGATACCAGCTCAAAACCCAGTTCTGGCTGCATTCATGTTCATAAATCAAAGTCAAGTATTTCATTAAAGTGTCTGCAGCGTATGTATATAACTCAGCAGCAGAGTGTCTGCTAAGCCTAATGTGTTGTATTTAATTAACAATTAATTAGAGGGTTTTTGTGGGAGGTGCGTAAGTATTTGCCAGGCAGTCCATAGCACGAATCCACATGTTGCTCGCTGGACATTAGTGTGCATTTCTTGTAAATAAAGCTTGCAAATTGAAAACATCCTTTCAAGCCAGGCAGATCTAGCCTCAAGATGCCTTGAGATTCATATTTGTCTTCATATTTCAGAGACTTTAATTTTGTAGTGGATCTCTTCCTCTGGTTTTATTTTACTGGTCTTACATATGTTATATTTTAAGGATTATACTTAATCCTCTCTTACTCAGTTGGGTGGTGAATAGTCAGGTCATGCTGCAGTGACTCGTAAAAACCCAAATGTATGCTATGTTTCAGGAAAAAAATTCTGCCCTGTCAAATTTGTGAGTCAGTTCTGGAGAAAAAGAGACTGAGAGGAGACCTTACTGCCATCTACAACTGTCTGAAAGGAGGTTGTACTGAAGCACCTGTTGGTTTCTTTTCCCAAGTAACAAGTGATAGGACAAGAGTAATTGGCCTCAAGTTGTGCCAGAGAAGGTTTAGATTGGATACTAGGCAAACATTATTTACTGAAAGAGCGGTGAAGCATTGGAAAAGGCCACTCACAGGCTCCGATTTTAAATTGAATTTTTCATGCATGGTTCTGTGTTCCAACTAGGAAGTGTCTATTGGTCACCAAGGGTCTCCATTGGAGTTATGGGAGTGAACTAAGACTTCTTCAGAAATATAAAGCACACCCAGGCCAGACGTCTTCCCCAGATTACCTTCCATAGGTGAAAACTATCTGACCTAAGATGGATATCTACAATACAGGGTCTTCATCTGAGCCAGTCAAACCAGCTTCTCTTTACTGAGACAAATTCAGGGCGTGATTTATCTGGAAAAAAAAGAAGGCATCTACCCTAGCATGGGAAGACCTGTGGAATTACCTCTATTGACTCTGTTGACTAGATCTCCACCATGGCAGGGGAGTTGGAACTGAATGATCTTTAAGGTCTCTTTAACTCAAACAACTCTATGATGTGTGATGTTTATACCTAAAGTTGGACAACATGAATCCCTTTAGTTACCATGACATGGCTAAAACAATCTCCAAAGTAGTGACCGTCACATGGACATCCTTCTCTCTTCTGACTCTCAATTTAGGTGATGTATTTCTGTTCAAACTCCCTGCCACCCTCGCAGACGTACTGAACATATGTGAGACTGTATATCTGGACTGTCTTAGGGCATAAATGTGACCAGTGTTGCAAGCAGAACAGAAACATGGTGCAGAGTTGTGAACTCACAGGCTCATTACTGTGGTCATGGCTGCAGGCTTCTGGAAAATTACAACTAATGCATTTCATTTCCCCCAAAGCTTCATTTCTGAGCACGGTTTCACCTCATCCATGTCCTATACGGCTTTTACCCCACGCTGTGAATCAGCCACTGCTGTTCTCACCCTGTGGTTGATGGGAGAAGTGACCCATTTGGAGTAGCTGTCCTTTTCTGAGTGCTGCTGTGGTAAGGAGAACCTAACCAACATGACAGATTTCCTCATCCTGGACTAAACACATTTTCTAGCTAAAAATAAAAGGAAAGAAGAAAAAAAGGAGAGTTGGTTGGTTGGTTTTGGTTTGTTTTTTTTCCTCCACCTGACCAGCTGCCCAATGCTTTGTATTATGAAAAGCTGTTAAGGAGGTCTCAGCTCATTACTTCTCATTTCTGTAGACATTTGTTTGAGAAATTATCTCTCTGATCCTCTGCAGATCATCTGGCTTTTCCTCATGTATCCCATTCCCTAAGTGACTTTGTTTCATGCCTGATTCAGTGACAGAATGGCAGGCTAGTGTAGGAACTTCAAGGGAAAAAAAAATAGGAGAGGAAACAAATCTTGTTTTTCAAATGGAGAGCTGGATTTTTTTTTTCTCTGCCACAATAGCGTAAGCCCAACAAAGCTGTACGGTGGACATGGAGCGGTATAAAAGAAGAATAGATGAGAATGAGTATAGTGAAGGTGGGTGTGATGTACAGAGTAGTTTCCTACCTGGGTTAGTGGGTCTAATGGACTACTGAAGGCCAGATCTCAGCTGGTATAATTTGTGTGTCTCCCGTGAAGTTAATGGAGTCAATGCTAAATTATACCCCATACGGACCAAAAGACCACTGAGGTGAAAGAGTTTTAAATGATGCAGTTCAGTGAAGTGAAGCAAGAGATGTGTATGGCAGGCGTGTAATGATCTCTCTATCTCCTTCATCAAGGCTTCCCCCTCCTCTCAGGGAGTAAATTGCATCAGCTTAGACTGCCTGAGCCTTCCCTTCTGCATTTCATTTGTGTGACTTAAGCTCATGATGACAACTCCGATCAGCTTCCCCCTGACCCAAGGAATGCAGCTGAGTTACACCAGCAGCAGGTTGGGAGCTCCCTTCTTTGCTTCTGGTGGACTTCTCATGGGAACCAGAAAGCGTTGGAGGTAAAAATCAAGAAAACAACAGTTTGATTCAGTTTGGTGATCTCTAAGTGGCCACTGATCAAATCCAAGTGCTTTCCTCATATGTTGAAAAAGATTGCTTCCATCAATCTCTCGGAAGGCTTCAGGCTGAACTTCCCTGTAATAGGTGTCTTCGTCTTTTCAGATCTGGGACACACTTATTTTTCAAAGTTAGTTTATTTTATTCATCTTCCTCCTCCTTTCCACTTCCTCCTTTGCCACAACCTGTATGAGAAGGTCCAGCTACAGTTAATTAATGAGTTTGCTTTCAAAGGCATCACAGCAGCACTGTCTTTTTTCTCCTCTTTTTATTTTTAATTAAGTGTTGAAACTTTTTGTTCTCTCCACTTTGTGGCTGCCAGTTTATTTTCCAGATCAATAGGAAGTTATCTATCGCTTTATTGTTTCATATTAATACTTGACCTACAGATAAGTAGGGAAACGTGACAGGAATATGAGGCAGGGAAATGTGAATCCATAGGTGGCATTTGAGGAATATTCACTTTCCATAGAAGATTGTTTCTCTGGGTTTCGATATCATCATTTCTACAAGTAAAATAAATCTTTCAAGGGAGGGCACTTTGTGGTTGTGTGAGACCAAGAAGGGGGAAAAAGACACAGTCACTTCTTGCTTCACAGTCACTTTTCAGAACAACAGGTCACTGTCATGTACTGACATTGCTCTAGCAATATGACTTCGCTTACCATCAGAATTTACGTTCACAACTCTACACATTTCACTCTTTATTATGTTTCCACAGGTGTCCTGCGTATTTCCTACCATGAGTTTGTGTATCAAGCGGGATTGAGCCCACAGAGTGGGAATCGTTATATCAGGATATTTTACACAGGTGTACCCAGAGACAGAGATACACAGTGGACACCACCAGTGATAAGACTGTGAATGTAGTCACACTGATGCCCATGTTCAGGTTTGACTCCTGTATCCCTTATCACTAAATCTAATCTCAGTCAGTCTTGCGGTCATCTCTCTTCACAGGAGAAATCAATCCCTGTAGTCACCAGAATGGTAGAAAACCTTAACTGGAAAAAAGTTTCATAAAGGAAAAAAAGGTTTCAACAGTGAAATTTTCATATAACTATTTCTCGCACCTCTTTTTGCAGCTCTGTACTCCGCACTGGTGAGACTGCACCTCAAATCCTGTGTGCAGTTCTGGGCCCCTCACCACAAGAAGGATATTGAGGCTCNTGGAAGAGTCTGCCTAGGGAGGTGGTTGACTCACCTTCCCTGGAGGTGTTTAAGGCACGGGTGGAAGAGGTACTGAGGGGCATGGTTTAGAGACTGGTGGGAATGGTTGGACTCAATGATCTGATGGGTCTCTTCCAACCTGGTAGTTCTATGATTCTATGAAATGCATGAATTGCATGTCGGGAAGAACTGAAGTGATGGTCCTTGCTTGCCAGTCACCACAACCTTTGTCATTTCTACTTTTGCCTTCAGGAAGGGAACTGGACACCAGGAGCCAGCCCAACAGCGGGTGGAGAAGGCAGATGAGCAGGTATTCAGCCATGTGGGCAGGCAGCTGATGAACAAAGGTAGACTTTCCTAAAATGGAATAACTTTCTAAAAGGGGTAGGGAAAGGCGGAGGGGATTCACCTGCACTGCTTGACAAACCCTTCTGCCCTGTGCGACGTTCCTCATGTCCTCTCCATCCCGCATGAGTTATTCATGACCCTGCTTGAGCTTCAACCTGGTACTTAAACCTCTTGATCGATTTTTGGCATCAATCCCAGCCCCACAATGCTCTGATGCTGCTTTGGGGCAGACAGAATTGTTTTTTTTCAGACAGTTAGCTGGCTCAGGAAAGCACATATTTCAATATATACGAATATTTCACCTTGGGCTATCAGTTGTTTTTGCCTTGTAAGTATGATCATCCATTCAAAGAAACTGATTTTGGTCCAGTTCTTCTGGACAATGTGAAGCAGGAACATTACAGAACAATTCAGATTCACCCCAAGGAAAGGAGCTGTGCATAGGCCTTATTTTTTCCCAATTTGGTATGGAATTTGCCTGCAAAAGGCCTAACTTCAGTTTCTTTGCATCATCCTGAGAAAAAGCAAGGTGAAATCTACCCCAGGCTTGTGCTTTTCTACAGCCCCTGATCAATCTTAACAGCCATTTATTGCTCAATATTTTACCAAGCAAAGCAGATTATGCCTTAATTATTTCCTTGCGTGCCTTTGAGGGCTGCAGGAATAAGGCAAGCGGAGTTCCAGCAAAAATAATCAGTAAAATAAAAATTAAAACATCAATTTTCTCTTCCATGATCTTGCAATTGAAATAATCTGTCCTTTTCAAGCTTCATGATGTTCACATAGCTTAGTTTTCTCTGTGTGATCACTAGAAAGAACAAGGGTCCTTCAGAGATGGGTCGCTCCTTTTCTGAGATGTGGTGTCCAGAGGTGACTGCCTGTCTCTGCTGACTGTTGTAGAAGCCTTTCTTACAGCAAAGCTGCAAGAAATCTTCTCTTAAAACTGAATTTCACAAATTTTTGCATGTAAAGCTACACTGGTATGGTGCTTTTAGTCTCCTATCTTTAAGCTGCTTTACAAGACAACTGGGGAGACACAGCCCCAAAACTCTTCTGGAAGCATCTTGAATTATTTCTGTGAATTTATCACAGTGTTCAGCTATTCCAGATTTACCGACATATGTTGGCCTTTAGAGTAACTCCCCCTGTCCTCCACATTGTTAGCAGCCTCAGGTGTGCGGAATGGCTTCATGAATCTGTGAATGTGATAAATGCTACCCATTACTGTCAAGAGTGTTTCACATCTCTTTACAGTTGGTTTCACTACGGAAATGCTTCCTGTAAATTAGAGTTCTTATTTACTTATTCCAGTTATTCCTTTATGTTTACTGTTGCCCTGGTCAGTGCACCTTTCATTAGTCATTGGTGATTAAAAAGTTGTACAACGTTGTTTTCAAATGAAACCTGTTGTCCTCAGGTATCTGATCACAAAGATGACTTGTGATGTGTACTTGAACTCCTGTAGCTTGGAGCAGTAGATGCAGAGAAAGTTCCTGACTCTTCAAGTCCTGCTGATGTGTGGTCCCCTAGAAGAATCATCATGTGCAAAGAATGACCTTCAAGGGGTGTTTATTGTTCCAAAAGCCATGCCAGGGACCTGGTTTAGTGACCTAGCAATACACCCAAATAATTTTCAGTCTCCATCAGCATTCCCTGCATTGTAAAACGTATCAGTCTGTCGTCAACTCAGCTGTCCTTGAGTTGTGGGGCTGCAACGTGTGCTGCGGAGTTTTTTTCAAAACCCATCAGCCACAGTTTTGCTTTGAAAGTCATTGAAATATGAAGGTAAAAGTACCTCTCTGATTCCAAAAGCTGCACTGAAACTCCCAAAGCCCCTTACACCAAAAGTAATCATGTTTTCTAAATCCAGTTAAGTACTAACTCTGGCTGGAATTCCAATGATCTGGCACACTTGGAGACAAGAGGGAGGAGACAAGAGGGAAACCACAATGGTAATTTTGATGCATCCGAAACTTGACTTTGCCACATATCTGGCTAGAGAGAGTCCTCTAATTGGGAAATAAAGCATCCAGATAAAGCTTTAAATTTTACCTTGAAAAAACCTGGATGAGGAAGGGAAAAAATGTCTGGGGAAAAACAAGTGTATGTTAGCTCCAAGCTACTGCGTAATTACATCATTGAGGGAAGTGTTCTTTCAGGAACTGAAACCATTTTCAGCAGCATTTAAGTCGTCTTTTATTCTGTGCAAAATTAGATGCCAGTGAGAAACCCAGTTTTAAGGGCATTTGTGTTTGCAAATCATACTTGTGTATATCTTTAGTGTCTGCAGTGCATCCCTTTGACTAAGCAGCAGAAGGGCTGCTACTTCGCAACTAATTAATGTTTAATTGGAGGTGACATAGGAGGGGTCTGACTATGCAGAATGTATGTCATGCATATATATACACACATGTAATGCACGCAGATGCCTTTTGACTAGTTTTATTTGTCAGTAATGGGGTAGGATAGTATGTTGGAAGGGTACCCATCAAGACCATCCACCCTTGGCCTGGATTTTAAGCGATTTTAGTGACAGGGGGATTCTTCAGAGGACTTCGGATCTCCATGTAATTTATCTTTTCCCTAATTGTGCTTACTCTGGATTTATACCTACCTCAAGTAAAAAGGATGCTGAAAGCCCTTGTTGGAGATGTGTGTAAACAGTGGTGTCCTATAAAGAAAAACTTAAGAAATTTTTATAAGGCAAACCACTGATGAACCCATAAGAATCTCATGGCCTGCTATAGGCTTAGTGACGGTACATGTTGTACTTTCCCTGCGGATTTGCTTGGATTGCACCACGGTCAGATCTTCAAAGCCAAAAGATCCATAAGGGCCGTGCTATAGTTCTGCTTTTACTGCAAAGTCCCTGGGAGACACCGTGGTGCTCAGCACGCTCCTGAGTTCAGCACAGCAGGTGGTCGTCTTTATTGGATTACTGGTATTCCTGCAGGTGCCGTGGTTGCACACTGCTGAGAAATAAGATCTTACCTCTTCAGTTTTCCCAGGCATTCCATTTCTACACAGAATTTCTCTTTGTGGCATAGCACTGGTTTTCAGTGCGGATAAACAGCTGGTCTGTTCCACCTCTCAGTGGGGCCACCCTCCACTCTGGGAAAAACCTGAATGAGAAGAAGGTACCGTATTCTCCCAGTGTGAAGAATCACTGGCCTCATTTGAGTTTGCAGGGATCTCTTACCGAGGTCTCTCTGAAAATGTCTGAACATATATTGCTGCTTTTTTCTCTTGTGTTCTTCTAGCAGCAAGGATTCACACCCATTCCCGTCACATTTTCTGTCATTCAGTGGGCTCTGCGGTTCTGCCTGCATGAGCCCTTCTACAGAACGATGGAGAGATGCAGAGAAAAGCTGCTGTGTTTTCTGTCAGATGGAGTTTAGTAAATAAGTGTAAATAAGGCTTACAGAGCCATCCTCAAGTTTAAAAGGATCCAGCCAGAAATAGCAAGCTGGCAGGGCGGGCTCTGATCAACAGCATCACCCTGGCCATCAAGTTTTGTTTGTACATTTTTTCTGTGACTGAAGCAAAAGCTGATGGAGAAAATGTGCGTAAAGGTCCAGGAAGTGACCTGGAAGTAAAAAAAGCAAGAAAAAAAAGGCTCTGTAAAATTGTTGTATCTCAGACATGGGTTGGGCAGCTTTCTTTACTCCTCCATTTCATTTTCTATGGTGTAAGTTGCTATTATTTCTGTTTTCAGAAGAGCACAGAGGCTCATCTTACACTAAGACCCATTATGCCTTGTGTTTTTCATAGATGAATGACAGAGGACATTTTCTGTTGCAGAGAGGGCTCCGAGAAATGGTTTGACAGAAAATCCTTACTCTGGCATGTTCCCATGGAGCCTTTTGGAAGGACATGGAAGATCCCTTTGGACATGAAATGAACCAGAGGGACTTTGGTCTGTGATCACAGATGATCCAAACCTTGGATGAGTCACAGCAGTTGAAAAGGCATGGTGAGCCCGGCTCTGTGGGTTGGAAAGGGATTGTCTGGGTCTTGGAGCATAATTCCTGTCCTGTGTTAGGGGTCATGTCTAATTCAACTTGAGCTGTTGAAAATTAGCTACATAGATATTTGAATGGTTTATCTAGGTTTCCTTTGTAACAAGTGGATATAGATAGGTGCCTTCAAAGGCTTGTTCACCTCATAGGCAGATGAGACACATGAGCCGATAGGCACTCCCACCAAGGGGTCTGAACTAGCTTCAGGTCTTTCAAATTAACAGAGATGAGCAGAAGACCAGCTACTCCACAAAGTTCAGAGCATCTATTGCTTCTCCCCATAGGTGTGATTTTATCCAGCAAGTAGCATACAAAGTCACCTTTACATGGTGTTTGAGGAGCAATGCAGGAGACTTTGCAGTCCTCTTAGACTTCTCAATAAGAACCAGTTTCTTTAGGGAGACCAGATAGTTGTCAGAAAGAGCTTCCATTGGATTACAGTGTGTCTCATACAGCTGGCACTCTAGAGGTTAACAGATATCCTCATTAAAATTCAGTCCTTTAAAATGAAATATCCTGAAATCTGCTGCATTTCACACCACATGAAAGTGGGTGTAACAGCAATGGAATAAGTTGGAGTTCATCTCTGCTTAAAGCATCGGGCAATTTGCAATGCAATATGCAATATTTTGGTGTGAAGACAGCAACTGGCTTTTCCCAATGCAAACAGGGCACAGATTTTAATTTACACTAGCAAAAGACCTGGTCCCGGTAGTTCAAATCTATGATGAGCAATGCCCAAGTAACACAGTGCTCATAAGAGTGACAGAAACTGTCAGTCAGTTTGGGTAAAAACAAGCTTTGAGCATCCCTTTGCAACACATTTTCTTAGATCCTACCAGCCCCATGTATGTCTATTTATAATCGCAACTTTCCTCAGTTAACCATGTCAAAAGTGGCATTTGTACCCCTGGGAACGGTATCTGACGTAACAATTTTTGCAAAGTTGTTAATCCAAGAAGAGAATCCCCGAGTAAACTGATTATAACAGTGGCTGCACGAAATAAGCTCAGGCTTTCCATTAATCACTGCACAAACCACAGCAAAATTCTGAGCTGAATTTAGACCTATAGGAACATTCCTGGTGCTTACGGCAATAATATACAGACAGCTTCAGACATCATGTGTGTGGGTAGTTGCTGAACACAGAAGCCATCCACTAGTTGGTGGTAATGCATGAACTAGAAACTCCTGCTCATTTTCTCATTTGCTTGCATGGAAGTAGTTCACACAGAAATACTGGGGCTAGAAAATCAGAATATATTAAAAGAAATGACACTCAAAGAATATTTTGCTAATGGTTGTCTTGTCTTTCCCACCAAAAACTGCCTAGACACGTACTTCTATTATCTCACTGCTGATTGGCACCCGTCAGATGCAGGGCCAAGTGTTTCCACTTTGGTTTTCTTCAAGAAATTAAAAATGATTGGAGATGCCAACTGAAATGACAACCTGATTGCAGAAACCCCAGTAATGAAAAAGGACCACATGGAGAAGCTGAAATGACTGTTAGATACCTGGAGATTTCAATTTGCTAAGGCTTGGCTTTCTCCAGTCCACCTTGGCAGGGAACAAGAAAGCATTTTGTGAGGAAAAATAATATGAGCAGTTTCATTTTACATCTCACAGAAAAATAAAAATGGAAGCAAAGATGAGTTTTACGGTGTACTTTTTTCGTAAGGAAAAACCTTTCTCCCGTGAGACAATGACAGTGAGGGAATCCCTCAGGTTCTTAGAACCGATGTCCAGCTACCTGTGCATCCTCTCTCTGAACAAATACTGTGAATCCTACCCCTTAGTCTGCGTTAATGCTGGCTGAATGGGTAGATTGCTTGTGATCATAGGAAGCCTTCTGCCCTATCAAATAGCTGAGCTTCCTGGTTTTACTCCCAAGTCCTGATATCCCCAAACCTTGCAGCACTCCTGGACTTTATTTCTGGGAGACAACCCAGCAGCTGCTTCCAAAAACAAGACCTGCTCTGGGCAATAAATCCCTCCCAGGTGGCAGTAGGGTTGAGGCTGTAGTGTGGGTCTTTCCTTGCGATGGGTGAATTTGGAAGTGGAAATGTAAGCAGTGAAGCAGCACAAAAACATCTGGTTGGAGCCATCAGCAAGATACCGGAGTTGCTTTCCATCAGTTCATTTTGCAGAAAACCATGCTGCTTCCTTAAATATCTGACCCTGCTGGTCCTCATTACATGCTGCTCAATTGCTTTGGAAATAAAATAACAGTTTCTTAATGCTCCGTAGTCCCTCCTCCTCTTTTCTGCTGGGTGTGTTTGAAATTAAATTCAGATTTTAAATCATGGGATGATTTATTACCATTTTCTAATGGTTAGCCTCCCCTTGGTTTAATAGATGATTTACCAGTAACTCCACCCCTCAGGAAATGAAAGTCTCATACATTGAACGGATGATACAAGGGCCTTTGTTAGATGATGATGGGCAGTGGACAAGTCATAGGGTTTAAAACTCCATATGAGTTATTAAGTGAATTCTCAGTGTCTTCCAAAGGTGTCATGGATTGTCCCCATCAGCAGCTGCTTGCTTGTTGCTGGGTTAGGACCTCAGTGTGGTCATTGTGATCCAGGGAAGTGGTTGAGTTACTATTCCTGGGGGTATTAAAAAAATGTGGCATTTAGGGACATAGATTAGTGGTGGACTCCGCAGTGTTAGGTTTATGGTTGGACCTGATGATCTTAAAGGTTTTTTCTAACCTAAATCATTCCATGATTCTGTGATTCTACATTTTTGTCCTGATTACTACTCTGTCTCCATTGGAGAAGGCTGCCTCCAAATTGCACCTAAAGAACAAAGACTGTAAAGTACATGGAGATCTCGGTTTCTTAACAGTCTGGCTGCATCCTGAGAGACTGCTTGGGTTTCTTCATGATCTAAATACTCTCAAGAATGAGGGAAACCAAGGCAAAGGAAGAGGTAGGAGACAACAAAAGAATACAGATACATTCAGTGCAATGGAAACACTTAGGAGCATCTTCCACCTCCAAATCCAAATAAATGGCAAATTATCACCGTGGTTCAGTTAAAAGCATGCTCAGTATTCCTGTGAAAAAATAGTTGAGTGTGATTCAGAGCACACGAGACATTTCCAGCAAGCTGAGGTGAATACAAATACATATTTCTGCTAGGTGAGGTAAGATGTAAATCAGTGTTAATGGTTCTGGTCTTTCACACTTCAGGGCACCAGCCTGAAACAGCTAGGGACCAAAGTGGGCAGTCCCCACAAATTAGTGCACAGTTGAGTGCCTTTTGTGAATATTCCTCCTGGGCTATTGCGGGCAGGTGACTCCAGCTTGTCCTGGGGAGATGTTGCCAGTGGATCTGACGAAGCGAAGAGCAGCTGGCTTTGAGAAATGGAAGTGGAACCTGTCAAACACATTTGGGAGTTTACTCCATGGGCTGTAAAATGAGATTGAAAGAGGAGACACAAATAACCTTTGCATTAATCTGCCCTCACTGCTGCTGGAGGCTCCTGCTGCTTCTGTTAGACAGTCTTTGCTGAGCTTCCAAGCTGTGGCAAGGTGTTTCTGCAGTGGACACGGCTGTACAATATCCCTCCTTCCTTGAGGGCTTGTTTTCATGATTTTTTTGCTGTCTCTCTCAATTTCCTTTTTTTCTAATGTAAGAAAGTACCTCTTCTTACATTAGACAAAGTGACTTTAAGGAGAAACCTAGCAGAACATGGAGGTTTTTGTAACTGGATTTGCTGTACACCATTCTCCCTCCTTCATAGCCAGATTTGCTTTATAAGCTAAAGCCTTGTGTGGAGGGGTAGGCTTTGCTGGGGAAGTAGAAAAGGCATCTCCCGATATAGCATTAGATATACTGTGGGTGCATCAGAGCCTCCTTTCCTCTTTTTTTTCCCCAACTTATTTCACATGCCTGTGTCTGAACCAGGTAAGTCCATTTGCCCAGGGTGTGGGAGTGGTGATGCTGGTGCTTAAGATAAGTCAGGACCAGCTTTGCCTTCTGTGATTTGCCTATATTGGATGGGAATAATCACATTATCATAGACTGGTTTGGATTGGAAGGGAACAACCAACCTGCCATGGGCAGGAACACCTTCCACTGCACCAGGTTGCTCAAAGCCCCATCCAACCTGGCCTTGAAGACCCCCAGAGATGGGGTATCCACAACTTCTCTGGGCAATCTGTGCCAGTGCCTCACCTTGCAGGAAAGAACTGTGCAACTCCAGCTGCGATGATTGTCCATCTGTGACTGTCTGAGATCCTCATAGCAGTGACGTAGGAACAAATGGATACTATCTCTACTCAGCAGCTGTTGGGAAACTGAGCATTCCAAGGGAGATTTGAAGGAATTAAAGAAAAGAGGATTCATTAGTGCGTAAAAAAGGAGTGAAACCAGGAGAGCCCTTGCCTGTCAGCTGGAAGTGGTTTTCCTTGACATCTTTCTGCATTGATTCTTCTCAGCATTCCACTTTACTAGCTTTTCAATATATGCATAAAGTTTAGTGTTTCATGAAAAAATGTTCCATATCCAGTAAAGGAAAGCAAAAGCAAACTAAATCACACATCAGCATTGACTGAGGTAATGAAATAAGACAGTTTTGTTCTCTCGTCTCACAGATTATTTTGGAATAATGCTTATATAAATACCACCAAAGTTTCCAAATCTATAGCGGAAGGAAAACTGATATCAATTATGTGGTTAGTAATCCTCTCAAAATACAATAACAACAGGCTTAATGACGTCAGGTCTATCTGCTGTAGTGAAAAGACATTAAAAAGCAATCATAAACAAAAGCAGATCTCTGTTCATTGGGATATAGAAAGGCAGATTACTGTACTTCAAGGGTTTTATCTAAACCAGCAGTGTAAGGAAGGATAAATCGCAGATTTACTACACATATTTTGGTTAAAACACTGGTGATGCACGAATCCTGATTCTCATCAGATGAATTTGTCAATTGAATTTGTGCTGAATAGTTACAGGCAAAGGAAAGAACTCACACAATTGTTGGTGCATGGTTGTTTTCAGACGTTTATTTCTTCTCCTGAATTTGCAGTGTATGGCTAATTAACCAAATTTGCATTGTTCTGCTTCTTCTCCCTTACTGAGGAAATCAATGTTTTCAGCCTGAGGATAAGGAGTAGCAAATGCCACATATGCTTATACAGTATCTGTGTGCTCTTCAGTTCTTCTAACAAGGAGTAGGATGTATCTAGAATCAGACTGAAGAGGATTCAAAATCAGTGAGTATAAACATTCAACATCAAATATGCAGGCATAATAATTACATAATTCAAAAGAATCACAGAAAAAAATGGAGTGTTTATTCACAAAATACAAATATTTGTAAATCAATTTTTAATGACATAACTGATGTCAGTACTAGAAAAAAAAGACTTTTCTATTTGGGTGATTAAATAAATTTATCAGCATGTATAGCTGAGCTGGCAAAGCTATTGAGTCTCAGCTTCATGGAAAATTCAGTAGTTCTGATATTTTAATTTTTTTTTTCATTGCAGTCTGAAATATAATGCTACATTTTGATTTTTGCTTCTCAAGTGCATTTAAAAAAGCATCACGTTTTTGGTCAATGAGAATATATCACTAAAACTATTTCAATATTTATTTTTATCTGACTTGTAGTATTTCATTTTTACCAGATAAAACTGTAGAATATAGAATTAAAATAAGGAAGTGAATGTAAAATTAAATATGAGCATAAATGCAGAATAAAATCAAGCATAATAAATATAGTGATTTTATAGCATAACATAAAACAGAATAAACAATGTATTCCAAAACATATTTGAAATTGAATAAGTCTTACAACTAAATGCTATAATGTATTATGTAAAAGACTTTTAAGCAACATTGAATTGAACTCTGTGCATTCTTCAAGAAGGTGGAGATTTTGGTGACTTTCAGATTGTGATGGAGAAATATTTTGCCAAACCCCTGTAAATTAAAGCTAATATATTTTTAAAAGCATATGTTAAGAAGCAGTTTCAGACGACATGCTTGGGCCAAAGGGATAACAAGACTTTTTTCCAGTGAATTTCAGATGGGAAAGCAGATGGGGCTGTTTCTTGCTGTTAGGCTTCTGTGGCCACAGTCTCTCAACTGCTGAACTTGAACATCTGAGTACTTCTTGTTGTTATTATTATTATTGTTATTATCATCATCATCATCATAAATAAAATAAATGTGATGAGATCTATAACCCTAACATATAGTCTACTGTACTTTGCACTGTGTAAAAATCAAGAAGATTTTATCACTGAATGAAAAATCTTCTGATCATTAGAACATTAGATGTCTATGTTAAGACAACTTAAACAAATTTTATGTGGGTGTGGCTCTCTATATGAGCGAGGTATCAAGGCTCCAGACACAGCCAAAGGGGAGTGTAGTAGTTTGTAACCTGAGCTATTACAAGCATCTGTTTTAGGAACAGACAATTTGCCCCCAAACTCCACTTTCCATATTATTCGAATTATTGAATGGTTTGGATTGGAAGGGACTTTCAGAGATCCCTTTGAAGGATCATCATCTAGTCCAACATCTCCTCCACAGACAGGGACATCTTTCATAAGATCAAGTTGCTCAAAGCTCTGTCCAACCTGACCTTGGACGCTTCCAGTTATGAGGCATCCGCAACTTCTCTAAGCAACCCAATCGAATGCCTCACCACCTCATCTTAAAAAAGGTCTTCCTTACGTCCAGTTTATAATTGTTGCACAGTCACTATAGTGCTTGCAAAAAGGTAGCTCACCACTTTANTATCACTGAATGAAAAATCTTCTGGTCATTAGAACATTAGATGCCTATGTTAAGACAACTAAAACAAACTTTACATGGGTGTGGCTCTCTATATGAGCAAGGTATCAAGGCTCCAGATACAGCCAAAGGGGAGTGTAGTAGTTTGTAACCTGAGCTATTACAAGCATCTGTTTTAGGAACAGACAATTTGCCCCCAAACTCCACTTTCCATATTATTCGTGTTCCAGCCCCTGGACCAGTTTTATGGTCCAGCTCTGGACCCACTTCAGCAGGTCCATGTCCTTGTGCTGGGGACCTTGAACTGGGTGCAGTGCTCCAGTGATATCTCACCAAAGTGGACTAGAGAGGCAGAAACTCCTCCCTTGACCTGCTGGCCCCAGTTCCTTGGATGCAGTCCAGGATATGTTTAGCTTCCTTGACTGCAAGCACGCATTGCCAGCTCATGCTCAACTCTTCATCCACCAGTGTTCCCAAGGCCTTCAATGCAGGGCTACTCTCAATCAATTCATAACCTAGTATTTGACATGGAGAATTGTTCCAATCCAGCTACAGGACCTTGCATTTGGCCTTGTACTTCATTACGTTGATCACTGAGTTGCCTATGTTACTGACTTCTATATTCAGGATGAGTTTTCACCCTGACATTTTCTGGAGTGCTGGTGAGATGCTGGGACCTCAGAGAGCTCAGCGGTGAGTGGCTTCAAAGCAGACAACAGGTGACCCCCTGGAAAGGCTTCTTTCAGAAGATGTCATGCAAAATGCCAACATTCAGGTGCCCTGAACTGAGAGCCACCTGGAAGATCTCAAGTTGTGAAATGCTGCTTTTGCTGTCATTCCTGCTGACCTGTGAGGTCTATGGAGATGCATCCTACACCTGGGAGCAGGCTGGAGATGGCTGTGCAAGGCACTGTCTGCAGTTTCAGGTATCACATCGTACAATCCCCCTGGAATCTGCACTGATTCAAACCCATTTAACTGCACTTAAACATGCACTGACAGGTAGCTAAACCTTTGGCTACATTTCAGCAATGGTACTTTACCTCCATTCTCATTTTTAGTGTGATCACACTAAAATTGTCCATCTGTCTTAGCTGTCAGTCTTGCTTCTCCCTCCTAATACTGTTTCCTTCTGCTTGCCATTTTCAGTGAAACTGAAAGAATGTCTCAATCTTAAGAATTTATTCCTAGAAATGTACATTTCTGGGCTGGGGAAAGATGGGGGGCGGGGGGAGAATGAAGAATGAGGCAGGGTTTCATCATGAAAAACAGAGTGATGACCTGTTCCTCTTGGCCTGATGGCATATCAGCCAATATGTGCATGCCCTGAGGGCACTGCTGCCTCTTCTGCTTCTTGCTAAACTGCTAATGAGGGGACATGAGAGGAGCTGGAGACAGTATGGTTCAGAGTTCAGTGGTTATCAGGAAAAACTGGAGGGACTTGAGGAGTTTCAGGACTGTGGAGGACCAGAGGTGCTGACATCTACAGAGTTGATGTATTACCAGCCTTGGGACTTGGGAAGATCCTTATTGTACCTCAGCAGCTGGAGATTGTTCTGTACATGAGAGGAAAACTGGGACTAATATTGTAGGATTATTTACAAAATATTACAAGTCTGCTGCTTATGAATGATATTTGATTGGCTTATAGTCAAGAATATTCATGGTTTCCTTTGCAGAAATGAACACTATGGAGGCTGTTAAGCCCTGGCCCACAGCGTTGTCCATTTTGATTTTCCTTTTGTGTTCATTTGTGCAGCTAATGTATTTTCCTAATCAGTGCTAGTGGAATCCTCTTTAATTAATATTGAAAAGCTGGAGAAAGAATAGCGTGAATAGTTCAGGTTGTTCAGACTGGAGAAGAGAAGGCTCTGAGGAGAACTTAAAGCGACCTTCTAGTACCTGAAGGAGGCATACATGAAAGTGACATGAAATTCCTTGTAGTGACAGGACTAGGGGAAATGGCTATAAATTGAAGAGTGGCAGATTTAGACTAGACATGAGCAGGAATTTCTTCACAATGAGGGTGATGAGGCACTGGAACACGTTGCCCAGGGGAGCTGTGGATGCCCAATCCCAGGCCAGGTTCGATGGGACCTTGGGCAGCCTGATCCAGTGGGAGGTGTCCCTGCCTGTATGAGGGGTGTTCAAAACAGATGATCTTCAAGGTCCCTTTCAACTCAAACCATTCTATGATTCTACGATGCTAACAACATTTCTCCATGACTGAATGAGGAGAAAAAGGCATGCTTGTAAACCAGAAACCATGACGGAGGGACATTCTACAGTGAAGACCCTCAGCTGGACCTCTGTCTATTCAGAAAAGAGCACTCCATAGTCATCATGTGAAGATGGAGAAGATACCTTAAGAAACAAGGAATGCTGAAAAAAACAGTAATTGTAAGGCTAGATGAGTCTGTGTGGCTCTGATGGTGCTTCAATTTATCCATGACTGGCTCCTCACACACACCAGCACCAGTAAAACCTCTGCTGGGGATTCGGAGCTGTGATATATCCCTGCTCCTGTGACATCCTGACATGGCCACCCTTGGACATCAAGATACAAGTGGCTTCAACAAGCTTCAGTGGGCTGCCTGTGTACAAAACTCTTTACATGGAGAAATAAATACTGCCCAGAGTGCTCTCTCTGATAGGAAAACTTTGTGTCAATACATCCCAATCTCACCATAGCACAGGGCTGGCAAAGTAACACAGATTTTTCCCTGTTGGATTCATAAAGAGGAGGTCTGGCAATGTGTCATGGGCAAAATAGAAATTTCAAATATAACTACCCTGACAAACAGCATCCATCTTAAAATTTAAATTAACTGTTCTCCCTGCCCTAATAATACCAGTCACAGAGCCAAATTCCTAGCTGTGCTTTCCCTTGGTTTCTTTTGTTTGCTTAATCTAATTTAATTTAATCAACCATTAGTTTTTGGAGCTGTCTTTATGAATCTGTTCAGATATATTGAGTGCTACTTGGGAAACAGAGATTTGCTATCCTTTATTTGTCTTTTTTTTTTCCTCCTGGTTTGCACTCTTGCTAATAAGGTGCAAAATCTAGAGTTTAGAAGATTCTTTTTCATGTCTTTCAAGCAGGCACTCTACTTCAATAAAGACTGATAAAAAATTAATAGAGGGCTTTGGCATTTGACTTGATACAAAGTGGAGCTGCTCCAGTGACTTAAGGAAATACGTTCCTGGGGAAAAAAAAAGCTTGCAGGAAAGAAGGTATCCCATGGTCAGGAATTGAACTATCTTTCCTAGTAGTCAGACTTTCTCTCTAGATCATCATGTCGACAACATTGTTGCAAATAGTGATGTCTCAGAACTGTAGGAAAAATCAAAGATCATTATTTTAAATGATGATGAATGAACGCTAGGAAGAGCTAAAAAGGGGGCAACCAAAGGGAGGTGGGTGCTGGTGTCTTCTTCGAAGTAACAAGTGACAGGACAGGAGGAAATGGCCTCAAGTTGCACCAGGGGAGATTTAGGGAAAATATTATAGGAATATTAGGGAAAATTTCTTTACTGGAAAAAGTGGTGGAAGTTATGGAGTCACAATTGAGGTGTTGGTCTTCAAAAAGCATGTAGATGTGGCACTTTAGGACATGATTTAATAGGCACAGTAGTGTAGGGCTGATGGTTGGACTTGATGATCTTAGAAGTCCTTTCAAACGTCAATGATTCAGTGATTTTATGACCACGAGGGAATAAGGGCCGATGGGATAGCCCTGAATGGTCATGCTTGTCTCTGCAGTTTAGAGAGGAAGGAGATGCAAGTGTAGTAAATACTTCTGCATAGAGGAATTAAAAGGGAGGATCTTTGGCCAACCTACTGGATGCTTGCTCAGCAGTATCACTGTGATTTTTCATAGTTCTGGCACAGGGAAGAAAAAAATGTATGCATTGATGACCCTACATTGTCCAATCATTCC
>WAAB01023195.1:0-12552 GCA_013389865.1 Piaya cayana | reverse complement strand
AAAGAACCAAAAGAACCAGTTTCATTCTTCCTCCCCAAATATACAAACATTTGCAGCACTTTACTTAGATTATTAAAACTGCTTTCAGAATGTATAATGGGCAAGTTGGTTTCTGGTTTACCAAATAAAAACAGAGCAGAAAGAAACCCCTTCCTTTTTAACTGCCTAACATCCAGCCAGACAAAACTAGATTGGTCGCCACAAAACACCATTATAATTACAACTGATACAAACAAAGATTTTTTTTTATTTGCTAAATACCACTGGTAATTTTATACCAACCACCAGATAAAAATTAACAATATATAATAATTCTTGAAATGTGTTCTTGTACTGGCTTGTTGAATATCTGTGTGAAGTTTTCAGTGTCTTTGAATCTATTTGTTCTCCTGCTTTGTCTGACAACAGTCATCAGACTTTGAGTTTGTTCAGAAATGTTGGAATCAGAACTTTGTTGCTCAGTTTTGACAGACCACATAGTACTTTTCACTGAAAGAGTATAGCAATGACATTTGAATCTGCAAATTTAAGGTCTGGTTTCTATAATGCCTTGCAATTTGCTCTCCACAAATTTCTCCCCAGTATTCTTCAATTCTTGTAGTGAAGTTTATAAAGTGAAGTGCTTAAGGATTTATTTAGATGCTGAAATGTGTTGATGAATAGGAGTTTGGCTTAAGAACATTCTTAAAGTTAAGTACATGAGTAAATACTTAGCTCAATAAACCCAAATGATTGTAAAGCGTGATTCTTCCCCCACTACTCACTCCCTGAATTGAAATAAATACTCATGGAAATATTTTTGCATTAATTTCCCGTATGGTACTTGGAGAGGCAGGGAGCATAGTCTACTGTAGCCACAAGTACATAGTGCACAAGAAGTTTCATGCTCTGGAACCATCCTTCACACAGCAAGACCTTTTGGGGAATGGGGAATCCAGCAGATTTTGGCACCAGGGAGGAGCAGCAGCCCCACGGGAGCTGTGTGATTACTAATTAGCTGGTATTTACCAGCTGAGGAAAATTATCTTGATCCAATGAATGCACATGAAAAAAATTCCATTTATATTAAAATGCAAATATTTAAGAAGATCCATTTAAAGAAATGGTCGTATGCATGAGCATAAGCATATTTAGATAACTTGCTTATGTGGGAGCTAATTGTGCGGCTAATTATCATGTTTCCTAATGCTGCTGTGATACAATTGCACAGCGGATGTAAAGTCAAGCCCTTGCTGAAATAAATCTGTTGGTCAACAAATTCAGTTCAGGATAAAACTTGGGCCATGGGCTCACTAATGTCATCCTTATTCAGGTGACTGTCCTGCTGGCTCTGGAGAGCCTTTTGACTTAGTAAAAGCATAATTAAGAGCTTTAGAATCAGGCCCAGAGCTGCTCACAAATAACGCAGCAAGTCTTTTTGGATGACCTCCTCTGCTGTACCATCCCCTGCACCATCTCTGTGTTTTGAAGACCCTCTGTGGAAAAAGAAAAAGAGGAAGGGCTTTTTTTTGGCCAGGAAATGAAGGATTTTTAAATTTTTGAGGAGACTCTCATGCCCAAATCTCAGCAGCTGAACATCTCTTGTGCTCTTGCTTCTAGGACTGGACAACGGGTGTTCACTGCTTTCCTTTGTTAAACTGGAGACCTTGGTGGGCTATTGGAAAAAAACAAGATTGGGAAAGGGGTACTGGGGAGGGAAGGACGAGCACGTGAGAGAACCACATGTTAACGTTGCCTGTGTATGAACAGCAAGCTTTCTGGCTTGACATTTATTGAAAAAATAGATCTTACACTGTATCCACCCAACACCTGTTGAGAAACACTGACCCCATTACAGAGGTTGGATTTACACTGGCTCTGTATAACACCCTATAAAGGAGGCCACTAGTGCAAAAGATTAAAGAATGCTGTTAAGTAAGTTGTTTTATTTCTTTTGAGACTGAAAGAAAGCTGCAAAGTGAGAGAAAGCTTTCCTCGGTTATTTACTCTTCATTACTGGGGATCTTGAAGGGCCTTGTATAAACTGCTCTAGTCGGGTCATGACAACACTTTATAAGGTGCAAATGTTGAGGTGGAGCCAGTGCTATACTGCCGGGGAAGCAAATGGAAAGGTCCCTCCCGACTAAATGGAAAGTTAGTGCTAATAAAAACTCATGGTTTTGGCACGGCTTCCAAGGCACAAGGGGCCCATGAACGTGGGTTTGCACCAGGCTTGCCGAGCCTCAAGCAAGTGCCCCAGCCCCGTGCGTGGCCAACAGTTGTATGAGCTGCCCTTGGTGAAATTTCTCCATGTGAATTTCGTAAAGTCCTTTCTGGAGCTAAAAATCATATGTTTAAGGGCTGGAGGGAAAAATCCCTTCTATTTTACCAGCTGCTGTATAATGAATAGCCCATTTCAAGGAACGTGTGAGTTCCTATTAGGGTTGAGTGAATGCTGCAAAATATTTTCAGTCAATGTGTGTCCCAGTTTTCAAACAAATGGCTTTCTGTGTATTTGGTCCCCTCTGCTCTCTACCTTCCCCAGTCATTTGTGGGATCTGGATCTATGGGGGCAAGGGCTGTTGGAGGCAGCTCACCTACATTCAGCAGTGGTGGGATAAGGCTGTGCCTACCTTTCACTCTCTTTTTATTCAGTGAATTATTCCTTGTGACAGGACCCTCCAGCATTTTGAGGCCATACAGGAGAAGCAAGGCTTGAAAGGGGTCATGGATACTGACGAGTTACATTCAAGTAAGGCAATGAAGGATAGACCTTGATCCAGCTACAGGCTTTGGGGTCTTGAATATATTGGCTTGAGACATCCTGGAGTATATGAGGCACTTTCAAGGGGCTGCCAGATCTCCTGCAGGACCTGCGGGAGACCCATAACCTTTCAGAGTGACTTATGGGGGCCAGAGATNCTGCCAGATCTCCTGCAGGACCTGTGGGAGAGTGACTACTGGGGCCAGAGACAACCCTGAGGAGATCCCAAACAACATTAAACATATGGGTTGATAACTTGAGCCCTCTAATCACTCCGAAGACCGGCTGGGAGTGTGGAGACTCAGAAAACTCACAGGTGAAGAAGATAAGCAGAAAAAAGATGAGTTCACTACTCAAAAGACAAAAATGCAGAGGTGACACAGAAGCAGGAGGTGCTTGCTTTCATCAGCAAAGATGAAGACTCCTTGGAGGAGGGAGGACCTCACTTGGAGAATGCACTCAGAATAAGCCCTTTACTTTAGAGAAGATACACGGCAAAGCCTGCGTTCCTTCTTTTGTTTTTCTCATGTATCTGAAAAAACCCAAACCACAGCTACAACAAGCTTTGGAGAAGTGGGCAAAGTAGATCAGAAGCCTCTGGAGTTTGTCTGCTGGCTGCGGGATGCCTCACAGTTCAGCTGTGACACGTTGCCTCAAAAGGGTCATTTTAGGCAATTGGTTCTTGTCCCTCCTCCAGACGCTCCCGTCACCAAACGCTCTCCCTGGCTATGGGCAGGGATGGATGGACTCTGGGCAGCAGATGTCAGCGTGTGAAAAAGTCTCCCTTTATTCAGCAGGCCTTTGATTCAAGCTTGTTTCTCACCCCTCCCTTTCCACAGCTCTGTTTGGACACCAACAGAATTTTTGTGTAGGAATAATTCCTTCATAGCCAGGAAACATGCTCTGAATAAGACCTTCTCTTTAAAAAAAATGCAGTTTTAATTTTTTTTTCCTTAGTCCTTCTGAGCTAGGAACAGTCCCTTATTTCCCACGTGGAGATGTAAGGCTGGCATGAGCTCTGCGTTTGAAATAGTCAGAGCAGCTGTGTAGAGCTTGCAGAGCTCCTTGTGTGTTAGAACTAAGTCCTACAATTTCAGTTAATAGACTTTGGAAATAAACCAAGGCCTGACGATCACCAGACTTGTTTTGAGTGAAGGAAGGTGGCCGTCGGAGAAGAATTAGACCTGCCGGGCTCTTAATGCAGCTGGGACACACAGTGAGAGCCTGAAAAGCCAAGAGTCTGGAACCTGTGCTCAGATGGTGGCTGAGCCAAGAAGTCCCATGGCTGGGACAATAAACAAACAAGAATGGTCTGTGCAGATGACTGCCTCGTCTTTCGATCTGCAAGAACTGTAAAATCCATATGCTTCCCGAGTCACTGCCCCAGCATTTAGCTCTGAGGTCTTTAATGAGAAGGGTGGACAGAAAGCAGTTTCACAAAATGGGAAAAGGGTGGGATAGAGACATTAAAAAAATGCTTTTTGAACACTTAAGGGTCCATTAAGTAAAAAGATCTTTTGACTACTAATTTCAATTAGTTACCATCTTAAATACAGACCTTCATTACTATAATCAAAGGCTGGTACATGAAACTAAGGCAAATTATCTTGAATTCACAGAACTGGAAAAAGGCCTAAACACACAGTGTGTAGCTGGTGATGCAGAAGACCAAGAAAGGTGAGTATCATGACAGCTGATGGGGAAGACAGACCTGTCCCCACCTCCACTCTCCTTCACCTTCAGATGGAACATGGGCATGATCCCTTTTTGTTTCCACCACACAGATTCAGAAGCAATCATGGGGCTATTTGCCAGCTGCTGGTTGGCTGGGTATTATTGCTCCCATCCTTCTCATTAAGCCTCTGTATTTTGGCTCTGGCAAAGTGCAAGGTCAGAGCAAAACGTTGGTTGCTGATGATTGATGAATAATTTGGGGTGAAAAGTCCTGCATAAGGAGTTTTCCACCCAAGAATCTAAATTCTCCACTCTGGAACTACTTCTTTTAGAAGAAGTCCATTCAAAAACCAGATTTCAGGATAAAACAACTGAGCAAGAGGAAACTGGCGTGCCAGCTGAATATTTAATTGTCGTATCTGTGTAAGCAGTAAAAGACCAGGAAGGGGGAGACAAGAAGGGAGGAATAGAAATACTCTGGGATAGCTGGGAAATGCACAAGTTTCTGTTTATCAACTCTGTTTACTTTAAAATACATCCAACTGGAATACTAGGTGCAGACATAAAAATTAAAATAGAAAACATCCTGGGCCAGGATTTTAGAGGATGCAAATTGGCATGGGACTTCTCATGGCTTCCAGCAAAGCCTGCTGCATTCACACCACCTGCACTCAGTTGCTCTCTGATAAATTAAATGAAGTCAGTGCCACCACTGCAGCTGATGTTGTAAGGAGAGAAAAGAGGGAGAAAGAAATGAGGTCTCTGAGGTGTGTGAGAGCTCAAGCATTCAAGGGACAGTGGGTCTGAATGAGACCAAAAATGGAGGGGAAGCCAACACAGGTCAAGGAGCGCAGGTGTGCACCAGATACAACTCGCTGCTGTTCCTGGGTGGTCCAAAGGTGTAGTCCCATCAAGGGCTTGTTGCAGTAAACCCAGCCCTTGCCTCCTGGACTTGCCATTGCCTCCAGGGAAGCAAGTTCAAGTGGGGTCAGCAGAAAGAATACGATCATTGAGTGGTAACAATACATAAAAAATTACCAACAGACTGTGAAATTCAGCCTCAGTCTGATAAAAAATGCTGGAAAAGTGGGAAAAAAAGAGCACAGTTAGACTTCCTCTGGCCAAAAGGTGACGTTGAGGCCTTTCTTAAAGTCTGCACAATACTTGTACATTATTTATTTGATATTAATAGGAATAACCCCATGTTTCTTTACTGTAGGGACTGATACCCTGCTGAAGCATCATAACAGCTGCATCAGGCTGTGATAGCACTTTGTGGGGCTCCAAAATTGCCTACAAATTCCTGGCATCCCCAGCAGATTTGGATGACTACAAATAGCCAGATCTACAGTTGGAAATGTATTTCATCCTCAAAAAGGAAGGAGTCCCCAGGAAGATTAAAGGGGCAGAAATACCATTTTCTATAGGAGCCTGGACTGAAAATCTTGGTTTAGTCCCATCTTGACATTTCCGTGAATGTATAAATAATTTGCTTTTCTCCTGGGAAGAACCTTATGCTTGTTGTGGGGTACTTAAGAGCATTTTCATAATGAAACTATGGACTTTTCTGGGTTATACTCTACTACATAGATGCTAGCGGCTGTGAAAGACTGGGACTGACACCCAGACAGTCCTTTTCCAAATGAAGCCTCTCTAGCTTTTAAAGAGCAGTAGGGAAGTAGGGAACACAAAGCAGAACCATTGAAAAATGAACAAAAGGTGTAAGAAATACAATATTTACTTTACAGAAAAAGCTCATATGAAATCACGGTCAATGCACATTTGATCAATTTTGCCTGTTTAATGCACTTTTATTAGCTGAAGTAAGAGCCAGCAGACCGTGCCTGCAGTAACAGCTTCACAGAAAAATGCCCCAGTGAACTCCTTCTGAGATAACATCTTCAATGATCTTTCCGGTGTTAAATAAGCAACTAGAAAGGAAAACAAGAATGGATCCAAATATTCATTTCTCCCTAGTAGTCGTGGTTTTGGGGAGTGGAATGGTTCTGGATGGAGGATCCTACATATGGCTTAGTTAATGGATCGTGATATGAGTGAAAACCTTCCTAACAAGGAATTTTAAAATGAAGGCTCAAAGAAGAGCCTTTCTTGTCTAAATTTATGGCCTGAGTGCTTGCTTAAAGGAATGCAAATAAACCCCAGGAGGCATGACTGCCATTGACATCTATGGGAGCAGGCACTGCAAGAAGGGGAGATGAGTTTGGGCTGCCAAAAGAAATTAGAGAAATGTGGCGGTATGTGGTAGCGCCTTTAAGGAAACTATTAGCTGAGGAAGCAAGTCACATTTCTCTAATTTTATTAGTATTGGCCAAATCTGGGAGTTCTCACCTAAACTTTAATTGCCCGACATTTCTCTTGAAATCGGTCGGAATTTGCCTGCGTGAGGGACTCCATAACAGCTGAAAAGGTCTTCAGAACTAAAACCCACTGCCCTTTCTTGTACCAAATGCTCTGATTAAGTGTCAAGAAGTCCCTACAAGACAGTTCATAGGCCAAGTACATGGGCTCTGTACAACCATTCTGGCTGACAGTGAACAATATTTTCCCTCGCATCTGAACACTATTAAAAGGAGAAAAGAAGACAGAATCATACTCAAAAATGTGAAGCACAAGCAAAAACTTAAGTGGAGACATCTCTGGGTTAGCCAACACCATTAAGAGGGCATATTTTGTTGTTTCATCTCCATTTCTAACATTTTCCAGAAAAAAGGGGGAGAAGGTAGAAAAATAGCATCCACAAAAATTAACCACTTGAGCAGGAAGGACAGTAACGTTTGTTTTGAGGTTTTTTTAATAGGCTTTCAGGTTTTTACTCTCTGTGATGAAAAAGTTGCTGTTCCAATGAATGCGTTCAAGGAATAATGGCCAGAGAGTATAGGGGAACTAGGCTATTCCCATCATCCTTTGGGTAACAGAGGTAACTTATCTGTGGACAGAGAACAAATTGCTGCTTCTTAGCCACGTTGGTACCTGATGTACTCAGTCGCTTCAACGATTGCCTCTGAACCATATCTGACTCAAGCATATATGCGTTTACGATGGACCCAAACTCTCAGTCATATCTCTAAGGAAGATGTAGAAGTGAAGTCTGTTAAACATTTGTAAATGCAGGCTCTAAAATAAAAGCATGATGAAAAATAGTAATTCGAACATGAAGAAAACTAATTATGAGATGTCTGCCGAAGAGAAATTTTGACAAAATCCAGGGAAAAGATTGAATGAAAATTATTGAGTTTTTCTTATTTTCTCGCTTGAAGTGATTATGATTTGGTGTCCCCCTGGAAGATGATCACATCTGAGATTCAGGGACCAAGGAAGATTATCAACAATGAATCTAAATGAATGAAATCTGAAAGAAAAATGCTGTGGATACATTTGGGACTTGAAATGGATTTTTTTTAAGACCTTTAAAATCATGATGGGTGCAGTTTCAGCTCCATTGAGCTATGCTACTTATACCACTTCTATGCTTGACCCAAACAGCTGTTTGATAGCTTATATTTCAGCATGTTCTATCCACTCTCTATTTTTTTAAATTTCCTTGTAGATTTTTGTTATAAAAACATTATTGCATGTGTTTTGATTTAAACAGCTAAAATGCTGGTTAACATTGGTTATTTTAAATCACTGAGGTTTTTAAAAATACATGGAACTTTCCTTTTCTATGGAAAACTGTACAAAATTAAGAAAGTGTTCTTACCTCGGAGTCTCTAAATCTATTTATACGCTAAGATTTGGATGGTGGTCGTGTATGACTGTTGAGGCACATCCAGATATATGTATGTATGAATGCACGTAAGTGTGTGAGTGAATGAAGAAGAAGAACTTCAAACGTATAGGGAATTTCCTAGCAGGAGAAGTGATAGGACATTTTTCTTAAGACTTTTTTTGGGATCTTTTTTTGGGGGCAAGGTGTGAAAATTGGCAGCTCATTGCATTTTCTGACAGACCACTGAAGATTGGCTAATTGGAAATCAAGTCTGATTCCAAGTCAAACAAGCTGAGGCCGTTAAGTCTTCATAGGATGTTTGTCTGAAACTTTTCAGTGAGCGTTAATATTTTCAGAAAGAACAATATTGTTAACCCATGTTCACAAGTGCAAGACAGCACTTGTTATAAAGCAAAACTGGTATAAAATTTGCTTTATGTGAGTGATCAGTCTTCACACTCCTTCCATTCAGGAAAGAGAACCCAAACTATATGGTTTGTTTGTTATTTATGTAAGTGATAACACTGATTTAAGTGCAAAAGCTGGTTTTTAGGCAAGGGCTTGATGGTTTATTGAATTTCCTAGTTGAGGTGAATAAACTCAAAGAATTTTGCAAAGGTCACAAAATACAGTGATGCACCAGCCCCTGTAGAACCTCCTCACCCCCACCTCTTGTCATTCATCTGGTTTCTCTGCACTGTAACAAGCACCACACCAGTGAGGCTGAGGACAGAATTTTGGCCACATTTCCTCAACCTTATTAATTTCAAAGTGCTCTTCCACTAAACACACACCGCAGGCTTCACGAATCCACATTCTGGCCTGAGAGACCTGGTAGACAGTGAAATAATTCTCCCCAAAGATGTGATGGAAGCTTCATAACTCAAATCGCTCGAAATTGGGTCTGACAAAGCATGGGCAAACACACTAGAGTGAAGAGAATTATTTTGGCAGAAGGAGCCAGAGTGGAGGGCTTTCATGCAATGTGCTTTCATGCATCATTACTCACCCTGTGGTCTGCAAACCACTGGTGGTCCATAAGGCATCAGAACATGGCCCAAGGGATGATAGAAATTTCTTTGTTTTGTTTTTTGTTTGGGTTTTTTTTTTTAATAAAAAAGCATATTCTGAAACAAAAATAAATGAAAGGGGAGAAAATGTAAGCCCAAAGCACTTAAAACTTAGCCTCATGTTTATTTGGTTGTAAAGAAAAGCCCTCACAGCAGCACCACTCCAGATGGTCCTTGGATATTACATCCTGCAAAAGTGAGGTTGCCCACAGATTTAAGGATGCTGAAAAGCAATGAGGCCACAGCTGAAGATGAAGGCTGAAATGCAAGCAGCTTTCTACTCTCTTTCTGCACTGGGGAAATGGTAGTGATACCAAGCTTTCCAGATGATTGGTTAGTATCATTTCTGATTTCTGTGTCATATCAAGTTGTTGGAGGTCAAGCGTTCTGTTTTCTTCTCTACTTGTACTTGCTCTGTCGCTTACATGACTTCTTTTGCCTCTGCTTATTGTAGTAAAATCACTCTCATTTTAGTGAATGTCACATCCTTTTACTGTTTTAAGGACTATATAAACCACACAAGCCATCTGCAATTGCTTGAGGTGCTGTTGGAGGGTCTTTTCCAATCAGGGTGTCTGAAACTCTGGTCCATCACAGCTCTTTAACGCTATGAATGTTGCTTGCCGAAAGATTGAACTCCAGATTTGGTAGGCAAAGGACAAGTATTGTGGAAAGTGAGATTATTGTGTAAAATAATTTCCTTAATTGTGAGCCTACCTGGATTCACAATCATAAAACAGAGGGGATTATCCTAAAGTATTTTAAGAATGAGACTGAGCATTGGGAGAAAGCAAAGAGGGCAATTCTTTGTCTCTGAAATCAGCTATTTTTATTCATTCCATGTTGAAACTGAACCCACAAAGCAAGAAACATCCATTTTTTCCTCTGTGAACATTTAACCTGAATAATGCCAAGAGAACAGGACCATTCCCCATCTTGTCACACCAGAACAGTTGGATTCCTTAGGCTTTGTACATCAGCACAATGTTAAAATGATATTCAAGTGTCTTTGATTTCACGGCCACCACAGAGCCATGCTGAGGTGGTTCCAGAGGCAATCTGCATTCCAGAGATGTGTGATCTGTACCATGCATGCTTAGGAATGCTCTTTGTGGTGCAAAAGTTAGCCTTAAGCCTGTTTTATTTATTCTGACCATTTAAACTTCTATCTCTTTTTGAATATGGCAAATTTTTTGTAGATTGTGGAGCTCGTTATTTGTACAGTTAACTGCTCTCTCTTTCATTTGTAACTGTTTTTCTTATATACATATGAAGTACTTTGGATCCAGCAGAGTTCATAGAGTACAAAGACTTGTGCTGGAAAAAAATATTTGCATTTCGCTAGTATTCAAGAGAAAGGTCAATAAAATAAAGCAAGACGAGAAATCATGGGGTGAAATGCTGGCCCCACTGTAGTCAATGGGAGTTTTGCCATTGACTTTAATGGGGGCCAGCATCTCACCCATGTTTCTTCAGATAGGGTGAATGACTTCTTTTTGTCCTTGTATTTCAAGCCTTAGGAGGAAAATGGCATAGAAATAAATCAAAATCCCATCAGAAATGCATATTTCACCTTGCCCTCTATGTTTCTGAATCCATAAAACATACATGCTGGACAAATGTTGATTTCTGTCTATGACTTAGGTTTTTATTATTCCTTCAGTCTTCAGGAAGGTTGACTACTCCAGAGGTTGCCTGGATGGGTTCTATATGTGAAACTACCTGAACAACAGAAATGCAGAGCATTCTTATAAGATGAAAGCATCCCTCATATAGACCCAGGACTGGACAGACTGTCTGCTCCACACAGTAACAAAGACTGAAACCATATTGGCGTGGTGCCTGATACAACACTAAATGCTTCCCCGTGGCTTTCTACTCCCAGGGAGAAAGAGCAA
The DNA here is from genome assembly GCA_013389865.1 of Piaya cayana. Classification (NCBI taxonomy): domain Eukaryota; kingdom Metazoa; phylum Chordata; class Aves; order Cuculiformes; family Coccyzidae; genus Piaya; species Piaya cayana. The sequence goes on along the minus strand of WAAB01023195.1, from coordinate 1,437 downwards.
AGAAATCAGCAGGGAAACCAGTGGAAGTCATGGTTTGACAACATCAAAGAGCATCTTGGACCCTATCCTTATAGAGGGAAAAGGGTTGCCAGGATCCCATGAGTTGGCTGACTAATAAGTGAAGCGCTGCCAATGCTCTGAGGATGGCTTGGGGTGACCCAGTGAATGATGGTCACTGCTGGTGGAAGAAGTTAACAGAAAAAGGAGGGGAGATAAAGAAAAATAACCAGGCAAATACAGGAATTGGAAAAGAACAGGAGGAGTCACCTCTTGAATCAGAAACGTCTGTTCTAGTAGTAAGGTCAACAGTGACTTCTGAGAAGGTATTTGCAGCCTTTGCTGCTGCTTCCGTCCTCTGACAGAGACACATTGGTGGGTGGTGTTATTTGTCTTGTCCATACTGGTCAGGCTAATGGACAACACTGGGGGAAAAGGAAGAAAATACATCATTTAAAAAGCAGCATAGCCAGATGGCTAGATTTCAAATACTGCATGTGGATCAGTCCCTGCTAGTTATTACAAATGACCTCGTGCTCTTTTATGAAGACCAAGTCCCCATTGAGGGCTGAGTGACTTGATTTGCTCATTTATGTGAGGGAGAGAAAATACAGACAAGGGACAGTTACCTTTGGGCAAGAACTGGCTTAGTGACCGTTTATTGGTTGAAGGACTGACCAGATCATATTTAGAAAATATTAACTAGTTTTCCTAAGGTTATAAAATCAATGAAATGGATGAAAAGTATCATAATTTTATTAAATGAGATATTCAGAGGAATACAACGAGCAGGGTGGCTCCCAGTTTGCTGTAAATAACGTCTCCTTTTGCAATGTGCCAATATGTTGAGTCTCTGCAGCCTCTGAATTTCAACCCATGCTGAACGACACTGCAAGAACTTGTTTGCTCCAAAGGGGACCTGAAGGCATTATCAAACTCAGCAAAAAAGAAAGAGGAATGATTCTGGCCAAAGCTACACCTGTGGCAGCTGGGTCTTGTCTTTAGCTGGACCATTGGTGACTAAAGCAGTGGGGAAGGAGAGGTACTCTCAGCCTCCTCATACTTTTACAAATCACTTCCCTGTATTTCCATCTCTCTGATTTCTGCCTTAGCTGTTTAAATTGTCAGCTCTTCAGAGAGTTTTTAAAAGCACCTATTGCAACAGGACCCCAATCTCTCCTAAGGCCTCTGAACACCACAGTAATATAAATAAGAAGAAAACATTTATCAAAGCATACAAAGGAAACTCTCTGTGCTTTGATTTAAAGCATGTAAAATGAGTCTTGGAAAATATTCCTCCAAAGGAGAAGAGGATTAATTAACACTTGCTTAGCACATTATGACCCCAGGCAGTTCTAGGAGCCCTCAGCATCCACTGACTTGCCACCAGCATTACCTTTCATCAAGATGGGGTACAGACAGGCACTGGGTCTGTCAGGG
>WAAB01023194.1:3531-15420 GCA_013389865.1 Piaya cayana | reverse complement strand
GAGTATGATGTTATTTTTTTTTTCCTAAGGCATTTAAATCACTTAAGGAATAAAGCCTGGATCTCACTTTTAAGTGCCTGACCCACTTTGAGAAACGTTTTCCTTTTCCTAAATTAGGAGAATGTTTTTTTGCAACCAAATATCAGGATATGGGACTGAAAAGCAGGGGAAGAAAAAGGTAGAAATAAGTTCATGTGGAGAGCAATGATGATCCAGAGGCAGCAGCACAAGCTGACAAAGGGCTGTGCACTCCTTGTAGCCCTCGCTCAACTCTTCTGCCTGCATGAGTACAGGAGAACATTTGGGGTTTCTTCTGTGCAGAAAAGAAGTAGATGGAAAGTATGATTTTCTTTTTTTCTATGCTGGCAAGGAAAAGAGCTGCCAAGTTCTAGATTAGAAGCTTATTTATTTACCTACGTATTTCTTTCTTTCTTTTTAATAGGCCCTTTCCTTCCATCAGTCACTTGCTAAGATTTCCTAACTATTTGGTTCAAACTGATCTTTAAGGTCCCTTTCAACCCAAACCATTCTATGATTTCCCTCTTAAGAGTGGATATTGAGTTTCAATATCTTCTAATGCTGTATCTTTGAGCGACAAAGACTAAATTGCCTTGCTAGGGCAATCAGGAATAATATATTGATGTCAGAAGTAACTTGACAGCTTATTGATGACACGGTGCAATCTCAGGGGGAAAGGGAAAGTTTCCCAGTGAAGTTCAAAGAACTTTCTGTCCCTGCATGAAGCAGCCCATGCTTGATTCTGCCCCTCTCTCCTTAAGCAGGAATACTGTATGTGCCAGATACCCCACGTGCTCGTCTTCACCCTCTTGCCTTTCCTGGTATTTGCAGATGGTGGCTCGAGATTGATGGTTTCCAGATCCTGTTTAACTGCTGCAAGGTTGTTCACTCTAACGTATTTGTGGTTGAATTATTTAGATCATTAAGTTCACTTCTGATAAGTTTGTTAAGGAGTTATTTGAATAGTTTATTTAATAAAAGACAATAATTCTGCGTTCTCTTGCCGTGTCTCTCCCCATCTCTGAATGTCTCTGAGGGGAATGAAAGTCAGAAATAACATCCAGGGACCCCCAGTGGGATCAGGTTCACTTTAAACATGACACGTGCTCTGTATCCCTGGGGCTGGCACTTAATTTTGCGATGTTTCAGACTTTTATGACGTGGTGATTGATCCTGTAGAGGTGGAGTTGCCTCAGTCATTAGTTAAAAGGGCTGATAAAGCTGCACAGAGATATTAAGTCCTTATCAATCATCGCTGTCTTTTTTGTTCTTCCCCCAACCTTCACCCCCCGTTTCAAAGGGAAGGAGAGAGACGGGCAGGAGGCTGTCTCGCTTTTAGTCTGGCAGGGTTTTATTAGATCCTGGCTCTCTTGTCAGGCCCAGTGCTGAAGCTCAGGTTTGCTCCAGATGATTAACGAGGAGCTCTGGCTGATGGGCTCAGCCGGGCTCCCACTCTCCCACCAGCCGGTGCTCCATGGACCTAAAACTTGCCTTGGTCCCTCGCAGAGCTGCCTCTGCAGGTGAAAACTAGGGAAGAATTCTGCAGTATGCATTTGCTTTTCTCCATTTTTCCTCTTCCTCTCTTTCTGGTGGGGTTTAATTGATTCTTGGAAATCCCTTCAGTGTATGAGTGGTAGCTCAGATCCTCCTGTGAATTGAGGAGCTGCCCAATGCACACACAGTTGATTCCTGCCTTGACTGTTTGGAGTTCTCCCAGTTTTTCTTAATTACTTATTTTTTTGTGAATCACAGATATTTTCCTTGATTTCCTTTGGGTTCAGTGTCCTGTGGGTTGGCTTTTTCATTCCAAATTTCCTTTTTATCGTTGCCGTTAGCAGTTACAGACCTGGCAGATCCTCTCGGTACCAGCTTCTTGTTTGTTTGTGGCTGAGACTATTGTTTGAGTTATTGTAGGAAAAATACAAGTATGTTTAGTGGATGGAATTTTCCAGCCAGAATAACCTTACGGCATGGCTAATGAAGGAATAACACAAAGCATGGGGGGATAACGACTTACAGGAGGTGACCATCAGGTCACACAGTTGAGAAAGGTAAAACTATGCTTCATCTCTCCTACATTTATTAAAAGATTCCTGTTGTTTCTCGCTGAACCAAAGCTGCTAAATGCTTCATACAGCTTTCTGGAGCGATAGCCTTGTAATGGACCTGGCTGGAGGAGAGAGGAGATATGTATATGTTTATTTTTCTGTAGGCATATGTTTTGATTTTACCTTTCATGATGTAAGAGCATTTTTCTCATTCTGAAAGTGAGACCCTTTCTGTATCCAATGGGACGGTTTTTTTACAAGAATGACGTATGTCAGACCATGAACGTCCAGCCAACCCCCTATATCCAACAGCAACTAGACTGAAAGCCTGGAAAATAGCACCAGAACAGGACAAGATATAATGATAATTATCACAGAATCACTAATTTGGAAGAGACTCATCAGATCTTCGAGTCCAACCATTCCCACCAATCTCTAAACCACGTCCCTCAGCGCCTCATCCACCCGTTCCAATCTCAAAGACTTCCTCGAGTCAGAGATACCTTCAGATATTACTTCCATTAATTTTTCCAGTTGCCTTTTGAACCTACTCCTCTTAGCATTTACAGCAGTCTGTGAAGATGACTTTCGCAGTCTAACTCGATATTGTGCGCAGAGCCGCTTCCTCTGCTGCTTGTCCCTTTGCCACCTGCAAGTTGAATTTGATGCCCCCAGTCCCTCTCTACAAGGTGGAGCGCGTGGCACTGGGACCTCCTCTGTGTCCCCTGATGGTCAGTAGCCCTCAGCCATCTCAGTCACCTCTGCTGCAGACTGAATGTATTTCCTAGATTAGCTGCGTCCTTTTTCAGATGGTAAGAAAACACAGTCTTATTCTGTAAATTCTTCGTTACTAGTCTATGTTTGCATTTCTGTTCTTAATTATTCTTCTTAATTCTCTCCTTGCTGTTCGACAGGGAGCGCTGAGCTGGTGTTTGTATTCAGCAGTCTCGTTAACTCCCAAGGTTGAGTTCTGAAATGACCAATTTGTAGCCCATCACTGCGTGTATAAAGTTAGAAGTACCAGCTCCTACACGTATGATTTATCATTTTTCTCCCTAAGATTCATCTGCCCTTTTAGTCCTCATATGCTTTGTGAGATCTTTCTGCAACTCTTGAATTCTCTCTTTCCTGCCTTGATATGTTGGTACCTGTGAACTTCGTGTTAATTGGTCACTGATTTTCATACAGCCTGGGAGCTGTTGCTCAGGAGAGACCCCAGCAAAGATCCTTGTGTGATTTTTGTGCTCTTAAGGGAAACAACTGTTATTATCTTTTTTCGATGTGTTTAAAGCAGTTGTTCTTCCTCCCCCATAACCACTGAAGCTTCTTTTTTGAGGCAGATTTTCACCTGAATCTGCAGTTTTGGCTTTGAAAACACCGCGGTGCCCAATGACATGGGTGAGAGAGACTATACAAATTCATGGAATCATAGAACGGTTTGAGCTTAAAGGGACCTCAAGGCCCATCCAGTCCCACCCCTGCCAGGGGCAGGGACACCTCCCAGTGGATCAGGGGCTCCAAGCTCCATCCAACCCGGCCTTGAACCCCTCCAGATATGGGGCAGCCACAGCTTCCCTGGGCAACCTGGGCCAGGGCCTCCCCACCCTCACAACAAAGAATTTATTCCTCATATCTCATCTAAATCACTCTTTCAGTTTCAGAATTACTTATCAGATGTGTTTTTCAGACGTGCAGGCAGAGTGAGAATCAACTTCCTTGCTCAGGTGGTCTCTGTACTAACCAAGCTTTTCAAATAAGGAAGTCTTTAGTGTATTCAGCATGAAAACAAGTCTGAAGAGGAGATGAAAAATACATTATTTTTTTCCTAGTGACGTTTTACAGGTTGTTTGTCTGCCGTTTATACATCGCATAAACCCATTTGCTGCATAAGTAGACTGGAGAATGCCAACTGTTTGTATCAAAATATGCTACTAAATTTGATTTAATATCCCTAAGATGGATAATGTTCATTAAAGGTGTAAGTATCAAGGTTTTATCAGACTTCTTGAAGGGTTTATGATCCTCTTGCTCTCCTCCCCAGTATCCGCGTGCCTGTTGGCTACTTCTGTAGAGCTGTTCAGAGGCAAGGCTGACTGGGGACTTATCCCTAAAAAATAATGCCAGTATTCACTGAGAACTGAACAATTTTCCAAGCCATTTTGCTCCTCATGATTTCAGTAAACATGACATTAATTCACAGAGTAGTTTGGCTAAACAGTTGTTTAGAAATAGCTCGTTTGAGTTATTTTCTCTTCGGAATTGGTAGTGGGTGAGCGGTGTTACGAGTCGGGTGATGTTGCTCTGTTCCCTTTGCATGATTTCAATTTCCAAAGGGAGGAAATAAACAACTGAGAATAATGAACATCAAGGTAATAATGGGGATTCTTCCTGCACAAACACCCTTTCAGCTCTGGAGAAAACAGCCATTTTCCTAACATTTGTGGGGGAAAAAAAAAAGGGTCAAGTGGGCGGTCAGGGCTTTGTAAGAGGCNTGCCCAAGCTCCCTTCAGTGAAGTTCTTAATGCAAGGAGGAAGCTTTGGGGAACATTATCCCTTTCTAGCTGGCAGGATTGTTCTCAGAGCCCAAGCGCCAGCTGTTTGCACACCAGCCCAAAGGCTGCAGGCATGCGAGGGAGAGAGCAGGGACTGTCTGTCTTGTAATGCTGGTAGAGCCTGAGCATCAAGAAGCATTTAAGCACTCCTGGATGGGACTGAAGGAGGGATGCGAATTTGTGAATCATCAATGGAATTTTCATTATTGGATTGGGGTTTGGTTTCTCACTGTAGCAATCGAGGAGCACTTCAAAGGAGTCCTGAGCGCAAGAAAAGGTGAACAAATAGGGTTAGAAGTGCTGGTTTCATTCAAGAGCACTTTGAATATCGAAGACGTGGGCGAGGAGTCAGTTTAATGATGTGTCTGTTTTAGTGACCATCTACTCCACCAGGGGAGGTTCTGGCTAGACATTAGGAAAAAATTTTTCACAGAAAGGTGAACTGGGCACTGGCAGAGGCTGCCCAGGGAGAGGATTGAGTCACCTTCCCTGGAGGGGTTTAAGGTGCGGGGGGACAAGGTGCTGAGGGACATGGTTTAGTGATTGATAAGAATGGTTGGACTTGATGATCCGGTGGGTCTCTTCCAACCTGGTGATTCTATGATACTCCCTTTAATTGCGATTTCCTAGACGCCTGTAGTGACAACTCAGAAGATGCTGCAGCCCAACCACTCAACAGCCTCCTGCACATCAGAGGGTGCAACAGAACGTGCGCAGCCCAGGTCTGGTGCTCCTTGGGATGTCTCAGTGCCTGGAGGCACTCCGGGAACCTGCCCTCTGGGAGCTCTAGAGTGCTGAGATCAGGCTGGAGCTGTAACATTGAGAACTTGCAAACTGCTTGTTTTGTGGTTGACTGGGCAAAAGCCTTCGTTCATCTCTTGCGACTGTCGTCTTATTTTCAGAGTAAAGCCGCAGTAACCTACGTGAGGCTAACTTCTATCAGTGGAAGAGTTATTCAAAAGGCTGGTCAACAGCAGATACATTGGGAGTACAAAGGGGAGCTGATCTCTCCCCTCCATTCCTTACGTGGTGCAGTTCAAGCTTGTTACCTCCCCGTGTAATCTGCTCGCTCTCCCTTGTCAGGAGGCACTCGCGGCGCCGCGTTTCCAGCAAGGGGATTAGGCTGGCAGCTCTCCAGTGATGCTGGAAACGGCCTCCGCCAGCCCCATTTCACTAGAGGTTGTCAGCGCTGATTGATTTTCATGGTTGACAGCGTTTGAAATGCTTTCAGATTGTGATTTCTCACTGGGCCTGACGTGGGGGAGGCTTTCTTATTATCATTATTAGTGGTAGAAATAGTATTAGCAGGATGCTGATGCAGATAGAGATTACGGGCACAGGCTGGCACGAGCAGTTGGTGTCCAGCTCCATGTTGGCAAGGAATAATCCCACTGAAACCTGCATTGCAAAATGAAGCTAGACCACAGTCTTTTCAGGATAAATGAAAATTCACCTCAGATTTTCATAGATTTTACTATTTTTGTCATTGCTTAGTAAGAACCCTGGAATTTGTGTTCTCCTGTGGGGTAACGCCCTGGGTTTTGTCACTTTTAAAACTATTTGTTCTTAGTTGGATGGAGCAAAATTCACATTGGTTTCCAAGGTGGGTGTTCTAGAGTTTTTTCAGAGCTGTTTCTGAGCTGCTTCTGCTGAACAGAGGATCTGGAGGCTAACGAATTGCAGGGTGATTGTCTTCGTTTCTGCCCAGGAGCATGAACCTTAGAGTTTGTCCTTACTTCATTGACTTATTTGGGAAAAAATGCAAACACTGGTAGGAGTGACCATTGTGGAAATACCACCTGTACTTGAGCATGGGCTGGCACAGGATTCCTAAAACTTTGGTGTCGTTACATATAGTTAATTGCTGCATGGAAAAGTGGTGCCTTGGGCTGCCTAGAGATAAATTTGGGGAAGGAATTATTTTTCAGTCTCTTCCTGATTTTCCAAGGAATGTACCTGGCCCTGCTCACTGCAGTGGTTGGTCTCGATGATCCAGTGGGTCTCTTCCAACCTGGTGATTCTATGATTACCTGATGTGGCATCTCAGCTTCAAGTGTCTGGCCCAGCAGCTGGCTGCGAGGAAGCTGCCAGCTCCCGTCTCCTGCAAATGGCATCTGTGGGCACCAGGTGGTCTCATTCTGTGGTGCAACCTGCTGGTTTGTACCCACGTGGAGCTGATCCTGTGCTGTGCAGGGCAGCTGAGCCTGAGCTTCAGAAATACCTTCTTGGAACGGTGTGGAGCTCGACTTGCAGTTCTGTCAAACGTGACAACCCAAAGGTGTACGTAACATCAAAGCTACAAGTATTTGAGTGATGACTGTAGCTTGGTGATGTTTGCTCAGCCACAGCCATTCCAGGTACCACAAATCAAAGTGCAGCCTAATCTGTTGCTTTGATTCTTGTTCATCGCCAGTTGTACCTTCAGACATAGAGACCTGGGGGTTTGATTTGCCTGGTGTTTGCTCAGTCTTCAGAGCAAGAATGTATATCGCCTTCCCTGGAGGGGTTTAAGGCACGGGTAGACGAGGTGCTGAGGGACATGGGTTAGTGTTTGATTGGAACAGTTGGACTCGATGATCCGATGGGTCTCTTCCAACCTGGTGATTCTATGATTCTATATTTTACTCCCATGTCACTTTGGGATGTCACACATGTCTGTCCAGCTCTTTTTTCAGTGACTTGCTGATGCGCTGCACTNAAATTTTAATAGATTTTACTATTTTTGTCATTGCTTAGTAAGAACCCTGGAATTAGTGTTCTCCTGTGGGGTCATGCCCTGGGTTTTGTCACTTTTAAAACTATTTGTTCTTAGTTGGATGGAGCAAAATTCACATTGGTTTCCAAGGTGGGTGTTCTAGAGTTTTTTCAGAGCTGTTTCTGAGCTGCTTCTGCTGAACAGAGGATCTGGAGGCTAACGAATTGCAGGGTGATTGTCTTCGTTTCTGCCCAGGAGCATGAACCTTAGAGTTTGTCCTTACTTCATTGACTTATTTGGGAAAAAATGCAAACACTGGTAGGAGTGACCATTGTGGAAATACCACCTGTACTTGAGCATGGGCTGGCACAGGATTCCTAAAACTTTGGTGTCGTTACATATAGTTAATTGCTGCATGGAAAAGTGGTGCCTTGGGCTGCCTAGAGATAAATTTGGGGAAGGAATTATTTTTCAGTCTCTTCCTGATTTTCCAAGGAATGTACCTGGCCCTGCTCACTGCAGTGGTTGGACTTGATGATCCAGTGGGTCTCTTCCAACCTGGTGATTCTATGATTCTATATTTTACTCCCATGTCACTTTGGGATGTCACACATGTCTGTCCAGCTCTTTTTTCAGTGACTTGCTGATGCGCTGCACTCTCAGCAGTCCCAACTCAAAGAGCACAGCCAGATGAGGCTTTATAGCCTGCAGAAGAGCAACAGCAACTACCTGCTGAATCCTCAGCCTGCACCTCCATCCCGGTTTCTCCCATGCCTTGTTATAAGATCTACTTATCCCAGTTTAATTTCTGTATAAGCAACTTAGCTTCCAAAAGTAAGAAAAATGGAATCCAAATCCCATTGCGGGCAGCACAAGGGTAACATTAACGTTTAGTTTTAACATATGGAACATCTGTCAGTTTAGTGCTATGAAGACAACACATCCTAATGCTTTGAAATTAGCTTTGTTGCAGTTAAGGGTAACAATGAAAAGCACACCAGAAAAAAAACAAACCCCAGAGGATGTCTGGTAATAGCGTTGCGCTGAAAAACAGTCTGATCTTTGTGGGAAATACATTACTCACAGAAATAGGAAGTCGCAGTGGTTAATGAGAGGAAGTTTCAGAGCTGGATCAGTCTGCTCATCTTTGTTTGAAGGCAAAAAGGTCTTTTTAAGTTCAAGGCTGAAGGGTGCTACTGTTTGTGCAGTATTTATTTTTTTTCATACAACATAAACATTAAGTTAAACCAATTCCTTATGGACTTCATAGTTTAGGGCTACAGTCTTGAGGATTTACACGTACTGAGTGCCCTGTATCACCCCCTGAGGCACACGGGTTATAAATCTGTGACTTTACTTCATTGGATGTTTCCAGTAGTGTCTGTGGACCAAGAGTCCCTTCTGTAAGTCGTTGTATAACTGCGTAGCAAGGACCAGCTGCCTCCTCCTCCAGGTCTCGATTAGCCTTTGGGCTCAGAACTCCACAGAAAGATCCTACCTATGGCTCTCAGGAGTGGGAGTGTTGGCTTTAAAAGCTTTGAGAGAGGAAGGCAGGTGGAGGCCTTGGCAGCTACTGACTCCCTTTAAAATAAGGAGATGAGCTGTGGCTTAGAACTTCTTTTTCACGCTCCTATGAAGCTCATTTATTAATCCTTTGGCCGCTTTTATGCAGTCGATGTTGCTGTTGACATCACAGTGCATTTACAGATTTCTTTCTTAACTGCAGAGAATCATATTTTGGCTGCGAGTGCTTTCCTAATTCATAGAGCTGTAAATCTGAGATAAATGAGTGGTGAGCGAAGCATCCCATCTCCCTGCAAGTGATGGTTTTGCGTGGCAATCCAGTGGTAGAGCAAGGTGCTACTGGTGCCAGTGCTTGCCTGTCAGGGACCAGAAGTAACTACTGTCTCAAGACTACGTATTCCTTTAAAAAAGAAAAGGCACCATCTGTAGTGTGACGCGTGGTTAGGCTCTGGCCACTTCTTCCAAATGTCTCTGATAACCTTTAGGCAGTTTAAACCTACAGCTTCTCATCTCACACACATTCTGGGCTGCTTTCCTCATTTAAGAAGGATAAGCAGAGCTGAGTATCACAACCCTACTGGGCACAGAGATGAATCATAGAATCATCGAACAACCAGGTTGGAAGAGACCCACCAGATCATCAAGTCCAACCATTCCTATCAAACACTAACCCATGTCCCTCAGCGCCTCGTCCACCCGTCCCATAAACCCCTTCAGGGAAGGTGACTCAACCCCCTCCCGGGGCAGCCTCTGCCACTGCCCTATGACCCTTTCTGTGAAAATTTTTTTCCTAATGTCCAGCCTAAACCTCCCCTTGGCAGAGCTTGAGGCCATTCCCTCTCGTCCTGTCCCCTGTCCCTTGGCAGAAGAGCCCAGCTCCCTCCTCTCCACAACGTCCTCTCAGGAGGTCTCCCCTCAGCCTCCTCTTCTCCAGGTTAAACACCCCCAGCTCTCTCAGCCGTTCCTCATCAGGCCTGTTCTCCAACCCCTTCCCCAGCTTCATTGCTCTTCTCTGGACTCTCTCCAGAGCCTCAACATCCTTCTTGTGCTGAGGGGCCCTTCCTGTGATGAGGTGGGTATCTGGCCAGACTGAAAACACACGCTGTTTGCTTTCTTTGAGAGACACAGGTAATTGCATGCAGGTAGGTAGGTTGGGTTTTTTTAAGTATCTATTAAAGGACTCACATTACTTGTTCTTTATCGGATTTCAGCAGCTCCCCACAGGGGAAGTTTGTTGCAAGCTTTAGTCAAGGTATCCTTGAACCCCTGCACTTGTGCAGCCAGTCCCAGCTCTGTCAAACAAAGGTGGGTGAGGTTTCTTTGTGCTGGATGTGACCTTGGGTTAGAATATTGTTTAGGCAAATTATAGTCCTGCCTGAGGTTTTGTGAATGCAGCGTCCATTTATGAACCTGTCTGATTGTTTGTGGTAGTTAATTTCAGCAGAAAGTTCAGAGAAGACTGTCTTGGCTCCTGTCACTTCTCTGATCTAGATTTTCCTTCTTTGTAGAAGTGGCACTGTTTAATTATTCAGGCGCCTTCTCTGTCTCTTTATACTGAGACAGTGAATTAATTATTCTTTTTTGTGTCTTATTAATTCAAATAAATGCTGCTTTTAAAACCATCTTTTTACTACCTATTTTTTGCAATAACTCCACAGGTGGAGTTAATCCCTCACTCTACCTGTGCAGTGAGAAAGAAGAGGGTATGGGTGTGGTGAGGTCTTCCTCTTCTACATTTGTATTGAATTCAGCGTCAGCATCTCCTGAACAACCCTGACTGGCAGAGTCTCTGCAGCAGATATTGGGTTTCAACAGGCTTTGTTCCAGATCCGCTATCGTCTTGCCTTTTGTAGGTCTTTATCTTATCGTATCTTTTATTGTTTTAATTAGCTTTACCTTCTGCAAAGAATCCTCGCTCACAAATCAGTTTACAGGTTGTCTCAGGGCAGGCTGGGACAACACAGCTCAAATGTCCTTTCAGCAAAGGAATATTTACCCTGTGGTGGACTCAAACCCAACTATTGTATGGAACAATTCAAAGAACGTTGCACCTGCATGGTGAGGAATATCATAGTGGAATTTCTTCATGCACATCTCCTCAGGCTTTGGAGGCAGTTAGTCACTTTACATGAGGGATTTATATTTTGGTTTGGCTCGGCTTCAGGAAGCTCAGAGACAATCCTGCTCGGCTCTTGAGGGAAAGAACACGGAGAGGTGAGCGTAGTGCCAGCACCTCGGTCCTAACGAGCGCCACAACCCCAGTCAGCAGCCAGAGTTCTGCAGGGAAACTCTTGCCAGACAAAACCTATCGTTTCATTTACTAATTCTGAGAAGAATGCAGTTTCAAGGCAAATGTGAGATACGCATGGAGGAGGGTGATTTATAGAGCTAGAACAGGAAAGCAAGGAAGAGGAAAGCTTGAGAGGATATCGCAGGGAAGGAAGGGGAATGGCCTGACAATGAAATCGATTAAGTTTTTAATAGTTGTCCCAATGGATGCATAAAGCTGAGCTGATACAAATAACACTTATTACAAATCTGCTTCCTTGGAGGGTACACAAACAGTCTTATGTGATTTAGCACGTTTAATATGTAACTGTTGTTTTGCACAGGATGGGGTTTTTTCCTCCCCACCCTGATTTTTGCTGGCCAGCTGTTCACTTCTGGAAGCCCAGTTGCTGACCAAAAAGAAATGGGAGGAGTTTCCCTTTTTGTTAATCGCAGTCTCTTTCACCAGTCCTGAGAGAACAGGCACCCACTTCACTTTTCACACATGATATTCTGCCTTGCTCTGTTTATGCAACATGCAGAGTGAAATGAAAGACTCAGGGTGGTTACTCAGAGTGGTGAGCACATTTATAATCCAAGATGATCATAGAACAACCAGGTTGGAAGAGACCTACTGGATCATCGAGTCCAACCATTCCCACCAATCACTAACCCATGTCCCTCAGCACCTCGTCCACCCGTCCCTTAAACACCTCCAGGGAAGGTGAATCAACCCCCTCCCTGGGCAGCCTGTTCCAGTGACCAATGACCCTTTCTGTGAAAT
>WAAB01023192.1:619811-637745 GCA_013389865.1 Piaya cayana | reverse complement strand
TTTTTTAATAGTGAGAAAACTGTTTACTTATGTTTGAATGTCATCTACGATTAAAAACTTTATTCAATTACCTTCTGAATGGTACCTCAGTGTGATCTCATGATATACATGTAATAATGCAAACTGATTTGATTTTCTCTGAGGCATTCATCACAGAAGGTGAAAAAACAAAATATTCTTCAGCAGTAAATGAATACTCTTTCTCATAAAAGATCAAATGCCTGTGGTATCCATATATTTTAAGCTTGTTAAGATTCAAATTGTAGAGGGTCTTGTAAAGTTTTCTATTGCCCTTTGTGAGGACTTGCTGTTTATTCATTATTTCTATAATGAAAAATGAGCTCTGGCTCATTGACATTGATTTCTGTTTCACAATGTCTGAACCTCTGCTTTCAGGGAGGGCAGAACCACGAGCCAGTGCATAGCTGAGCCTCTTTTAAAACACTTGAACCATAAATTACATCAAGACTGGACTTTCTTCTGTCTCCTGTTGGAAATAGACTTTAAATGCTGTTGCAATTTGCAGGTGCTTTCCAGGCTGGTTGAGCACCTTCCCACCTTGACCTCTGTATCCTGCCTGATTTATTTGCATCACAGAAAAATGCACTTAAACCAAATTATCTTTAGAATCTTTGAGTGAATGATGCTGTGGAAAACCTGGTTTGGCCACACTGCTCGCACCTTGTCTGTATCGTTCCCATCTGGTCTGTACAGCACTGGACAGAGATATTAAAGCAGGAAGACACATACACTTCAGGAAAGTAGGAGAACCAGCTAAGGCTGGTTGGTGTGGGACTCATACCTTCTGTAATCTCTCTGATCGCTTGAATGCTGCTGGCTGTTCCTGCAAATAGCTGCTGAACCTGAGATCAGGATGCTTTTGATTAGAACATGCTGAGATGGAGACAGAATGTGCCTGCCTGATGTTTCCAAAATAGGAAACCTTCCTAGCACTGCCACTTTACAGTCTTGAGATGGGAATGTTATGCATTGGATTTCTCAGGAATTTTTGTATTGTTTTTTTCTCTACAGCACTTGAATCACTTCCATTTAATAGCCTTACCTGCGGTGGGTTTAGGGGGGGTTTGTGCAATGTAATGCAGTCTGATTTGAATTTTATAGCAGTTTAGTACCACTCAGTGTGCGCAGCCTTTCCTTATTTTATTTCTTTAATAGCCATACAGACACTTTCATGCTGCCAAAGTATCCTGCCACTTTGCTAATATAAGGAAAATGGTACCTTCTGGGCACTGGCTTGTGATTGTGGAGCTAAAAAGCCACTGTGCCTGGGGAAAACTCAGAGGGCGAGTGTGGTCCTGCAAGGCAAGAAGAAGGTGCCTTTGTGTAAAGGTGCCCCAGGCAGCCACGCTATGGTCCAGACCAATATCACTCCTGTTTAGTATTGGACTTGCCCAGCATAGTCTGGGGAAGTTGTGTGTTGGGCTTTTCCATAGCAGATTGGTGTTGGGTTTCATTGGTGCCAACGTGGTATTGATGAACAGCCTTAAATAAACACTGTTTCCCTGTCTGTTTTCTTGCCTGACAGCGAGAGGACTGTCCAAGTCCTTTCCACTGCCAATGAGTGTCTTTTTCTAAACTACACTCATAGCAGATTGCAGGGGTGTTCCTCTCAATTGTGGAGAACAACCTTAAATGCTGCAAAAATCACTGAAGTGAGTCCAGCTATGGTGGGGGATTTTGGTCCTTTTGGTGCACATGATTTGCCGTGTGCTTAATGCCCACCTTCAGTGTCCCAGCAGTATTCACAGTATAAAGCTGGGGATGGAGCGTCTGGATCTCCTCATTGTCAGCATGAAGCAAACTTCACATCTTGTCATTTGCTGTGATGTGACTGAACTTACAGAGAAGAGACAGAGGATGAAATGAAACCATGTGAAGAAACAAAGCCGTTCTGCAGCAGTGGGAGAACTGCAGGCTTGGGGAGCATCAGAAACTGGATGTTTTATGATTTAAAGTTTTCACAGAACTTTTCTAAAACTATGGACGTTTACACCACTCTCCTTGTCAACTTCAAAGGACAACAAATTCTTACATATCCTAAAAAAAAATCTCATTCTGCACGTATGCTTATTAAGTGCCTGAGATGTGAGAATTGAATTTCATCAACCGCAGAAACTCAGCAGTGGCTTTAATTTTTTTTAAGGTTAGTCTAACAAAGGATGGGAGGGCAAGAACAAAACATGGAGGAAGTGTTTTGTTGGCAGTTGACCTGTGCCAGGTGGGATGTAACTATCAGCTGATGAATGCTGAGCTGGGACTTCTGTGTTGTCATCAGGAGGGACTTGTTAGCTGTTTGTTTCCAGCCAAGCACAAGCTGGGGAGATTTTTTTGCTTGGTGGATTTCTAAAACAGCATTACTGAGCTCAAGGTGGTGCTTTTATAACCATGGCTGGAAAGGACATTGTGCATGTCTGACTGATGGGTGCCATTCAGACTTTCCAAAACGTGAGCGATGAAATGGTGCACACATCCTTAACGGGCACCTCGCTGCTCTTTTTTTTGTAATACTATGCAAAGGTTTTGAGTAATCCCTAGCAGATATTCCTGATGTGGTGTGTTTTAGTACTGAATTTCTCTTTGTCATGGCTCCCTCTCATTTGATGTCTCACGTGTACTCTGAGATAGGTTAATGTCCTCGCTTTCCAACCAATGATTTCATATTTGTCCTGCAAGAGCCAGTGCAGAGTTGTCTTTGAGCTGAGTCCAGTAGAGCCAAGCCTCCTCCAGCACTAACACCCCCTCTGTGCGTATCCTGGTGACCTCCTTGCAAAGTTCCTAACCTGCTACTAATTTTTGTAGCACCATCTCTATTTTTTAAAAAATAATTCCAACTAGTAATTTCCCCTGTATTTTTATTACCAAGTTCCTTACAGATGTCCAAAGAGATTAGACCTACCACATTTCCTCTGTTGAAAACCAACTATCTTTAAAAAAAGAAAGATATTGGATTCAGTCTGGCGTGAGCTTCTTTTTGTAAACCCATGCTCCATTTTATGCTGCTTTCCATTAACTATATCTTTTAATTATTGTTCCCTTCATAACTTGTTCAGGAAATCTTGCACGCTATTGCAGTCAGATTAATGGGCTTCTCTTAAACACAGTTTTATATTTGCTGGTCCCTAGCACACACTGCCATTTATACCTTGATAGATTTATTTTTTTTAATTATCATTATCCTCAGGAATTACCCAGTCCCCCTAACTTGAGTGTGTTAAGCTCTGGGTTTTACTTCCACTTCAGATGGGGGTGATTTCCATTTCTATTAACTCATTCATATTAGTCATCCTATTTGTGTCCCAGAGCTCAAAATCCACCTTTTGGAGTGCAAATTGAAGCAAAATGTTCATTTAATTTTGGGACCCTACTAAGTTATTTTTCACTCCTTTTGTACTGTGCAGCCCTCTGTCCCTGCCGTGGTGGCTGCTG
This sequence comes from Piaya cayana, assembly GCA_013389865.1. NCBI lineage: Eukaryota > Metazoa > Chordata > Aves > Cuculiformes > Coccyzidae > Piaya > Piaya cayana. Next base: position 634,298 of record WAAB01023192.1, on the reverse strand, counting down.
CATTCAGGAGACCTCAGACTGAGATGGTGGCCTGAAGATGTTGTGCAGAGAAGAGTCCAACAGAAGCAGGGCATGCAGTAACTCTTCCCTGGTATAATCTTCCAGCCTGGTGATTTGCTTTAAACCTGCTTTGCTTCCACAAAGAGCCCCGTGCCTCTTTCATGCTATATGCCCAACAGCATCTTGATGCTCACTCCGGGTGGTTTAGCCAGTGATCTTTCTATAACCCTAGGACTGGCTTCAGATCCTGCCAAAGCTATCTTGATCCTAAAGACTCTTGCTCAGCATCTTTTTATTATCACCCACAATCCTTGGTTGTCTCTCACTGGCTACATTCAAGTCCCAAGTTGGACTTTCGTTAACTCAATCACAGCCCTGAACATGGTTTTTGCAACATCCCTAGGGTTTTTCTTCACTTCCCCTCCCTGTGCTCAGGGACCTTAGCCCTGCTTTGAGTGGGGAATCCACCTGCCCCTTGAAAAGTGATGTTTGAGATGCAGGAAATTCCCAGGTTTGCTGCGACTTCATTATCGCTTTGCAGGTTTCATTTATTCTCTCCCTTGTATTTTGATGTCCTGTCTTATCGGCCCATGCAGGGCACTTCAAACCCCTGTGAGCAGCACTCTCCATCCACTTCCACTGATAAGACTGAACAGATAAGTGACAGGATCTAGTAAAATGTATTCTTTTTTTCTGATGAATAGTTTGTAATAGCTTTCTTAGGCATCCATACCACACCCCCCCCCTTATGCTTTCATACTCCTTCCTACATAGTATTACTTGAATGGTGAAGAAGATGTCAGATGTGAGCAACGACTTCAGAAGAGCAAGAGGATGGAAGTGTCCCTGAGGAAGGCTGGTAAATAGATGTGCTTGGGGAAGCGGAGGGGGGAGGGACGTGTAATTGAGGAAAAGGGAGGGGAACATAGACTCCTCCTGCCACGACTTTCTGTAGTTGCTGTCATGGGAGGTGAAGTTGTGTAGAAAAACCCAGCATCCACTGGAGTATTGAGAACAGGACATTTTCTGATTAACCAGAGTTTCTCAGTCCCCACGCTTGGCCAGAAAACAAGTTTCTGTTAAAAGTAGACGCTGGCTCAGTGCCTCAGAGCTGAGCAAGAAATGCCCGTGGGGTTTCCCCCGGGAGGAGAAGAGGAAGAAAAACTCCATCCTTCCTGACCTGATATTCAGTGCATCTTTTTCCATGTTTCTTAACGCTGCCTTAACACATTCTGGGAGATGCCATTCCCTCCATGCTGCTGTTATTTCTTTATAGTTATCATTTATTTCTATATATCCTATCTAAACTGCTCCTGCTCTGGGCACAAGTACAAGATACCTATCAGAAAAGGAGGAGGAGGGTAGTCTAAACTGTCTGGGCATTTCTGAGCATGGAGTGGCCTTGGAATGACAGAGGAGGTTTGCTGGGTTTTCACTCCTTTTGGAAGCAAGGGTGGATCTTGGAGGCAGGAGCTGATCCCTGGGGCTACAGCCCACTTCCCATGCTCCCTGTTTGTCTGGGGACCATGACAAACCTGGCCCTCATGGCAATGTAAAGGTGTTCAGTGTCTCCTTGCAGTGATTCCTTTCTGCTGGAGTTTGCTCCTGTGTATATTAATTCACAGCTCTTATTCCTCATCAAGCATGAGGCTTTGCTGATGCTGGGCTGACTTGGAGGCGCAAGGGGCAGTGAGGCACTGGGGCTCAACTGTGGGTATGGGACAAGACAACCTCTAACGATGCAATTATTGACCAAGGTGCTGAGCTTTTCCTTTGCTGGAGGAGGCGATTTAGCTTCTCTGCAGAGGAACTCCTTGAAACTCTCCAATTCTCTAGTGAAGGTTTGTTCCAGGCTTGTTAGAATCACACACTGGTTTGGGTTGGAAGATACCTTAAAGATCATTTAGTGCCAACCCCCTGCCACAGACAGGGACACCTTCCCCTGGTTCAGGTTGCTCAAAGCCTCGTTTAGCCTTGCCTTGAATGCCTCCAGAGATGGAGCTTCTGCAATTTCTCTGGGCAACCTGGACCTGTGCCTCACCACCCCCATACTAAAAAACTTCTTCCTAGTATCTAATACAAATCTTGCCTCTTTCAGCTTAAAACTGTTAACTTTTCTTGTGTGAAGGAAAGATTTGCTGGTGGTTTTAGTGGATGCTTCTCAGGCCCAGTCTAGACACAGGATTGTATTTCCTAGAAAAAACAATTTTTCAGAACAGCAGTTAAAAAAAATGGTCTTGGCTAATGTAACCTGCTGCTTGCTGTGGCAAAGAGGGTAGTATTATTTAAAGAAGACAAAATTTTCAATTTTGTATAAGGCTGAAATCTACCCTGGAGGAAATGTTTGCAATTTTTTTTTCCTTCATACAGGAAATCACGGGAATGAAGCTTGAAAGAGACCGAAGTCTCATTGTGCTTACAGGCTTTTTCTGTGATCAAAAGCAAGTCCTTTCAGCTCCTTATCTGTTCTATATCTAAACCAAATGTACATTGATGTGGTTGTTCAGTGTCCCCAAATATGTTTTTATTGGTATTTGCAAGTAATTAATCACAGAGTTTGTTGTTGCTTATGTTAGAATCTTCTGGGTTAGGGGAGGCCATTGAGTTTCACAGTAGTATTAGGAGAAGAGGAATGAAAATTGCAACAAGTAGAAAATCATCCTAGTAGCCTTCTGGAATAGATCTGTTCAGTCACAGCAACACGTGTGGGGTACTGGGAAGGCTGAAGAGCCAAAATAATCTGGACTGGAAATCTTTCAGTTCTGTGCTACAATAGTGAATATATGATTGCAAAACACTGGCTTGAAACTGCTTTTAGTTACTTGTTAACAACACTTTGCTGCACATAGAGGATTTTCCTGTTACAGCTGGGTGGTCATGATGAAAGGACACTTCTTTTATTAAAAATAAAAGTGGCCCTAGTCTAACTCAGAATTTTTTAGTGCAGAACTAAAAACAAACCACTGCTTGCTGCATCTGCTGCATTGAGGATGCTGGGGAAGTTGTACACAAGGAGGGTGGGTGGTGTACAAATAGCCTTGATGAGATTGCTTGGACAGAATAACCTTGAAACAAGTCCCTGAGTAAAACATTACTTAAAAACATGTAAACAAAACCTGCAGAGGGTTGAAAACTGAATGCAGCCCTGTGATGTTAGCACTAGGTTGGAATAACTGAGGGTAGTAATGCTTCCTGAGTGCTCCCCTCTGGACCTACCAGCTTGGAAATACCACTATTTCATACTGCTCTAAGCACAGGGGTAATTCATCAGTGTATTTTTTTTTCTTAAACGTCACTAACCCTGCAAATTAAAAAGGCACGTATGAGTAATTAGGCTTTTCTTTTTCCTTTGTTAAGTGAATAAGTGATAGTGACAGCTGAAAAATGCATGTATCTTTTTCTATCTGAGTCTACAGACCTTGAAGGTCCCCGAGTGCAGGAGAAAATGTTCTGAGATACAGTTTTCTTGGATTCCCTACAGGATATTTCTGTGGCTTTTCAATTGTCTGTCTACCCAGGTTATAAATCTAGTTCAGTAGAAGCAAGACAATTTTTAATGGATTTTTTTTTTTTTGTTAAAACTAATTAAACATCTGCCTCCCTCACCACCACAAATGGACAGAAGATTAACTATAAAATAATGGCCAACTTGGAATTTGAACAAGGAGTTTTGGAAGTTTAACTTATGTTCACCTTCTGCTTTATCAGTACCTGTTTTCTGGCTGTTACAGGAAACTACTGGCAACTTAGGTTTCCTTGGTCACTTGTCAGTGGCCTGTAGAACAGCTGTTACATTGGAGGAATTCATTCAAGGACAGAAACTAATTGATTAAGGCCATTATCTCCAAGAGTGGTTTTTATTCCCTTATTCACATTGTCATCTACAGTTTGCAGATGAGTCTTGACTTCACACGTCACTGTTCTGTCAAAAATTGCACCGTCTGTTATAGAAATACTGGGAGGTGCTTGACAAATTTGGATCAGACACCTTTATTTTACTCAGATATGTTTTTTTGTAGGCAAGGCCTAATTAGGTTTTGAGAGCTCTTGCTGTTCCTGTGACTGATACCTTCCCACAAGAGATGTTCATAAGCTGCTCTGCCCCATTAGACTCTTAGTGTATAGACAACTCTCGCATTTCACTCCTCTTTCTTGGGTGTTCTTGCTGTTTGCTCCATAATCCACATCAGTTACTTGTCTTTGGTGTTCTTCAGTTGAAACCTGATGCTGAAACATCTTCAGAGCAGACTGAGCTGGGAAATGGGTCAGCTTCTCTAGGAGATGGTGCGGATCTAATGCTGGCTCTGTTCACAGCTCAGTGCATTCACACTTCTCATCCCCATTTGCTGCTAACTGTCCTCTGAGCCCTGAATCTGAACTGATCTATGTTTGCTTGTTTCAATTCCCAGCTAGCACCAGGCTTGTCCCTTCCCCTGCTTTTAGACATCTGCAGAAGATGCTGTTCCTCTAGAGTCTAGCACCTGGGAGTTGTGGTTTGTGGTTGGATGTGAAATGCTGACAAAAGTGGTGTCCTTTGGTTTTGTTAATGGTTAAATCTTATACTAATATGCAGTGGAAAATTGGGCTCCTCTCCTTGTTCAGCAGTGCCAGGACACTCAGCTGACAGGAGACATCTGCTCCCAGGCTGACACAGTGGTGGAGGCATCCTTGTTTTCCAAAAGGCAGCAGCAGAGGGTCAGTCTGCATTGCCTTCCCCAGTGGGAAGGACAAATAACTGTAAAAACATCCTTCTTGGCAGCGAGAAGAGCTGACGGCTGGGGAGCAGAAATTCTTGAAAATATTTCTCAGGAGGACAGTGCTTTGCACCTGGCCAGGCACTTGGAAAGGCTGTGAATTAATTGCTGCTTGGTGGTTTGTGTGTGTGTTTCACTCTCCCAGATCCAGATCTCAATTAAAACCACCTTCCTCTGCTTCATCTGGCCTGGGCCAAGGGGAGCTGCTCTGCCAGGAAACTACTAGAAATGCTGCTACCAGGTTTGTCTGCAAGCTGCTAAACTCCCTGACTGTTCTTGATAAAGAAAAACACTAGTGATACTCCTTAGCCCAGCTGAACTGCAGATGAGCTCTGTGGACCTGGGCCACTAGCTTCCCTCCAAGTCATTGCACACTTGAGTTTGACCTTCATTTTCTGACTTTTCTCGGAAAGCAGCAGCATGAATGTCTATCTGGTGTCACAGCTTCAAGGGGTGGATGGGAGGTCGCCAATGGTTTCCCTATAGGGGATCTACTGCCTAGATGTAGAGTTTGTGGAGAACCTCCTCTCTCCAAAGCTGGGAGCAGGTGCCTTTTAAACTTCCCATGGTGTACTATGGCCTTGGGAGTAGGGAGATGATGTTTGAGTTCACTCATGCCTCCTTCTCTGTCTGCTTGCCCTGTTGCAGTGCTGGGGACAGAATAGGGTCTGACCATGCCATTCTGTGCCTGGGACCCAAACGAGTCCCAACTTCTCTTGCTGCACAACAAGGGAAGGGGGTCACTCCTGCCTTGAGAAGTGCTTGAGTTATTGTGAATAGCAGGAATGCTAGGATCACGGCTAAGTTTCTTTAATTACCATTTCTGTTCAACTTTTATGTTGTTTTTAATTGTTCAGTGCGTACATTTAGTATTTTAATTCCTTTTGTTCTGCTCTGGTTTCAGTTGCAAAAGTCTTTCAAGTGATTCTGGCAAGCAACTCATGAGTGCATTGGCTCGATATTCCCCCATGTTTAACGTTTGATGTAGCTTTTTTATTTCTTTTTTTCCTTGTTTCTTTTTGTCTTTTGGCACCTTAACTTTCATTTGTTAAAGAAAGAAACCTTCAAAACTAAAGAATATTTCTTGTCTATAGTGGCATGAATAAATGAATGTGAGCTCTGTGATTAATGTGCCTTTATACAGTGCATCGTTGTAGAAGGGGGAAAAATGCTTTGTACTTGTTTTCTAGAGCACGTGCAGGGACCTGGAGACAATACCCAGTATTCTGGGAGAAGATAACAGAAATAAAAGGATGAGGATGCCCTAAATGCAGGACAGATTTAAAAAAAAAAATCATTGCAAGGCTTTACATTTAATGAGGCTTGTGCAGGGCAGAGATTTTCCCTCTGTCATTTGGCAGAGCTATCATCTCAAACTAAAAGTGTAGTTACAAGCCACCAGGGTCGAGATGGAACCTCTACTGCTTCACCAGCAGCATGGTTTGGTCCCACTGCACTGGGTGCATTGTCTGTAGTCATTTCAGTACAGAAGCAAGGCAGTGAAACCATGTGGAAATCACTTTCCACTCCAGCTGGTACTTCTGTGTCCCCTGGAAGCACCAAGAGGATGCTCTAGGGAGTTGAGGAAGTCTCCTCCTGTGGGAATGTAGCTGCCCCAAGTATTTAGGCCGGCACTTGGCAGTCCAAAGGACTAAGCAAACGAAAAACAAAACAGAGAGTGACATTTTGACACAAATAGAAACCAGTAATGTGGTGCCAAAACAGAATAGATCCAAACCCTACAAAAACAAAGGCTGGAGCCATGATCAATATCTCTGATACTCAGCTGCTTTTAGTACAGAAATCACATAGGATATTCACTTAATAGGAGACAATGAGGTTAAAGTGGTTAGTTGAGAGAATAATTAGGTAATCTCCCAATTTTCTACTTTTTTTTTTAATTGAACAAAAGCAAATTAAATTTTTCTGGATGTGCGGGTTCTTTTCCATTGTTTGTGCCTGACCAAAGGTGCATGAGATCAAATATATCTTCTTTCGAGAGTCTACCTGTGCATATAGCGGGGCAGGGGATGGGGCACAGGGGTGCTGCTTGTGGGGTCTTGGGGCAGGTCTGCCCTTTGTGTGGGAGATCTTGTGGGCAGGAAGGACAAGGGTCCCTTGGAGGCTGGATGAGAGTAAGGAGAGGCAACCAAGAGGTCACTTTAACTTTATGTTCAGCTGTTATTTGTCTGCAGAGGATTTCTCAAGCTGCTCGGGCAGTTGGGAACTGGACCTACTCTTACACCAGGTTCTCTTTCTGGAGGGGGAGATGGAAGTGTAATTTCTTAGTTTGTTCCTCTCCTTTGTAAATGCCTCTCACTTTACAGGGTTAGAGTATGTTTGTACTGCAGAGGTGTACTAGGTTTGAATTATGTACGTGAAGGCAAAAAAAAAGAGTGCAATTCACTGAGCTCTGGCTGTAGAGCATGATCTTGAAACTGGATGGATTTCCCCCTCCTCCTCACCTCCTCCTAATAAATCTAAGCTATTATGACATTTTAAGAGACTTTAAAATAAACCACGGTGTGGATATATTTTACATCATACCATTCACTTCCTATCCTGAGGGATGGTGTAGCTTTTGTACTCATTTCCTCGGCATTGTCTGTGATGAATATAACTGCCTTCATCTTAGTGAGGTCTTTGAATCTAGCAAGCCTTGACATCTAATGCAATCTGAATAATCAACAGAAGCAGATAATGAAATGCCAGTGTTGAGAGGAAAATTCCCACAGCTTAATGTCCCAGCACAGAGCACAGTGAGAATGTACCAACAGTTCTGTAACCTGCTAAATTAATAATGGAGCCAGCTGAGCCGTACGCATAAAGCATCTTCCGTAGTGCCTAGAAGTTAACCTTTAAAAGCTAGTGGATTTTGTCTCTCGAAGTCTGTGACTTGTGGCTGACAAATTTTCTGTAAGATTTCAATATTTTGTGTTCATCACGTGATGCAGAGCTGAGTGAAGCTTTGGGTTGGTTTGCCTAGGTAGAGTCAAGATTTCTCAGTATAAAGCCGGTATGTGGTCCTAAAAGATGAGGATGTTTTGTAAACAGTGCTAGATGCTGTGAGTATCCCTTCTGGAAGAACCTGGGAGATTAAGAAGCCTCAAGTCCAGAAAGAACTGCCTACGTCTGGGTTGTTTTGGGAAATGAGGCATAAGACGCCTAACATCACCTGTAATTATCCATTCAAGAGTCTAGGATTTGCTGGAGAAATAAGTGTTCTGCCTTTGTTAGCAAGTGCTACTGACACTAGTCCCACAGGCAGCAGGGGTCCCTTGGGGAAAACAGTGAATTTTGGATGCTGAGTGCCTGTGTACCTGGTGGTGTGTCCTTCCAGCATGAGGAGAGTGTTAAGGACGACCCAGCGGGATCAGGGATGCTACTGACTGCAGTAAACGTGGGTCTGGGGAGGAGAGCTGCTCAGCTTAGCTGAAAATGGGTGAAATTGCAATAGAGACAAGCCTAATCACATTGAGAATAGCAGTAATAGATAACCTAGTTTTGGGCAGGCTCTAAGCCCCTTTTCTGAAGCTACTGCCTTATGAGAGAGAGGATGGGGGAGACTAGAAACAGATGTCCCAGACACAGCCAGCATTTTTGATAACTGGACTTGTGAAATAATCTTGCTTTGTAAAAACTGATTTTTGTTCTTGTTCTTTTACAAAGAGCAACGCAGAGCGAGTTGTTGCTTCTACAAATCCTCTCTGAAGGAGCAGTGTGGTATAAATCAAACTCTGGTTCAGCGTTTGGTTTTCTTTTAAATCTTTAATATTTAATTTAAGACACCAGTTTGGAATAACATGTATTCATTTTGAAAGGGTATATATTTTTTTTCTTTAAGGAAATGGTATTTTCCCTTTATATCATGCTAGGAGAAGAGGAAGAAGCTACAATATCCCCCTAAACAGTATTGCCCTCATGAAACCTTGTTTTGTCTGTGATGAGTTCAGAGTAAAATAAGGTCCTTCTTGTATTTCTTCTCCTAAAGAGAAGGAAGATAAGCACATAAGGAAGATTTACAGTCCACTGGAATGAAAGCGAGGGCTTGGGTGTATGAGGCTGCCTTTTTGTCCAAGTTCCAGTGACCAGCATTACCTACAGGCTATTGCACCAGTCTGGACCAGTGTTGTGCTTTGCCCCAATTGGGGTCTCTGGGTTGGTGCTTGGAAATGGGGACAGTACATGGGACCTGAGGTCCTGGGACCCCTGTGCCCCATGTCACACAGCATCATCCTTCAACGGTTGCAGCTGCAACCCTGTAGTGACTGTTAGTGCCCAGTTGTATTAGGAACATCGTGTTTCAGAGAGGAAGTTACCAGAGCTAGAGGAGCTTTTGAGCAAATAGTCCATTAATATTTTTTTTCTCAAGGTTTTCTCTGTGTAGAAGAAAATGTGTTCTCAGATCCAACAGTAGGTATTAAAATAAATGTGTTTCTCTTCCAGGAGTTTGTTCAATGTGCAAATGAAATCTGCCCTCATGCACAGAAAATCTGGAAGGTTTCAATTTAAAATTCATTGGGTTTTCTAGAGAAGCATATGGGGTTTTTTTGTGTGTGTAGAAATGTATTGAGAAAGATCCTCATCTGCATAAGCCATCAGAGAATAAATGTCAATTATGGATTCATAGACTAGAAAAAAGATCTGTTACTCTTGATTTATCCTTGTGATAAGATTTATAAAGTACAGTCATAGTGTCTGTTAAAAAGAATTACTCCAGCTGGTATAAATAAAAACAATAAACTTAATGGCAAAAGTGATAATATCAGCCCAGAATATGATCAGAACAGTAAAAAGCAACACACAAATTGGTGGTTGATGTCCAGAGGAGAGAACTGCATTTCCTATTTGCACTTGAGGGATATACGAGCTCATTTGGGTCTGCAGGAGAGTTCTCATGCGTGACTCAAAGCAAGAGTAATAAGAATTATGGTGCTATTGCCCCACTTATTGAAATAACCAGTATACACTTAAGTCTCTGCTTCTGAATTTGACTCATTCATTGCTGGATCGCTTGGCACTTTCCAGTGTGATATGCAAGGACTTAAAATTCATGTGTCTCGGGAGCCCTCAATCTAATTTCATTGCAGACTGCAACAAAATGTAAAAGCGAAGTCCCACATTAGTTGTGCGTCATCAGATCAGCTCTGCTGTGATAATGTTAAAAATACTCAAGAAAATGATGTGCTTGCCCTGAGAAAAACTACTCAGGGAAGATGTTAAAACCCATTGCCTGATGGAGAAAGATCATCCAAACAGCAAGGGTAGATGTGCTATACTGAAAGCTCCAGCATGACAAAATGAATTCCTGGGCAGCTGCGCTTCTCTGCGGGGAGGGAGGTCACAGCTATGACTTTAACAAGGCACTGGGGAGCTGGGAAAAAACACTACTGGTGTTGGTGCTGGAACCTCTCTCTGACCTTGACTGCAATGACTTCTAGGCCTCTTGCAAGATTAGAGCAGGATAATTCAACTGGACACAGGTATTCAAAGTACTGATAAGTTGTGACGTTGACCCTCTGTGCCTCAGTTTCCTGCATATTAGTTATCATGGCACATTAGGTATGCTTATGTATGATATTTTGTGAGTCTTATAACAATGCTACTGTGGAAGTATGGATAACGATTTTTGCATGATTTAAAAGCCCTCCACACCAATAGCATAAGGATTGAGTCCCAATATTATGGTTTCCGATACCTGTTGATGTTAAACATCCTATAACTGAGTTGTTCTTTGTATGAATTCTCCTTGCTAAGCCTTGCTGCCTTTGGGTACCCACCTCTGTCAGCAGAGGATGCCTTGGCACAGGGCAGCTCTCAGCATAATGGTCCTGCAGTGATGGAGGGGGCCTGGGTGGTTCTGCAGATGCCGACGAGTCTCTTGGTAACCTTGATAGAGCAGGAGGTGGCTCTGTCCATCCAGTGATCCTCTCTGGAGACCCCAGAACAGGCAGCGCTGGGCCATGTCCCTACCGCAGTCCCACAGCAAGGTTGTGCATGGTGTAACCGACCCACCAAAAGCCCAGCAGGGGGATGCAGAGGGTGGGATCCTTACCTGGTGGTGTCAACTTTCTTACTGTGATTCTCATTCTCCTTTCCTCCTCTTCATGCAGTCTCTAAACTTCCAGTGTTTTTGAGAGCTGAAACAAGGGGGAACTGCGTTGCCCACTTACTAAGGCTCAGCCCCTGATTGCCTTAAAGCAATCCAGCTGCAGGATCTGCCAAGGAGATGCTGCATTTTCCCTGCCATCAGCCTTGCTTTTCCATCCTTGCCTGAACAGGCATTTGGTGACTGGTCTGGCTAGAAATCAGCTGTATCTCCCTGTCCACAGTACGTGCAGTTTTGGTTGCGTCTGTGCCACTTCACTACACGACCACACTGATGCCAGCACGCAGGGCAGATGCTGCGTGATCCTCTTGGCCACTAGCCCATGACCTGGAAAACACAACCTTGGTAAAAACCTCACCATTAAAAAGTGTGAAATTCTTGGAAACTTTGCAGGTGGTACGGGTGGAATGGAGGCTTGTCGACCTCCATGGTATCAGAGATACCAGTCAGCAGGTCTTGTGTCTGCTTGGTGTGAAAGCCTAGACCTGGGACAATGGCTTGAGAGCAGGGTTCTGTCACCCCGCCCAAACATGCCATACAAACCTGCTCAGTAACTGAGCAAGGTTGGAAGGAGAGAAGGGAAGTTCACTCTCCTTGTCTATGGGGCTATTCAAAAAATTCAGTTCTCTGAAGATTTTTTTTTTTTAGTCTAAATATATTCTTCATTAATATACATCTATTTGTTCTTGTGCCAATATTCTTCTTCAGCTTAAATAGCTCTTCTCTCTCCCTTGTGTTTACCCCCTTGATGTATTTATAGAAAATAATCAGAACCCCTCTCAGGTTTCATCTTACAGGGCTAAATGAAGCAGCTTGTATAGTCTCCTCTTACAACACTGGCTCATCCCAGTTACTTCCTGCTCTGAAATGGATATGACTGAGTATGAGACTACATGGGACAAAATATTACCAGTGAGATTGTGCCTTGTCCTTCCCTTTGAGGCACATCCTGGTCTGTGCCTTATAAATGTGTCAACACCCCTCTGCGGGACCTGTGTGCAGAGCTACTTGTCACGTTGCCTTTGCTTGCCTATGGCCAGAGCATGGCAAACACTCATTAAACGTCCTATCCCAGACCAACAATTCTCTTTCCCCTTGTTTCCAGGTGCTCACAGATATTCTTGCTGGTCCTGAAGTACAGAACCATAAATTTCGTTGTTAGCCCTGTTCCTCTGCCTCTGTTCCTGTGCAGTATTTAGGTTTTATCTAGGAATGCTTCTCAGCTTACTGCCTAATGCTGCTATAGGCATCAGTGTCTTTCTGCTCTGTTCGGAGGCAATTAATGAAGATAGCAACTAAGATTGGTCCCAATCCTAGAAGAATTCCTCTAATAACCTCCACCCCACCTGCTTGTCCTTCTTTTGAAATAGTATGTCAGCTAGCAGTGGTGAATTAATCCAAATATATTCCCATGAACTTGATTTTTCATGTAAGCTGTTTTGCTGAAGACCAGATAGGCCATACATACTGCTTTTAAAAAATGAGGATTTTTATCAGAGAAAAATAATGGCATAGCTGGATGTGATTTATTTTGATGTATNAAAAAAAAAAAAAAAAAAAAGGAATATCATATTTTCTTGTTCTATCTGATTGCACAGATATATTAAATATATCCTTGTCTTCTTCACTATCTTACATCCAGATTTCCAAACAAGTGTAGGGAGGGCGCTGGTTCTTTCTTTGATGAAATCTGTTGAAAAAAGGACCAACAAATGAATCCCAGTCACCAGGCCTTTAATAACAAACGCAGGCAAATAAAACATCCTCTGGGACTCTCATTTTTCAGGCTCTGTATAGGTAGCACAGCTTCAGACCGCAGCAGTTTGTCTCAGTGTATCTAACCACCCTGACACCTGCAAAAACTAGTAGCTTTGGTGTGATACAAAGCATTTGGCAAAGATCGGCTGAAGAAAGGTTTGCAATGAGTTCTGTGATCACATAGAGGTTTGTCGTTAAAGTGGAATATCCTGTGTAGACTCTCCAACTTTTATCATTCTCCAAACCCTGGAAGCTAACCTGGTATTAACTGAAATAGTATGATAGATGGCTGTGTTATAATTGAATTAGTTAGGAAGCATTGACCTTTTTGATGTATAACGTCCCTGAATGTGAACAACAAATACAAACTAATGCTTTTATGAGTTTGCTTGGTGAGCTTAGCCATCAATTGACTGGTGATAAATAAGACGTTGTACGCTCCAGTCAATGGAAAACATGTTTGCAGCTCCTGTGCTTGTATTTCTGTACTCTGTGAAATCAGCTCTGCAGGCACACATTACTCAGGTGTGGCTTTTATATTACGAGCTGAACCCAAATGCGAATTCAAGTCCTCAGAGGACCTCATACTTGCTGGATAATGATGAGCCCAGCAGTTAGTGCTTGGTGTTAATTGTTTGCTCCCTTACAGCGTGTCCAGATTAGCTGACAACGACCTGATGAGATTTCTGCTGTTTCTGCAGCACCTCTGCTTGTCAAAATAGTTGTAGATCAATAGCAGTTACCTCCACAAGCCATATCAAAAGTGAGGTTAGATGGGAAATTAGAAGAGAGAAAGCTGTTTGCAAAGAATTCATGTTTGTTCTTGCGTTTCTACACTTTGGTTTTTCCAGCTCCAGAGCAGAAAATGAAATTTTGTTATCTTTTACTCACCACGGGTTTGACAGGAAAATCACTATTTTTCTAACCTGGGACATTTTATTAGTGTTTATCTGACGATGATAAATTCACATATTGCTACTTACCACTGCAGCCAAAATAAATGATCTCCAGGTGGACGGGGTTCTCAGGGAACCAACGGGTGTCTGCTCTGCCTCTTCAAATCCAGCCTAGGTCAGGAAATCTTTGTCCTGAAAAACATCTCTTTACTGTCCCATTTGAAATGAACTGATGGTTCTTAGCTTACACATTGACGCTTCCAAAATGGCAAGTCCTTGGAGCAGGAAGGTTGCCCACTACCCCTTGCGCCTATTTGCAAGTGTAGTTCATTCCTGGTAGCTTTGGCTTTCTCTGCCTTGGTCCCCCTTTTGTGCAAAGTTTGCAGGTACTTCCTTGCATGCAAAAATCACAAACCCCCTCTCCAGATCTGAGACTCACTCGCAGACTAACTAAAAGCCCACAGCTACAGCAGCTTCTTGTAGTTACTATTGATTTAGGTAAAAGCATAAACATTGCATTCTTCCAGTTTGTGTGTCTGTCACTCGCCTCAGGCTCCTTCTTTTCCTCTGTGGGATCAATTACCTTCTTATTCTTCAATGCAGTCTGGCCTGCCCTCCTGGAGTACAGGAGCAGAGATGCTGCTGTAACGATCTGGATCAAAAGGATCCCTCCAATGCAAGACCATGCCACCTTGAAGGCCAGCAGCTAACATTTTAGGGAGCACTGCAGAAACACATTATTATGGCTTAATTTTCATCTGAGGGAAAAAAACCAAACCATTGTACTGTCTCCAGAGTGAAATCAGAGTAAGCCATGAAAGAGCAAAACCAGACCAACCAGTTACTGGCAGAAATTAAAGTTGTCTTAAGGCTGATTTTGTACATCTCTGCCCCGTCTTTTTTTTTTTTTTTTTTTCTTCTCCCTTATTTTTTTTTTTTTTTTTTTTTTTTTTTTTTTATTTTTTTGAGT
>WAAB01023192.1:457159-619799 GCA_013389865.1 Piaya cayana | reverse complement strand
TGCATCTCTGTCCTTCACAGCTTCAGCTGGGAGCTGAAAACAGAGTGCGTGGCAGCATTACCTGTGAGGTTTAGCCTTTTGCTCCACAAAGCATGTACAGCCCTGACCTTGAAGCTTATTGCTCAGAAGTTGGCATCAGGAGTAGCGCTTGACTAGTTCTTGATATCTTCATGCTCTGAGCAATCCTGCTCAGCTCCAGCCCTCCTGTGAACAGATGCAGCATCTCAGCACAAGGGGTGTGTGCTGTGCCTTCCCTGGGCTGTTGCTCCTTGAACTTATCTCTGTATCTCCTGATGAGAGTTTGCTGAGTCCTCCTGGATTTAATGTGCACAAGCAGGTCAGATGTGACACAACCCGTGAGTCTTCCCTGGTATGGAGTGGAAAAAAAACCAATCCCTTTTATTATTTTATCTTCCCCATAAGCTAAACAAATTGTGACAAAACTGCCATGTAAAATGTGGTTCTACACAATCCCCATTGATAAAGCAATTATGGAAGAGCCAGGCTTCAATATGCGTATAATCCCCCAGACATCACAGGGAAAGCGTAAGGACTTAAAATAACTCATCCAGGGAGTGGACCTTGCAAACCTAATTAAATTCAATAGAGATATAGAAGGAAGAGAGATTCCTTTTCTCTACGACCCAACCATAGTCAATTGGAGAAAAGATTAAATACTAGAAGAGTTTCAGTCTATTTGTTGTGATTAAAGAGCATCATACAGGATGTTTCATGAGCAATCCGCTGTCTTCATAATGTAATTTAAGTTACTGTGGGTTATCTGTCTTTCATCTGCCATTTTTCCCAGCATGGGGAAGCATGACTTTCTGGCTAATAAAGACATCTTGTATTGATGCACCTCGTTATGTCATGTGAATGATACAGTGACCCATGACAGGGCTGTGACACAGGGGGAGGAATCACAGAATCACCAGGTTGGAAAAGACCCACTGGATCGTCGAGTCCAACCATAAGGAGTACAAGAGAGTAGGAATACATGAAGACAGGTTCCCTTATTTACAGAATCATGAGGTGGGAAAAGACCCACCGGATCGTCGAGTCCAACCATTCTCTAATGGCAGTCAGATGGCATCACACCACTTGCTACAGCCTCACCAGCAACTGGAGAAGTCCCAGGGCTGCTGAGATTAGGCTTTTTTTTCCCTGACAATTTCAAATGAAATGAGAGATTTAATCCCAGTCCATTTTGAAGACAAAACCTGATGCATGCTTCTGCCTCTATGTTTGGATTGCAGCCAGCGTATTTTGCACCAGATTGAGGTACAGGGTGGCTTGAAGAAGCCAGCAAGGAATGACTCGGTCATAGATGTGTTCTGACCTAATTGCTACTCTTGGAGCACAAACCCACAGATCCCTTTAACGGATCTTAAGGCAGAAAAATGCAGCTGAAAGGAAGGGATTCTAGGAGTAGTGAACAATTTAGAGATTTTGGATAAAACATGTGAGAGCGCTCCTTTAGAGCTTCCTTAAACTTGCCTGCTGTGTGGGAGGTTGGGAGTAGGGAAGCTGACCCTGACCCCCACACAGCAGCTGCCTTCCCTTCTGACTCCCCACTTTGCATGGGCTCAGCCAATACATGCTGCTTAATCTGTGAGAACCTTGGAGCATCTGGTTGATACGTAATCCTTATTCTCATGGTGAACATGCAGGAAACAGATGTAAATAAAAGCAGTGCCAGTGAAGCCTGAGGTTAAGTGGAGGTGCATTCCTGCCCACCATCAGACATGAACAAGCTGGACCTAAGACTGCTCCCCAGTGAAATACAATTTCCTGCAGCAAAGCTGACAGTGGCCAGAGAATAGAGACTAGAAGGAGCAAGAAAGCAATATTGAGAAAGTAAAAGGGTGTGACTTCGGATCTGCTGGAAAAGTCAGAATCAATCCTTTCCATCACAGCAAAGGTTGTATTCCTGGGCTCACCTGGCAGAACTGAGAACCTGTCCTTTCGCTCAGTAATTATTTGCAAGGACTCTTCCTTCATTTTCCAGACTGCAAGGCTAGAATTGGAATGAGTGGTTCCATCCTGCAGGGCAGTGCCAGGCATTTCTCTGCAAGGTACAACATGGTGATGCTGTAGGGGATGCAAACCTGAGAGGATACTGAGCATGCATGGGAGCTTCAGATGCTCCCCAGCAGAGTGTCCAGAGGTATTCAAAGATGCAGGGGTATTTTGCAGTAAATATGTTTTACTTTTAAAACCATGAGCAGATCAAACACTAGAAAAAATACTGAAGGCAATGATAGTTTCTTAATTCCTCGATGTCTTCAGTGGAGACTGAAGGCTTTTCTGGAAGATACTTTTCAATCAAATGCTAACTGCTGAGCTAAACACAGCAGTTATTGAGCGAAATGCTATGGGCTATGATATTCTGCAGACTGATGAGCTAATAGTCTCTGCTGGCCTTAAAATCTGGATGCACATTTTAAGGGGATTCTATAAAAAGGCTGTCCCAATAAATAATTACTCAAGGCGGTAAAAGCTAAGGCATTTGTGAATTCCTTGATGACCACAAGAAATTTGAAGTCTGTTTAACATATTACCTAAGTGCCAGTGAGTGGAATCTGACATCAATATGACTGGAAAGTATCCTCTGAGTTCAGTGGGTGTTTGGTCAGGTCATGGTCATGGAAATCATTTAAAAACTAAGGACAGTAGGGAAGCAGCGTTGTGCCTTCCTCCATCTCAGAGCATCACTGCAGGTGAGATGTCAACCTTCAGGTTTTAACTCTCATGGGAAGGTTATTTTGATTTTCCTTTAGAAAACCTTGATGAGAAAGACTTGGTGATGAGCCAGTAGCCAACAGAGAGACAGATTGCATAGAAAATTCACCTGAACGTGCAAGACCTCAGCACGTACTTTGCACAGCTTGGAAATACCTTTTACTCTCTGGAACTTGGTATGGAAGATAACACCTTCACAAGAGCTCTCACAGAACAAATACATCTCCAGCTTTGACTCAACATCCTGTGCAGCCTGTTGTTCAGTTGTAGTTGAGGAAATCTTGTGAGGTGCACAGGTGGTTACCTGTAACGCTTGCTGCTGCCTTCACCTGTCAGATAAAGAGGAACCGGTGCCTGAACAGCCGGAGCAACGGCTGAGTGCAGTTACACATGAGCCACACTGACTCGATCTGCAAAGCCTTCCAGCACCCTGCAAGATGCTTGTTCTCTCCTAGGGGCTGCAATCAAAAAGTAGCCCCTGCTAATTTTTTCTTCCTACTTTTGACCTAAAATCAGTTGCCCCTGTGTTTTTGCGCATGTTCACTCCAGGAAGGGAGCTTGTCTGTGCTACTACAAGAGGAACACCTGAATCTTGCCAGTTTTGTTTGTGGTTAACAATGTATTCAAAAAGACTGAAAATGAAAAGCCCAAGCAAAGGGTTATTTATAAAAGGTTTGGTTGTGAATATCAATACCTGATTTTTTTTAAAGTCTTCTTCAGTTGGTTAAACAAGTTTAAATATAAAGTTTCTTCTCTCAGATGGATTAGCCTGTGACCTTTTCAATCAATGGTGGTTTTGTATATGGTCTTAAAAGTCCATTTTACAAATGCTCAAACATGCAATGTGGAGGTTTCTTCCTCACAGGCATTTGTGCCAGCAAAAGCCAGTTGTTCTCACACCCATTGGAAAAAAAATCAACGTAACAGCAAGTAATTTTAAAATTTAGACAGTATTCACAAAAATATTTCATCTTACCCATCCCACTCCACACTTACTTTCTCTTTGTTTTTAAATGTATTTGGGGAAAAAAATCACTTCAGCCTAGGACTGCTGTCAAGTGTACTGCTTTGAAGAATTTGGCGTATTCTTCAGTCAGCACATCTGGTTGGGTGGATGCTATTCAACAGTCTGATCTTTTTTGGTTGTTGTTGCATTTCAAGTGATCCTGTGCCAAAACCTGTTTAGCTGAACAAGAAGTTTGCCCATTATCAATCACGCAGTAATAACCACTGCCAACTCGGAGATGCATCTTTCCAGGCGTAGCCTGTGTGCATGCTGGCTGCAGAAGCCAACTTAAGCAATATTGATACCCTACTGAGATTTCAGAGGAAGTGCAAATATGGACTGCTTGATAAAAATAGCAAATCTTCAGGTTACATTTTGCTAAGTGCTATTTAACAATGCAGAAAATTTGGTGTTCAGCTTAGGAGAGCATCAAATGCTTCACCCCAACTGCAATAAAGAGGTAAAGAATGCAGCATCCTAAGTTATCTGGCCATTCCCTCTTCAGGAAGCACAACAGGATCAGAGGCTCTCCTCTCACTTGGAGTATAACTTGTACTCCCAGCGTAGGGCTATGCCTGGGACTTTAGATTTTCTCTTAAAAGCAAACACAAAAGAGATTAAGGACTTTCTATTGGCGCACTAGTAAATATAAACCAGTCTCTGCACTATAAGCTATATTGGTGAAGGACTTTTTTTTTTCTCTCTCTACATTTCAATATCATTTGACTGTCGGTAGCTGTTTTAAGAAATGTGTGTGCTAAATAGGGTGTTAGGTATGGTCATGTCCCATTTAAAATTTTTCACGGAAGGGGTCATTGGGCACTGGCAGAGGCTGCCCAGGGAGGTGGTTGAGTCACCTTGCCTGGAGGGGTTTAAGGGACGGCTGGATGAGGTGCTGAGGGGCACAGTTTAGTGTTTGATAGGAATGGTTTGACTAGATGATCCGGTGGGTCTCTTCCAACCTGTCAATTCTATGATTCTTTGAAAATGAAATTTGTTGTCTTTTACCTCTCAGGAAAAGAGATTAATCAGGAAATGATTTGGGAGTTCCTGAGACCAGCTAAAACACCAAGTTGGTTGAAGCATTTTGGGATGTTGAGCTCTTATTTTTCTAATGGCACAATTTTGCCCAGGGGTTGCAGTAAGGAAAGTGAAGGAAAGGTTTGCTGAATAAACGCTTCTTAGTGCTTAGAAATGAACCCTGGGGCTGGTCCCTCTGCTGTCAATGGGACAAGCAGTTTGTTTTAAGTATAATTCTTTGCAAGATAGAGCACGCTATGACTGTGCCATATCAGGAGATGTGGTAAAGCAAGAGCCTGGAGCCCAGGCTTGCTGCGGTGTGGACTGGGTCATGGGATGTACCTTGCTCTAGAGGGGCTGCAACAGAAGGAAAGTTTTCCAAGAGTGTGAACAAGACGTGAGTGGAAAATACCTGCCCTTCCACTGGGAATTAACAAGGAGAGGGAGCCAGAAGGCTTCAGAGAAATAGCTAGTGGGTGTTGCAGTGATGAAAGTCAGATTTTCTTTCTTAGGCCTCATCCTCAACATGAACTTCTCCTTCAACATCCATCAGCTTCAGCACCGTCAGCCCTGTGGAGTTATTCTTATGTGCAAACAAAAACCACCATTGCTGCTGTGAGAAAAAACAAGATAGTGACAATGTGTTCTTTTTTGGCTAGCTGGGATAATCATCGAGTATGAATGAGGAACATGCCATGGCTTTGGCAAGTAAATTGGGTTGAAATATCTTCATATCAAGATTATGCTAATAGGGATAAGACTGTGATGCCCATGTGAGATGGGCACTGTTTCTACAGAACTGTAATGCCAGACAAGCTGGTAAAGGAGGGTGTGCAAAGCCCTGGACACCCCTGGCTCAAGGAGACATCTCCTACACCCAGTGGGTCACCTGCTTAATTTGGAAGGAGTTGCTGAAGGGAAGGCAGGGAAGATAGGAGCCCTGGGGAGAAGGTGGAGGCTCTGGGGGAGCCAGACAAGGTAAATGTGCCAGTAATTGAAGGAAAGAGGAGATGAAAGGGAAAAAGGAGAGTGGAGAACAAAGCAGAGCTGTCAAGGAAAGGTGGGGAGGAGAAACAGGAGATGATGGTGCTAAAATTAGGTGGGGAATGGGGACAGGCAGAGCTTATCTGGTGCTCTCCCCTTGGATGAAATTCTCACTGAAGCTGCTATCAAACCTGGCCTGGGGAGGCAGTGAGAATTGGAGTCTAGATGGGAAAGTGAGGGAAGGGGGGTGGTCACTGCAGATCTGCAGCACCCTGAGCTGCTTTGGTGGGTTCTCCCTGGCCCAAAGGCTGCTCTTCTCTCTTGAGCCTGGGACACACCTCCCAGTGTCTTTTTGTAAAACCTGTGTCTTCTGTTTATGAATCTGCACCATGTTTTAACTGTTTCAAACCAATTTTTGCAGGTGATTCCTAATTATACGCTACTAGTCACAGGCCACAAAAAGCTAATGAAGCCATTGACATCAATTAAATGAAATTTCTGTGTGCTGAGGGGAAGGGAGGAAAGCAAAGTGACCAAACTTTCCACTGGCTGCAGCCTGGCTTTGGAGCACAGCTGCTCCCAGTTGCCCTCCATTTGAGAGATTTGGGGCTACAGGAGCAATGCTCTGCACAAATGAAACTGCATATAATGGGGGAGCAAAGGACGTGTGTTGGAGAGCATCCTTTCACTGTAAGCTTGAGCTTTTAAATTGCTGCCTGTTCTCACCAGACTTCCTACAGGAGGCAGTTCCATAGCACAGCTACAACTTGGGCCAGCGAGCATGCACTCGGACTGCAAGGCAAGCAAGGGGTGGCTGATATACAACCATTTCAGCTTCATAGAATCACCAGGTTGGAAAAGACCCACCGGATCATTGAGTCCAACCATTCCTATCAAATACTAAACCATAGTCCTTCAGCACCTTCTCCACCCATCCCTTAAACACCTCGAGGGAAAGTGAATCAACCACCTCCCTGGGCAGCCTGTTCCAGTGCCCAATGACCCTTTCTGTGAAATTTTTTTAGCTAATGTTCAGCCTGAACCTCCTCTGGCAGAGCTTGAGGCCATTCCCTCTTGTCCTGTCCCCTGNACCCCCAGCTCTCTCAGCTGTCCCTCTTCTTCCGAGGAGTTCAGGATTATGCAGCTGGGGACTCCTTGTCAATCAGGGGATCATTGATCAGACATCCTCTTTCATTATCAGGACATGCATTATCAATCTCATTATTATTTTCACTATGTTCCTTAATTTCTAGCTGGACCAGGTTTCGCTATGGGAGCAAACTCTAAAAATCTATCGAAACATGGGTGAAACCAAATGAGATCATCTAGACCTGGAGTAGTGGTAAGAAATGTTTTCTTCTTATTCTGTGGTGTTCGCAATTCTGATGGGTACAGAGAGCTTTTCTGCCCGCTCTGATACCTGAAGATATGCCCTAAGGCAGTGATACGGGGTGAAACCATCCAATTATGAATTTGCTAGAAAATGCCTACTTACAACATAAAACAATCTGAAATAAGCATGGAAAATAGGGCCCAAGGACACTGCCTCTTTCAATGTTGTTAAGTAGTGGCGAGAATAAATGTAGTATAAACACCTTTTTCTTCAATTTTCAAAGATGTATGTTTATCCTGTCCTCTTGTGTTAGCTGCTATGTCTGTTAAGTGTTTTCACAGATGTTATATTCGTAGACAATATTCTTCAGTCAGTGGAAGGACTTGCATATCAGTGGGTTTCAGACTAAAACTCTCTCCAGACCTCTTGCTTCTTCCAGGAGAGCAGAGTGCTCTCTTCCCAAGGTTGTCAGAGTAAGTAAAATGTACAGTTTTATGTCAGTTTGTTCATAGCAGTCTGATGCCCGTGATGCATTTGCACACAAGCCTTTGAATTAGTTCATCTAGGAAAGAAAAGCCGATAGTCCACTTCCCAAACAGTGCTAATAATGAGATGAAAAGTCAAGTCTTTTGACATCTTACTGCTTTATTCACCCGGCAACACCTCTATTAAAAACTCTCTGCAATGTTTTCTGGGTGGTGTGGGAAGCTAACAGCTTGGAAAAGCTGGAAGGAAGGAAAGAAGCAATGCTCTGACTTAAGGTAAAGCTCTTTGCTGCCCAGACCGACTCTGAGTGTGCTTCTATGCTGCACGGGAATCTCAGCACACCTGGGGTGGGCACTGCCACACCGTGCAGCACATGCGGAACCTTGTGCCAGCATCTCACACGCCCAGACCCCCATCCCTGTAAGGAATACGGGTCAGGAGGTTGGGTACCACTGACCTGAGGGGAGGTCAGTCACGCTGGGAAGCTGTGCAGCACAAAGCCTGTGCACGGATGGCCTTTGCACCCCGAGGGCGGCAGGGAGGGGTGTTGGGATGCACTGAGCATCAATGGGTGCTGGGATGTGCTGAGCACCAATGGCCTTTGCACCCCTAGGGTGGCAGGGAGGGGTGCTGGGATGCGCTGAGCATCAATGGTCTTTGATTCTGAGTGTGGCAGGGATGGCCTTTGCACCCTGAGGGCAGCAGGGATGGGTGCTGGGATGTGCTGAGCACCAATGGGTGCTGGGATGCAGTGAGCACCAATGGCCTTTGCACCCCAAGGGTGGCAGGGATGGGTGCTGGGATGTGCTGAGCACCAATGGGTGCTGGGATGCAGTGAGCACCAATGGCCTTTGCACCCCGAGGGCTGCAGGGAGGGGTG
This sequence comes from Piaya cayana, assembly GCA_013389865.1. Classification (NCBI taxonomy): domain Eukaryota; kingdom Metazoa; phylum Chordata; class Aves; order Cuculiformes; family Coccyzidae; genus Piaya; species Piaya cayana. Next base: position 611,348 of record WAAB01023192.1, on the reverse strand, counting down.
GTGGGATGCAGTGTCCCCAGGTGGGAAGAGGCTCCCTCTCACATCGAGCCCCCCCTCTCCTGCCTGCTTTGCACGAGGCTGCGGGTGCGCTGTCCGCGTCTGCCCGGATTTAGGGGTGCACTGGGGGGGCTGCGGGGCTCGGTGCTGCAGGGACCCCGAGAGCCCCCCTCTTCCCCCTCCCCGCCTTCAGCTGCGAGAGCGACGGGACTCGCCCTAATAATAACAATAATAATAATAATTAAAAGGAGCCGAGGCGCGGATCCCCGCCCCGGTGCCGCAGCGCTCGGCGCCGGTCGGGGCAGCTCCTCCCGCAGCTGCGGGTGCGGGGAGGTTCATCCTGGGCAGCCCCCTCCCTCCTTCCATCACTCCATCCCTCCCTCCTTCTATCCTTCCCTCCCTCCCTCCTCCCATGCCAACCTGCTGCCGCCTTTGTCAGCGCAGCCCGGCGCGATGGAATCCTGCTGGGGTTTCAGGCTCGGGCTCTTCCTCCTCCTCCTCCTCCTCGCTGGGAAGCGGCTGCCGCAGCGGCAGAGCCACCCGTGACGGCTGCTCTCCCCGGGCAAGGGGCAGGCGGAGCCCCCAGGTGAGCCCCAGGTGAGGGGAGGAGGGCACGGGCACGTCGAGGGGGGAGCGGGCCAGGAAGGGGCAGAGAGGAGAATCCCCCAGGGATGCTGTGAGAGCCCCGAGAGCCAAGCAGGGGGGATTCAGCACTGGCTCCCCCCGCTCTAGGCTGGGGGCAGGTGAGGTGAGTGCAGGTCAGAGACCCCCCCCCACCCCCCAGCTCCTGAGCTGCCTGCAGGGCAGCCCGCGGGTGCCACCTCTTTGTTAGGCTCCTGGGAAAAGGGAGACTTAAAAATAAAATATTCTTGAAACTCGGTCTATGACTTTGGCAGCTCCGCTTCAGTCCCGCACAGCTGGGTCTGTCTGTGGGTGGCTGGAGGGGAGCAAGGGGGTGAGCCCCAGTCTGGGCCCCCACCACCCCAAACCCCAAGCCAGGATGGGGAACGATAGGAAACTGGACCCACCAGGTCAAGGAAGCAAATCTGTGCAGTCAGGTCCGTAGTGGGAGTGGGGTTGTTATAGGTTTGCCATGCAAAAATCCAGGTTGCCCCCCAGATGGAATGAATTGCTCCGTATTGAACTTGGTTGGACCTTCTTGTGTTTATCTGTCAGTGTTTGTGAAAATGTTTGAGAGAAACGTAACTTGGATATGGTCTGAGAACATATTGAGAGGACGGTATTAGTGTGTGTTTGTATGGACCAGTAGTTGGCAAAGAATAACCAAGAGCATATGGTGCAGTAATAATTCAAGTAATTAATTCCACAGTTTTTGAATGATTGTTTGCACTTTTCCAGACCATATAGATGCATTAACCTGGATTGCATAACTGAACAATGCAAATAATCAGCCTAATGTTACTGTGCAAGAAAAATCAATGGCAAACCTTTTATGACCTGTGCACTGACACGGCCATGAGGGTGCAATGCCTTTATCCACAAGTCCCCTGTTAGTTTTTGCACTGGGAGGCTTTAAAAATTGCTGATTTCAGGGAGGGGGGGCTGAAGTGTTGTGCAGAGTGGTTTTACAGCACAGCCTGCCTCTCTTGAGGAGCTGAGTTTGTACAGCGTGGTTTTTCCAAGGCTTATCTTATAAGATACGAGGCAGAAAATAGCAACTTGTTCCAGTGCTAGTTCCTACTGAAACCCCTGGTGAACTGGGGATAAGCTTAGTGGTGGGATGCTTGGGAGGGCTCAAAGCGTGCGGCGTTCCTGTGCAGAAGAGCAGCGAGCTGCTGGTGAGAACGGGAGCACAAGCTCCTAGGCAGCAGGCATTCATTCCCTTCAGCTCTGGAGGACTGAATAAAAATCACACCAAGGAGGCAAGGAGCCAGCACACATCTCCTACCTGCCCTGGGGACTGGAACCCACTCTACTCCAGCACAGGCAAGGGAAGAGTCCGGAGGACACTCTGCCTGTGTTGGGCTGTTTGGGAAGACTTTCCTTTTCAATGAAAGGTGGGGAGAAGTGATTGCCATTGCGTGGGCAAGGCTCCAAAGTGTGCTTTTTAGTTTTCTTTTTAATGAGCAGAGGGAGAAGGAGGAATAAGGGATGCACGGAAACAGGCAATGTTTCCCCGAGTGTTGGCTCCCTGTGTGTGTTTGTGGTAGAAGCCGTGCAGGACTTGAGATGCTTCTTCATTTGTCAAAAATTTCTTAGTGTTTTGACAGAAGAACGGATTTGTGAATATGGGAGAAAACAAAACCAGAATACCATCTTGATGCGTTACACAGTTCATGCGAGGCGTGTGTTGCCTGCCTTGTTTTATAGTATCTGGCGCTGGGAAGACAGGCTGAAAGATTTATGAGCTTGAGTTAATAGTAAAACAGCATATTACTGGCTCTGTATTAATGTTCTCCTGCACTGAAGTAGCTGGCTCTTTCTGGAGGAATTTATGAGAGGATCGCTTGCTCTGTCTGTCGTCGCTGTAAAGATATGATAGGGTGGCCCGTTAGTCACTGGGGGGGGAAGGAAAACAAGGATGCTGTTTCCTTCTCGGAGGCAAATCAAAGGGAAAGGGAAATGATTACTCCAGCAACTGCATCTGTGTAGTAGCTGCATCTGCTGTGGGTATTGGGAAACGGGAAGAGCAAATGTCAGAGGCACAAAGAACAGGGAAGGAAAAGGAGGAGGAAATAACAGAGGAAGATAATGTGATCTGTCTGCCAGTGGCCAAGATTGAGGCTTGTGCAAGGCATCTTGCCACCCCACAGCTGCTCAGGGAAGTTTGGTGGTGGGACTTTGTCTTGAATCTCATGCTGGGATTTATCTGCCCTGATGTGTGCTGCCCGGAACAGATGCAGTGGGACAGGGTTTGGGCTGACAGCACAACAGGGGAATGCAGCCAGGGCAACTGGAAAGCAGTGCTTAATTATTGAATTCCTGTGGATGGTGAGTTTATAGGGTAGTAAGGAGGTGAGGGGAACCCTCTGCCACAGCACTGATTTGGGAGGTGGTGAGGAGGGAAAGTGCATTCTGGATTTTGTGCAGGGAAGCAAACTGCATGAAAGAGTATGCAGGTTCCCCTGGTCTGTGGGACCACAGGGGAGAGGTCTTATGGAGGCTTCATTCCTGAAGATGCCAGAAAATAGAGCAGTATATTCCCTTTGTGCAGCAGAAAGCACCACTAGGGGTGGAAGTTGCGATTGTAATGCTCTCGGTCTTCTCCTCCGGAGGCTGAGATATAGTGGGTTAATGGTAAGATGAGAGCTCAGTTCATTGTTCTTGGTGCAGGGCAAGAAGACATTGATTTGCGGTAAGCCTGGAGCTCATCTGCGTGCAAGGAGAGTCAGACCCCATCGATGAGCTGTGCAATATGATGCTGTACAAGTCCATGCTGGGATATAATTGTGCTGTAAATAGAGTAGTGAATGTTGAGTCTTAGGAAGCCAAGTTGAAATGACCCTCCCAGTGTTAATATAACAAAAATCATTAAAGATGAAATGTTAAGTGGCTCCTTTGGTCAGAGACTGTCTTGCTGAAGATAAATAAACTAGATCCTCTCCCTGTGTGTGGTTAGCTCCATGTCTCTGGAGACCAAAGTCAGTTTGGGGGTGGGTTGGAGGGTGCCTGTGGCTGTTTCTAACAAAGGAAAAGCATGAGGATGTTTGTGGAATTCAGGCCATCTGAGAAAGCCCTGTTCTGCTGCTCTTGCTGTGGGTGCTTTCATTCACTTTGCTGCATTTGACTGATTCGTGACCCTATATCCACTCTGAAAAGCCTTCCTGTGCCTATTTCGGAGCTTTGCGTTTATGTGCCGTGCCCAGGCCTATTTTGGCTCTACTTTGAGAGCTAATGAATGAATGTGGACATAACAGGTGAGGCAGTGCACGGCCAAATGCTTGGCACCTGGGATACATCAGCTCCCGGGGTGATTTGCCAAGAAGCACCTGTCTCCATTGCAGGCTGTCAGGAGGCTTGACAAGAGGCAGAGGAGCTTAATGTGCCACTAAAAACCTTGGCACGGGGTATTTACATCCCTGACCCAGGAAACAAGATCTCAAGGCCCTTTAATATTATCTGTATGGGGTAACACGTCCTATTCTTCACAGTGTGCATTTGTTGCCTGCTCCACTAGCAATGTTTTTCATGCTGTGACACCAGGGAGCACGTATTTCTGTACCGAGGCTGAAGCCCGAAGGTACCTTTTGCACCTGTATGCTCACACCAGAAAGCTTTTTGCGAACAGCTTGGGGGTGAAGCAGAAATTATTGTAACTCCTAGCTAGCTTGCTTTTCCTCAAACCCTATGTCTGATTTTGAAACCTGCGTTTTCAATTCCTACCTCCCATAGCTGAACCTCAGTTGAGTGAATTGGCTGAATTCCCACCTCAGTGGTCTCTGTTCTCTCCTCATCACCCTCGGCTTAAAGCTTCTGTCACCTTTCTGTCCCCTCACTGCCATCTCCCCACCTTGGGTGTGGGAGCACAGGGTCCCAGGCTGAGCTAAACCAGGTCTAGCAGAGCTCTTCTGCTTGGGGTCTGCGCTTCAGTGCTGCTGCCTTACTGCTTGGAATCCCCAAACCAAGGTTCCTTGTTGGTGCTGAAAAACAACAATGTGAGATTTGGTCTGGTCTTCCAATGAGCTTATTGAACTTGTCAGCACTCAGCAACTTTGAACATCAGGCTGCATCTAAATTTTACTAGATTTGTAGTGTTTAGAAACTTGAATTGGAGTCAAAGCCACTGGTGGAAGAGGTACCATATAAACCAAAAAGTTTCAAAAAACTACACCTAGGATATATCCTCACTGGGATGAAAGAGTAAAGCTGGGAAAGCAGAGGAAAATAGGTTGACAGTTTAAAGAAATATATTCTTGCACACTGGCTACTTGTGTATTTTAGCAGGAGTGTGAGTGGGGAGAAAGGAGAGTGCTGGCAGGCCAGTGCAGACAGCGTGTAGAATGTATATCAGGTTGTGAAAATGCATATCCAGGTGAGGGTTTAGCGAGAAGCTGTGAAGTTACAAATGCAAGGAAGTTGTTTCTTTTGCTGATATTCAGCAGGGAGGTGACAAAAAGATTTCCACTCTTGCCCCAAATAGCAGATTCAAAACCTGCTGAAAATTGACTTGCAGTTCCCTGGCAGCTGGGAAGGTCTCTGAGCCCCACATGTGAACTTTACTCTGACAGTCCTTCGTGGCTTTGGTGGCAGACAGAGCAGTTTGGACCTAGCATGTGAGTCTCATATTCTAATGGTGACATGTCAGAGAGGTACAAAGGCAGAATGTTGAAAAGGCTGTACCTCCAAAAACACACTGTTGTTACAGAGAAGGGGGATACAAGCATCCTCCTCCGTCTTTTAGCCTTACTTTCTGCAGCTGAGCACTGAGCAATATAACATTTTGTCTCTTTTGTCAGATAGCAAAAGAGTTGTGCTGCTATGCATAATACACGAGCTTTAAAAGCAAACATACGTGCAGCGGAGGTGTTGGAAAATCCCTGTAGCCATTGGTTTCTGAGAGTGGTGTTTACAATCACAGAAATACATTCACATTGCTGCTGCTCAACTTCTGATCATACCATGGCAGAAAGACGCTTCTTAAACAGCCAAGTCTGTATGGAGACTTGTTTCATATTCTTCTGGGCAACCTGGTGGTTTTCTTTTTTCCCTCTGGAAGATGCTGCTGTGGCATTTGCTACTGAAAGCTGATTTATATTGGCTTCTGACACTGATGGTGATCTCCAGTGTGTAATGTCAGAGCAAGATGAAAGGCTACAAGGGAGGGAACAGGAGCCCTGTATTCCTGGAATAATGCTCAGGAGCCTTAAGGTTTTTGTCAGGTGACTTTTTAAATGAGTAATAAGAAACCTTGCAAGCCTTACTTTTGTGCTTTGCTGTTTGGGTGGATATTCTGTGCTTCATGCAGATGGAGAGGCTGGTTCTGGGGGTCACCTGAGTATGGGAGTGAATGGGAGAAGATACCATACCTTTTCGGGGAAGAGAAAATATTTGTGTCATTCCTATCAGTGCAAATAACAAAGACAAAGTGACCAAACATAGGAATTGGCAGACTGCATCATCCCGTGCTCTGTCTCTCCTAGCAGCCAACAGCAGAGACATTGACAAGGATATTCACAGTAGGCAGATGAAAAATAATCTGCCCCCCATCAGCATCCTTTCCTAATCCATAATAGCCAGAGGTTGGTTTCAGCTCTGCAAGTATAGGGGTTTATATCTTTCCCAAGATGTTTGCTAGTGTTAGCTGTGCTTGCTTGAGCTATTCTTGTTATCCATATAAATGTGCAGCCTTTGCTCTCCACCTCTGCCCTATCATTTCAGACCGGTGAATAGAACTGCACTCCCTGGGTTTCTCTGGGAGCACATCACTGAAGAGGATGTTCTCTGTCCTTGATATTTCTCAGTCTTCAGATCTACCCTGATTGGCAGCCAGCCCTCTAGCATTCGCTGGATTGGTTTCAAGATTCAGTGGCATTTTTTAATTTATTTGTTCTTAACTCTTTCAGCTCTTCTCTAGATTTTGCACATTACAGCTGAAATGGGGATCACACAGATTTTTTTTTTTTTTTTTTTTTTTTTTTTTTTTTTTTTTTTTTTTTTTTTTTTTTTTTTTTTTTTTTTTTTTTTTTTTTTTTTTTTGCATGGGACCAGGCAGCTTTTCCATTCCTGAATCTCAAACTTAGGAGTAGGTATTTCTGGAAAAAGTGTCATTGTACCCAGAGGAGGTAATTCAGGATAGAGGAGAAAATAACATTTTTAACTAAGCAAGATGTTAATTATGTGCTCAGATAACTTCTAAAATCACATCAGAAGTCTATTCTCAGCAAATCTTCCTGAAGAGCTATTTGCAGTCAGATATGAAAACAGCTGGGGTTGTCATGGTGTGGTAGATCATCTCTGGTTAGGCTGGGGCTAGAATTATTGCCAAACAATTTGATGTGTCTGTACTTTCAACTTCTCACACGTCGGTAAAAAATTCTGTGAAAGCCCTGTGGCAAGCAGGCCGGGGTTATGTGTCTGCCATTGGTTCAGCCCCTTCAGAGTTTCCGATGTTTTTTCACTTGCCCACTTTAGCAGACATTGACATAAATGAGCCTCCTTGGATGAAACCCTGGCTCTATTTAGGTATTGATTTCATTGATGCCGGGATTACAGCCTGGAGTTTGGGAACACGAGGTTGCATTAGACAAACAAGCCCTCGACTAAATGGCTAAGGAGTCAGGTCCCATGTGTGGTTGAATTACAAGGTCCTGAATATTATCTGTGAGTCACTTAACAATCTTTTTTTGTTTGCTATTGTGTGTTGCTGTAGAAGCGGAGTGCGGTTTCCAGGCTAAAGAACAAAATACACTTAAGCCATGGAGTCCAACCAGGAATCCTCACTCTTCCTGGTGAAGATCTTGGAGGAGCTGGACACGAAGCAGAATACTGTTTCTTACCAGGACCTCTGCAAGTCTCTGTGTGCGAGGTTTGATTTATCCCAGCTGGCCAAACTCAGAAGTGTGTTGTTTTACACTGCTTGCCTGGATCCTAATTTCCCAGCAACTTTGTTCAAAGACAAAATGAGATGCACTGTAAACAATCAGCAATCAAAGAAAATCATGGTTGCAGCAGATATAGTAACAATATTCAACCTCATACAAATGAATGGGGGAGTGGCCAAGGAGAAACTTCCAGTTGCAAGGCAGAAAGTGAAGAAGAAAGAGTCCTTCGAGTCCTGTAGATCTGACACAGAAATCTGCAATATGGCAGACTGTGTGCCCAACTGTGAGCTGAACGACCAGGAGTTTAATCGGGGCTTTCCAGTCAGAAGGTCTTCAAAATGCAGAAAGATGGACTGCAAAGACTGTCAACAGTTTGTCCCCTCGTCAGAACCCAACTTTTTATTGGGTGTTAATAAGGAGATGAAGGGCCGGGCTGCCTCTCTGGACAGGCTACAGGCATTAGCATCCTACTCCATTGCCACATCTCCACCGTGTGAGATGCAGAGTACATACTTCCCCATGAACATTGAAAATGAATCTATTTCAGACCAGGACTCCTTGCCTATAAGTGCAGGCATAAAAGAAACTTTCATTTCAAATGATGAGCCGTTTGTGATGCAGTCATGTGTCCAGAAAAGGAATATATTCAAAGAAGATTTTCATAATCTGATTACAATATCTCCCAATTTAATACCATCCAACAAAAGCCCCGAAGATGGACACAGAGAGCCTCTGAACAGGAAAGAAAGCTCTAAGCATGCTTTCTTCAACCACAGCTTTGAAATGCCATACAGCAGTCAGTACTTGAATCCAGTTTATTCTCCTATACCAGACAAAAGACGAGCGAAGCATGAAAGTTTAGATGATCTTCAGGCTTCAACATATTTTGGCCCAACTACTATTCTCGGACCCCAGGACACAAAAAAGTGGCCTGGAAAACCAACAAAGCAAACTGCCTGGCCAGCTAAAAGCTGGAGTTTAAATACTGAGGAGGTACCTGACTTTGAACGATCATTTTTCAATAGGAAACAGTCTGAAGAGAAGCCGCGATACCAGAGTTCGAACAACCCATCTCCAAACTTTCCTTCAGCTGACAGGCATCAGTCCTACCTAAACAAGAAGGATCAGCAACCAATTATGCAGGCAAACTACGCTGTGAAGCCAAATGGGCATAAACCCAAGGAAATTCCTTCCATTCTAGATGTGGAGAAACATGAGCCAGTCAAAAAGTTTAAGGATAAAAGCATTAATTGTACTTCTGTCCAGATCTTAAGCCTTGACCGGTCCATGAGTGTTGGGACTCAAACGGAACAGCAAGTTCTGGACCACAAGAAATGCAAGGATTTGTGTGCAGCTGGCCAAGCCAAGTATGGAGAGCGGCACTCTCTTAAGCAGTCGGACGACGACTCTGAAATTGTGAGCGATGACATCAGTGACATTTTCCGGTTTTTGGATGACATGAGTATCAGTGGGTCAACGGGAGTGATGCAGTCTTCGTGCTACAACAGCACTGGTTCCTTGTCTCAGGTGCATAAATCAGACTGTGAGAGCTCACCTGAGCACAACCTGACTAAAATCTCCAATGGGAGTGCCTGTAACAAATTGGATAAAGTGGTCCGAGCAGATATCAGTAACACAGATGATGAACTAAAAACGAGTGTCTGCAAGTTGGTTTTGAGGATTGGTGAAATAGAGAAGAAACTGGAATCTCTCTCAGGTGTCCGAGAAGAAATCTCCCAAGTCCTGGGAAAATTAAGCAAGTTGGATCAAAAAATTCAACAGCCAGAGAAGGTCAGTGTACAAATAGATCTCAATTCTTTGACAAGCGAAGCTGCGTCAGATGAGAGTAACTCTCCGCAGATATTTCAGTGCCACAATACACCTCATGGAGGCAAACTGGATAATAATCCAGAATGGTGCTGTTCAGATGCCAGTGGAAGTAATAGCGAGAGTCTTCGAGTAAAAGCCTTAAAAAAAAGTTTATTTACTAGGAGGTCATCAAGATCGTTAACAGAGGAAAACAGTGCAACTGAATCCAAAATAGCAAGTATTTCAAACTCTCCTCGAGACTGGAGAGCTATTAGTTACACCAACCAAGTTGGCATTACAGAAGAGGAGATGAAAGAGAGAGATGGAGGAGAAAATAAGGAATGGCACAGGAAATCTAAAGAGGTAATTTCAACTTTAACTCACATAATAAGCACTTAAAAATAATCTAGTTATGAATGTCTTCCATAGTCATCAGAAGCCTCAGGGTATGACAATACCCTGCCATAATATGCCTGTCTTTATTGTTATCATAATTGAGTGATTTTGTACCTATATCTTCTTGCTTGGCAGCTGCAATATGATCAAATTGTTCCTTAAAACACTCTGCTCTTTTGAAAAGGGAGGGGGAGTGATGTGGGTGAGATTTTCAGATGATGATTCTTCGTCATCAGTGGCGATATAATGAGGCCGAGTAATTAACTTGGTGAAAAGGGCTTCAGGAAAATTGAAACTCTCTAGTGGTTGTTTTAGAAGGGATATTTCAAAATTGTATTGTGATGGCTTTTGTCAGAGAAGTATGTGCATATATTAAAGTGAATGGAATAGATTCATAGATTCAAATCCCTCAAGTATCCTTGGTTGTGTATCATGAAACACAAACTGTAGTTGTATTCTTTATACCTGACTTTCATGGTCATCTAGATGAACCTTAAACCTCCCGTTGAGGAAAAGCAACATAGCTATGGTCTGTTTTGATTGATCAGAAAAGCTTTGCCCACCCCCAACAACAGCTGCCCATTACTGTCTTCACAGATCACAGAGCTGTTGCGGCTGTCTCCATGTTGGGTTCTGGTTGCTGCTCGGTTGAAACTGCATGATGTAGATGATTGTCTCACAGGCAGTGGAGAGTGTTGGGGGTCCTTCAGCTCCCAGTCAGGACCACATGGTGGGCATGTCGTGCCTTTTTACAATGGGCAGTGAGGGCAGAGAAATGTTGAGGAAGGAGAGGAAGATGTTTGATGGAAATTAAGTACAGCTGGATGAGCAAGAAACCATAACCCATGGGTTATTAGCAGATTACAGAAGAGGAAGGTTACCCTTAGTAAACCCAAAACTTGGCTTTTCTGTACATTGGTCTTCCCGTGATGAAATGCTGACTTTGAAAGTCCCATCCTCGCTCCTGCAGTAGACTGCCTCTGACACTTGATTGGTGCCATGGATGGAGCAGTGTCAAGGGGTTGCTAGCCTGGGGCTTCTAAGGAGACTTCTTTGTGTTGAGAATTTGAGATTTTCAAATCTTGAAGCTTGCTTGGGGCTTTTAGCTTTTCCTGATCAGCTAGGCTCTTCTGCATGTCAGGGCCATTTTCAGAGTAGTTTTATAACTATAAACAGTACAAACCCTACATTTCCTCTGCTAGATCAGCTTTGCGTTCCTGCTATAGTGAACATGGAGTCGTGTCTGTAAAATACCTCTTTGGCCTGGTTGTGAGGGTGAGCAAATGGATTAAGGCCATCCAAAACCTTTGTCCTAGCTGGTACTTTTCTTATCATGGCTTAAGCAATATCATACGGTGTGTCTGAAAGGAGTATCTCTGTCCTTTGTGTTTAACCTCCTCATAGTCCTGTTTCTTCTCTCAAATTCTTTTGAACCCTATTGCAGGCAGACAGGCAGTATGAAATCCCACAGCCACACAGACTCTCTAAGCAGCCAAAAGATGCTTTCTTGATTGAACAAGTCTTTAGTCCTCATCCCTACCCTGCATCACTCAAGTCACACATGAAAAGCAACCCGCTCTACACAGACATGAGGTTGACAGAGCTGGCTGAAGTGAAACGCGCCCAACCGTCATGGACCATAGAGGAATACACAAGGAATTCAGGGGATAAAGGCAAGATTGCAGCATTGGATCTACAAGTGAGTCCCATTTGTTTAATTTGAATGGCTTGATTGCAAATGAATGTTGGCAGAATATGCATTTAAGAAGGGATTTGAAGGCTCAGGAAGGAGCTATGCACTATTGAGTTTCTAATCTTGCTGATCCCTATCCATCCGGGCCAGAGACAAAGAAAAATGTGAATCTTTGATTGCTGAATGGTGATCCTTGACAGGTTGTTGCTCCCAGCTTATTCTGCAATGGAGAGATGTCTGCTAAGCCATCGTGGTGTTGGTAAGCTCTAAAGAGTTTAGGGGTAAAGAGGTGCAGAGATGAATTCGTCTCTAACTGCAGCAAGGCAAAATGGTGCAGAAGCCGCCTTTGCCGCTTTTTCTACTCTCCTTGTTCTGTCTGAATTGTTCACAGAGAATTTAAATGTTAGGGCTTTTTCTTTTGCAAGGAACGTGAGACATAAAATACGTGTAGGAAATGTTCAATGCCAAAACTGTTTTTGATCCACGTCACTACTGCAGCTTTAAAATCGCTGTTGGAAACCAGAATCATATGAAGAGCAGATCAGCTAATGGTCTCTGTTGTTTGCATTTTAGCTCAGCTTGGATGTATGCAGGCTCTTCTGCAACAAGCAGAGCAGAGTAAGTTACTAGGAGACAAATCCAAATTTTGGGTTTAAATTCTCCCAAACTGTGCTGTATTTGAAATGACAATCCTGATACATAATGGGCTGCCCAGACCCAGGACCAATTGCCATGTTGGGTCTAGCCTGATAAACGTGAGGCATCTTCTAGGAAAGAGGATATCTAAACACAAATATAAAGAGGAAGCATGAAGAATGCCATCCAGAATGTGTAAAGACAAAAAAAAAAAGTGTTCACAAAACACAAAATGCATCACATAATGAAATCCACACTGATGCACAGATCACTGTGTGTCATTTACGTTTATTTGTATAGCAGCTGCAGAGCCAGTGGGAGGAATGGTGCTGACCTCAGGCATTTTGGACTCCTTGCGTGCACGTGTGCGCCCCAGAGCAGAGTGAGCTGCTTCAGCCAGCTACAGGCTTGGCAGCAGTCGGGGAACACTGACCTACAGCTTGTGGCTCATCAGCACCACACTAACACAGTTCTGTGATCAGCAGTCTGTGCGGTGCAGCTGTACACAGGCAGGGAGTCTGCTTGTCTCTAAATCTTATCTGCCAGGGAAGGCGGCATTCGAGAGCCTTAGACTTGCAGCTCCATGTCAGCTCAGGGCTGAGGGAACCTAACCCAGCTCCAGACCTATCAGAATAAGCCCTAGGAGGGTATTAGGATAATATGAAGAGAACTGCCATGCCTCAGGACCCCAAATTGGCTGGTTTCCAATTAAAAAGATGGGTAGATGAGGTGCTTAGGGACGTGGTTTAGTGGCAGATAGGAATGGTTGGACTCGATGATCCAAGAGGTCTTTTCCAACCTGGTAATTCTATGACTCTATGAAAACCATCACCTGTTGTGCTGTAGCGCAACTACCACAAGGGTTTGTGCAGCGCTTTGTATACATCAAATTAACCTCCTGGCTCAGCTCTTGCAAACTTCCCTGTACTCACCAGCCTCTGCTCCTTCCTGTGGCTAAAGTGCACTCACAAAGAAACCAAGTGGCACAGGAACCAGGCTGCATGTTGCCTCAGCTGCCTGCTGCTTTTTGGGTCTTGGAAGCTTTAAAGGACTTGCTAAATTCCTAACCCTGGCATTGCAGGCTCTATGCCAGATTTGGAAGAAGTTCCTCTGCAGCAGGCAGTCACAAAGCATCCTTTACCCGTTGTGTGGAGGCAACAAGGGAGGTGATATTTGGGAGCAGAGCTCCCCTGAGAAAGGTGTTCTCCATCTGCTCCTCATAGGGCAGTTTCGTTCCCTGTAAGCAGCTCTGCATGACTGTGAGCAAACCAGAGAAATAGGCTTATTGCCGTCATTTATCTTTAGGATAAAGGTGATAAAACTTCACTGGTTTGATTCTCTCCCTCCAAAAGGGCTGCCAGAATTGCATCTACTCTGCAAAGCCCATGTCTAGACTTCATAATAGAGCTTACTGACAAACTTAAAAAATAGACACAGACTGATGAGTGGGGTTTTTTTTTTTCCCAGTGATTACGTTTATTAGAACTGAAAGTAAATACATTATGCTTTAATGAACATTCCTTTGTCTGGCAATGAAATGGGAAAGGAAGCTGATTAACAGTAATGGGCCTTTTAAATAATGCATCTTCCTTCTGCAGTAGTTTAGAAGGTCAATACCAAGGCAGAAGAGGTCCAAAACTGTAGTTTCCTTGAAACATGGCACGGTTATCCTTGGCATTTTTCTGCCTTTGTTTGTTTAAAATTTCTCCTGGCTCTTGACAAATCTACTGGGTTTTCCTTTCAAAAGGAAAGTGCAAAACTAGTCAGGCCAAAGTTTGTCCCAGGTGTGGGGTCTGTGTGAGATCTTGTCGCTTTGCTCTGTGTGTGATAATCCACTGGGATGAAATGTTGTCAGGCTATTTTATGATGCCTTTGGAGACGAGGTTGCTCTTTTTATTTAGAAGGTTGGAACAGGTCATTCAGAGCCCGAATGGTACAATCTCAGCTACAGATAATGGTCTCTGTTTTCAGCATCCTAGCACTATCGCAGAGTTCACCATTAAATGATCATAAAACCATTGCTCAATTTTAATTGTTTATTTCTAGGGTAGCTATAAAATAACTTGTTATGGTTGTTCTGTACATAAAGCAAACACTGCTTTTGGGCAAAGCAAGTTTTCCACCAGCAGCTCATTGCCACAGAATCTGAATTAACTAATCAAAGGCTTACCCAAATCCTTCTCAAGTCAGCTGGAGTTTCTTCACGCAGAGTCCAGTGAGCTTTGTATCAGGTATGTTATGAACCCAGAAACTGTTAGGGTATTCTCACTGGAACATTTTTATGTGGAATCTTTTTCTTTTTTTAAAAAATGGCCTTCTAGATCCCCAGACACAGGAGACAGCTTTGATGAAAAGCTGTCATTTTTCAAAATATTCTTTCTGTTTTGTTCCTTTCTGCTGGTAAGTGCAATATAATGTCCAGTGTTTGGGTTTCCCCCATTTTCCCCAGCAGAAGGAATGAATGGAAGAAAACAAGCAAGAGAGAAATACAAAACCTGTACAGCTCACAGATTTCTTAGGAAGAAAAACGCTAAAAGATAAACAAAAAGAAAGAAATAAGCCATTCAGAATGAAACACTGATAACTTTCCCCAGGTTGCCTTTCATTTTGTGACCAATTCAGATTTCCTTCACTTTTTAAAAATTTTCTTTTATTTTTTGGTCACCTGTGGGGAATGGGGTGCCTAAGTCTGCAATTTTTGAAGTGTACTCTTAAAATCACCTCCAACCCAGAGAGACTCAGACTTCGGCAATAAGCAGAGTATTGTCTCCTGTAGAATTATAGATGCTGCCGTTGGGGTTGAATGGTCTCATCTGTGGAGGTGGTGCTGCTGGTGTAATGTACGATGCTATGCCAGGTATCCAGTTCCCCATCTCCTTCTGCCCCTAAAACTGAGACAGCATCGTGCACTGAGGTGACTCAGAAGATGGAGCTGGCAAGGCAGGCTGGAAGAAGAGGATCACTCTGTCCTGGGTTTGTGTGGTTGTGTATTCCCGTGCTGGAGTCGAAGGGCTGGCTGGTGTCCTCGGGCATTGCTGGTCCAGAGGGATCTGCAAACTGTCCATCTAGAGGGACTGGGTGTTGGATGGGGCTGGGCAACCGCATCCTACAAGCAAGTTATGGTAGCAAATTTAGGGTTAGCTTTATACAATGGAGTGCATGAGGAGTATATGTTAAGAACCCTTCCCATCAGATGGGCTTTAATAATTAAAAACGCGGTAACAGACCGGTAGTTGCTGACGTCTCTACTGTCTAGCAGATTAAAGAGATTTTATTTAAATGCCATCCACGATGATGAAGTTTCTGGCAAATCAGAGGTACATGAGGGATTTTGCAGCAAAATCATACAGTTGCAGGAGTTTATTTTTTGCACTGTTTTGTTGCCACTTTCATCAGCCTTATGGAACTGGGACCTGGAGTTGAAGGGATGTGAGAAGTGGCGGTAACCCACTTTATCCTGACAGCAGACCCAGATGCAGTCAGCAGGCCTTCAGACGCATCTGCTTTATTTATTTATTTTATTAATGAGAGATCCCAGACAATTAACAACTGTTTTCTTTTGATTTTTAGACTCAAGAATCTTTAAACCCAAACAACTTAGAATACTGGATGGAAGACATTTATACTCCTGGCTATGATTCCTTGTTAAAACGCAAAGAAGCTGAGTTCAGAAGAGCAAAGGTTTGCAAGATAGCTGCCCTGATAGCAGCAGCAGCTTGTACGGTTATTCTGGTCATTGTAGTTCCCATTTGTACGATGAAATCCTGAATCTGCGGACGGACCTGTGACTCCCAGCCGTGTGTATCTCAGCTAGATCATGCTGCGTTTCAAATGTCTGATGGCAAAACTGTAAAGAATTTGCTAAGAATGTTCTGAGGATATCCTGATGGAGAATGCTGTAAACATAAGCAAAGCGCAAGACAAGAAGAGAAACATTTTTTTGAAAAGTTTTATTTTAAATAGCAAACTGTGTGGCAGAGTTAATGGGAACTCAGTTCCATTTTTATGCATTTTTAAAAGTGCAATATTTTTTTTCCCTAAAGAAACAATATAATGTTTTACAGAATATGAGACTGATGAGAATCTGGGCAAAAGAGGGAGGTATGGAGATATGGAGGTAGCACTGTATAGAAGGGAATGTTCTATATGCATTACATCAGGGAGCTAAGAAAGTCTTTAAGCTCCTGACAATGTAGAAAACACTGAATGTATTGTATTTATTTTATAGTATTTATGTATTTCATGATTTCACTTGATTGAAAGCAGAATGTGTAGCCATGAACAGAGTTCATTCCTGTGTTCAGATTAAAAAGGGCTCTTTGTATTTGGTCTTGCCCTAAGACCCACTCTATCATCACTGAGTACTTAGATAAGTGCAATGTGCTGCAGACCAAAAAGATTATGCTCTAAAGCAATCGCAAGAGGTTTTAGTTGCTTCTGTTGAATAACATTTGCATAGAGCTGGCAAACTTGCCTTGCCAAAAGGATATTCTTTACCTCCACAGACAGTGAAATTGTCTCAATTTCACTCCTGCCAACAAGCAAAGCTGGCAAATCAAAGCAACGCTCTGCTAAAGTTCTTGGAAATGTAATCTGAACAGTTATATATTTTTTTTCTCAAAGTCTTTGTGCCTTTTTTTAGACTGTAGATTAAATAGGACTGTTTAATTTTGCTATTTTAAGCCCATAACATAAATCACAGTATAATGGGTACTAATGGAGGTTCTTTTCCCGCAAGCCTTCTATACAGTTCAGAGTGCTCCTCAAACAGCAGTGCTGGTGGTTACTGAGCACTTACATTAAGGGCACAGATTTTCAGCACTAGTGGAAACTTGCTGTTATTGCAATGCATTCCGCACCGGGAGATCTTTTGCTTCTCTCTTGCTAATGTACTTAAGAATGATAGTTGACTCTACCGGACAGCAAGCAGTCTGTATCCCATGGGAAAAGTCCATTTGATGCTTTTTCCCAAATGCAAATAGCAGGTTCAAAGGAATTCTCAAGCTATGACAGAAATTAGCTGATGCAGCTAGTGAAAACAAATACCCAGACAGTATTACTCTTCTGTCAAGTATAGATAAAAAAGAAGTAAAAAAAAAAAAAAAAAGAGCATTTTCAGGAAATAATGTGATTCTTCTAGTGAATGCTCTTTGTTTACAGTAATTTGGTTTCTTGAGAAGCAGCCTGCCTACAGGATGACACAGCAGCTAGGAAAGCATCGGGTGCTCGTTTCTCCAGCGTTCTGGGATGTGCCACGCTCTCCGTTTGTTTCTGGCTGATTTAAAAAAAGTAGTGAGGAAAGGGTGCGTGGGAGGTGAAGGCTTTGTTGTGAGCTCAGATGTGTGTCAGTTCTTTCCTGCAGCTGGAGAGCTGTTTATGTGCTGCTCATGTGCTCTGTTTTATTTAGGGATAGGTGATCCCTGGGACCTTGGTCTATCGGACAAACAAGTGTAAGCAAGGGTCAGGTGCCCCATCAGCAAATGCAGAACAAGGATAAGCCCCTAGATCAAAATCTGCGCCTGTCTGGCCTGAACCCTGACCCAAATTCTGTAGCTTTGGCCCATTCCTGATACCAAGATTATTTCTCTTTCCTCCCAGATGCTGCAGGATGGAGTCACAGCAGGGAGGGAGCAATTCACACTCTATTTTAGGCTGCCTTCAGTTATGGTATGATTCAGAGCACCTGAGTTAGGTGCTTAGGATCTGTATGTAGTAAATATAGATAGGTAGGTAAAGAAGCCTCTAGGGACAATTCAGAGCCTCCAGCAGGATGTCTAATATTAGACATGCGAATATACACCAGAGAGTATTGCTCTGCAATTTACCTTACGCACAATTTAGGTTGATTGTATATGTTAAAAAAAAAAATAATCTATTCCTGGTTCCAGGTTCCATATCTGAAAGCCCTTTTATGCCTCATCTTGACCCAGCAATAGTGAGAATAAGGTGCTGTCAGAAAGAGCAGTGTGGCCCTTTGGTCCCCATCTGTCTGCACTGTTGGTCCTCTGTCCCTTGGAAAGGCAGGAGGAGTGTGGGACAGACCCCAGGCAGCCCCCTCCTGCCTCCACCACCTCCTGCTCTGCTAACGTAAATGGTCTGGCTGTGCTGCCCCCCAGCCCCACATCAGCAGCACTTCCTCCAGCGCATTTCAGTAATCTGATTTTAGGAAATATCTGAATAACCTAAGTGGAGAAGCAAGAAGGATGCAGGAGATGTTATTGATTACAAGGGAAGGCTGGGGCTGTGCTTGTACTGATGCATTAGAAAAGGTTTAAGGACCTCTTGTTTTGTCTGTGCAGGGATTTTTTTTTGTCTTTGCAAAACTCATCCAGCTGGCACCAGATAAGTCTTTGCATTAGAGATGCCCAAAATCCTGTGAGGCATGGGTGATGTGGAGCTGGCCCAACCCAAGTACTCAGCATTGCAGCATCCGTGCTGCTCTTGAATTATCGAAGTGCTTTCACCCATCCTTGCTGCGCACAAGTAGCCGGTGGCACCTGTCTCCATCAGGGCAGGTGGAAATCATGGTTAGGCACAGATCTCTGTCCTATCTGGGGCTTTGTTTGCCCCCTGCAACCTGTGAGAGCATCTCTGCAGTGCCAAGAGCCCAAGGAAAGCAGGGAAAATGGAGCCATCTCCCTGCATCCCTGCTCCATGAATACCTCTGGGAGCCACTGCCTCGCCGTCTGCTCCGCTCACCGGCTGCCTCCAGCAGCTCCTCAGCACCCCTGGGATGTGCATCCTTAGCCATTCCCAGCAGGTTTTACATCTGGCACAGATTTTTTCACTTAAAATAGGTGAGGAGATGGAGTGGTGGGATGCTGCCGCTGGAGGAGAGCAGCCTGGGAACGAGGGGCCCTTCAGTTCTGCAGAGAAGTATACAAGCTAGGAGAAATCCTGACAATATTAATCTACAAGAATATTGTGATCAACCTTGTGAACCAGTTATCAACTAGTATATACTGTATACTATATGATAGACTTTTGTATAAAAATCCCCACAAACCCAAATTAAAGCTATAGGTACATTGTAATCCTTGGTGTGATTGAAAAAAGTGTCCTAGATTGTATTACTTAATTAAAATAATGATGAGCATATTGAACTGTTTTTTCGTATTTATGCCTTATAAACTTGATATATTACACATGATAAAATGAAACTGCAAGAATTATAAAAGAAATACTCCATTCTGGGGGCAAATCTCATTTGCTTTTCATAAAACAAAAGTGCTGCTTGAAATGAGCTCAATAAATCATGTGTGCAGAAAAGCAAGAGCAGGATCTGTCCCCAAATTACTTTTTAGGATTTTTTTCTTAATGGGGCTTTGGTTAATGTACTATGTAATAATTTTATTTTATAAAGTTACTGTACAATGTTGCCTTTTGGTTCATTTAAATATAATACCAAATAAACTTGAAAATTACAACATCTTAAGTTTTAATGAAACAATTATAATAATTTATTACTCCATTGATTTTCCTCTTTTTTTTTTTTTTCCCAGGGGCATCGAGATAGCCATGGGATGCGAGTGTCTCAGTGTTAGATAACTAAGCAGTCTGTCTAGTTCTTGGCAGAGTTGCTAATGGATTTCTCACTTTTGAAGTAATAAGATGGCAGAAGATAATGAAAACTGAGTTTGTTGGCTTTCTTTTAAAGCTCCTTTGCATCTCTTTGTCTGGGCTTCTGCGAGATTAGCTTTTGACACTAATCATAATATTTCACATTATAGGTTACTTCGTGACTGAGTTTTTCCACATCAACTGGTTTAACAAGGTCATGAGTGATATTTTGGATATCTGTTTCATTCTATGTTTACGCAAACACAGTCCCTTTTAAGTCAGTACCATAGATAACTATTTATAGTAACATATCAATAGGCAATCAGCTTGCTTAGGATCTCAATAGGAATTAATTTGCTGCTTTTGACTTGTTAATTGCAAAACCAGGTTATCTTGAAATTCCAGGTGTTGAAACAAAGATAGAGCTGAAGGTACCACTGAAAGTAATCCAGCGTTACAGGGTGCAAAGAGCAGCCACAGAAAAGAGGACGTATATAAATAATCAACAATGACATGAAAATGTAACAATGTAAGGTCTAGATTTCATCACCTCTACTACAGAAGCCCCTTTAGTGCATTGCTTTAGCAATCCTGATGAGGATGGGGAGTGCCGCGTGTTCTTTGCAGGGTTGGGCCACTAACTTGACCCTCGGGTGCTCATGTGTATTTGGTTAGGCTGCAAACCATCATAGGTACCCTTGGGAGGGACTGTGATTCACAGTTTAGTGTTGCATTCATTTTTGGAGATGGTACCATGGTTTCACATCAATTTCAGGTTTTTCTCTTATACTCATCAAGTCCAGAAGCTTTAGAAGTAAAATTGCTTTCCAAATTTTTAAGTGACAGCATGAATCTGGGAGCAGGAATTTTTATAAAAATTGCTAAGTGTAAGCAAGCTTATGCCCAAACCCCCTAAGCACTCTGGCATGGCCAAGAAGCTGCATATGTAGGATATCTAGACCTCATCTGGGCCGTTGTTTTGCTGGAAGATGGGGCAACTGCCAAGTTTTTACAGTAGCTGCTAGATTGAGTTGCTGAGTCTCAAGGTAGGAAAAAAGCTCATACATGCAATGCTGTATCAGTGACCAAGACACAGCCCCACGCTCTCTCTGCTTCTTTGAATGTATTGCTCACAGCAATCTATTGTACCTATTGAATAAATTCTTTATTTCACATATAGCTTTGATGTATGGCTCTGCCTGATACACAAGAGTCACAAGCAAAACATTGAATCTCAGGGCTGTATTATGCCCTCTGAGGTGCTCCTCTGATCCTCTCTTTTTGAATCTGTACGTGGAAGAAGAGGAAGTAGCTAGTAGCCTGCCCACAGCAGCATGGTCCTGTTAAAAGGAAAGGTCAGTTGTGTTGATATGCGCTTTGGGAAAAGGCAAGCACCTGTGGAAGTAATTATAAAGATGAGGTACTTTCTTTCATCTTATTTGTTCTTTGTTATCTTTTCAGGGAAGAGCATTATGTCCTGCAAAGTGATGCTCTACTATGTTCTCCAGCAATGTTGGTCTCTTCAGATGACTTCTGGTTCCATGGAGCACTCTCTCTTGCAGGCTGTTACATCAACCTTCAAAGTCCACTTAGAAACTGGAGAAAAATCTTCAGAAAAGGAAGAAGTGGGTTATCAGCAGGCAAACTCCTCCTGTAAGTAAGTTCCATTTGGTTTTGTTTATTTTATGCAATATAACACAAACTATGCATAGAAGAGCCGTGAAACTCTTCCAAAACTATCCAGTCCTTTCCAAGAGTGATAAACTGAGATTTTCAAGGAAGACTAACTAATGGTCCTGGATGAGCCCAGCACAAGAAAACAACTGTGCATCGTACCACTGGGCATTGCTGCAGTGGATGTGAGGAGGACGTGTCCAAGGTTCTCTGCTGAACCAGTGAAGTTGTCCACAAGGCTTATTACAGTATAAGGTTGAGGAAATGGTAGATGTCTGGAGACACAGTTGCTGCCGAGGCTGCAAGGTTTTAGAAATTAAGAGCTTTGTGGCAGCAATTACCCATCCCCAATCCTGTTTCTCCCTGCTTTTCTGCACCGTGGCTCTGTGGATTTTCTAAAGCATTAAGTAGGTCTCTGGATATACAGTGCAGCCTCAGATCTTGCTTTTCTCAATGTTAACCAGATTTCCTCAGTAAATAGAGGGGTTTTTTTGGCAGACAGTGATGCTTTGGCTTCAGCTAAAAAACCCAAACCCCTGAGTTCCAAGGTCTCCTAGTCCCACTGGTGGGGTTGACAGCACTTAAGGAAGTGTGCCCTGGCCCTCCCTCTCACACACCCCCAAAACATCACGAGACCTTTCTGGAAATGGCAGGGTTACGAAGATGACTTCTGTTTACTTTCATGTTGGGCTTTGTTCAAGTCACATTTCCAGGCCAGTCTCTGCAACCAAAAGGTTGAAAACTGATTTCATTTATTAAAGATGAAAATAAATAGGTGAACTTCTCAGGTAGGAATATACAGTTCTGATCTCTGGTGCTTTCATAGAAATGTCAAATCCTGCTATTCATAACAAAATTGCTCTCTTTTCCATGCTTATTTTGAGCATGTGTGCAGTATGCTCTCTGCATGCTGTCCCCAGCACACAGTGGGGCTTCAGCCCATGTCTGCAATGGTGATTGTCCCCCTGGAAGTGGGGAAAAGAGAAAATGACCTATGGTAGAACAGCTCTACCTGGGAGATGGACTAGAGAAATGCCGATTATTCTGCCTGTCCCTGGGAATGACGGAGTGTCTGGTTCCTGTTGGAAAGCTTTGCTCTAAACTCTGCTTTAGTGACAGACGAATCTCTGCTTGTAGTGAAAAATCCTCCTCATGTGCTGTCCTGCTGGGCTGACACACTTACTGCAACAAAACAAATCTGGGGTGTGCTGTGTGTTTTTCCCCAAGTAATGGTGAGAAGAGAGGAGAGAACCAAGGAGGCAGAGTCATTTGTCATCTTCCCATGTCTCGGTAATGAAATATTGCTGTTGAACTTCATCCTGCCTTTCCTGTTGCTAATTTTTTTTTCCCTTTGGTTACCTTTTAAGAGGTTCATAAAATTGCATTACTAAAATTTATGACTGTGTGGCAAATGTGTGCACATGCATTAATTCTGTTCAGGGCCAACGTCTTGTAGCTGCAAAATTAATGTTACATTGCAGCTAATGGCTGTTCAATAAAGCAGGGCTCACTGTTTCCTCAACTCATGGCACTTAATTCCTTGAAACAGCCCTTCCTTGGAGAATTTGCCAGGTAACCATTAAAAAAGAGTACATGCACAACATGTGGATATAAATATTTATACATTTTTGTTTATATAATTAGAGTATTGAAAATCTTGGCCTTGTGAGCTGGTTTAGTTGGGTTTCAGCTCCTTTGCATAGCTTTTAGTTCAACGGTTTGAAAGCAAATGTGTCTGAATGGTGAGGATTTAAAATGTGCCTCTTAACTATGATTCTGATCTGGAAAAGCTGAACTGGATGTTAGTGTTACTCTGTGAGTTATACCCTGTGCTCTTTGGAAGTCAGTGAACAATAGCAGTTCAGTAAATGATAAGTTAATTGACATTATCTGTATGTAGACTTATATTTTCTTACTCTGCAAGAAAGTCACTTTCTGTTAGAAGGGTTAGTTAGTATTTGTAGGCTTTTTACCAACTGAAATAGTTGCTAATCTGGTATTCCAGACAGACGCAATAAAATAAAGCAAATAACCACTGATGCTTGTGTGCTGGTTGAAGAGAATAGGTTGGAAGAATATTTTCAGGGTGCTGAAACAGGAATTCAGATGGTGTCTGACAGGATTTCTTTTCTTCTTCAAAGGTTTGCCTGACAGCAAGAAGAAAACAGAGTGCTTGTGGTCTTGTATGATAGCCCAGTGTCTGGGATGTGGTATGTGCAAGAACATTGCTGTTGGAGGTAAAAACCTGATCACTTGGGGCTCAAAAGGAAAACATGAAGTGTTGAGCAACTGAGATGTAATGGAGCTCCAGATCAGGCAAATGTCTGGTGGTTAAGTCCAACTTACATTATGTATGAGCCCACGGGTCCTACAAGGTTGTCTCCAGCCACAATGGGTGCTAGGCTCACGTCAAGTGATTACTTGGCAAAGTGATCGGTGACAGCAGCCTATGAAAGACCTGATGGAGGACAAAATTATCTATTTATGTATGGCAGCATCTGCACTGTCTTCACCTCCAGGACCAAGAGCCACTTGGGGATGCAGTGACACTTATTTTTCTTCCTCTTTGCTGGGAAATGTGAGCTGACAAATGTAAGGTGTCTCTGGGATGGAGAAACCAGTGCAAGGGGAAAGATAATCTCATGTGAAAGCTCTCAAAGCAGCACCATATGTCTTCCATATTTCAGGACTGGTCACTTGATCTCTGATAGCTTCAGTTTTGTGCTAGTTATTTGCCGTGCCTTTCCTTCAGTTTTGGTTTGTTTTTTTTTCCATGGAACAGGGCTTTTCTCTCACTGTGTTGTCATGAGATGCCTAGGAAAAGAAAGGCCAGACACATGCTGAGATATCTTACAAGCATTGTCTTGATGCTTGTGATGGCATTTCCAGTATCATAATTTGTTGGAACCAGATCAGCCATCGAATTTTTAACTCTGGTGGTATTCAGTGATACAACACCTGGGAGGTATTTGGCTGTGCTTGCCAATGTGTTTTGGTATTACGAGAATGTCGAATATCACAAAGGAAAGCTTTTGGAGGCAAATAAGAGAAAAAATGAGAGGATTCACAATGCTCTGCTGGGTTCACAACGTAGGGAGAGCGGGATTAGTGCTGCAGGAGATGGGCAGACAGTGAGCATCTGCTCTGGGCCACCAGGATCAGAGCACAGCAGGAATGAGAAATTCTTGGACTAGTTATCAAGGAACTGGGAAACGCCAGGATACTGTACTCATGGGGGATTTTTACTACCCAGACATCTGCTGGGTGACAAATGCAGCTAATCACAGCGATAATGTACAACCCTAATTCACTATAAATTCACTCCCATATGTTTAGAATTGTATTTACAGTAGGAAGTGAGGGATAGTTATTCATGAATCAAGGTGAACTGAATTACTGGTGCAGTCAGCCGTATATTGTGGAAAATAACGTATGGCAGACTTGAACAGAATCCCTTTGAAAGCATGGCTGTAGTTCAGATATTTTAAGCAAAAAATGTTGCTGTAATTACTTATTGCTTCTAAATGAACCAATTGAACTCCTCATTTCTCTGTAACATTTGTTGACCTTGAAGCACGACTTCACAAGCAGAATTGACGAAGAATTAACCACCAGGTGAAATGTGCCTCCTCAAGTTCAGTTCTGCCGACGAGGAGGTTGAAGAGGGTTAAGAAAAAAACAAGAAAGGAACATGATAATGGCTGCTTAGCTTACTGATAACACACAAAAGGATGTTGTTTTACTGAAATATTTCTACGGCCTTTCTTTTGTTGCAGGCAGTATTTTTTCATCTAAGTCATTGTGGACCCTGAAGAGCTCTGTGAGCTCAAATATAGCAAATTTTGGGAACGAGGTGTCCCAGCCGCTGGAGTTCATGGCTGAGCACAGTTAGTTACTGATGACTTTCAGTGTCTTCTCCTCCTGTTCAGCAATTCCCGGCACCCTGGTTATTCTTGCCCCCGTGCTGCCTCATTGTTGACATGGGTTTGTTTCGGTTAAGATGCTGTATGCTGAGCTCTGGCTTCAGCCCCTCAGGGCCCAGGGATTTGCATAATGGTATTACTGCCTATCCCTCAATTACAATCTTTGAATATGCAAATCTGTTGATGCTGGTTACTGTAATCCCTCTGGCCTGGCTGGTCCCCAGCTGGTGAAGTCTTCGAGCCTTTTGCCGGCAACAAGGGTTTTCCTGTTGGTTTCTCATTTTGAGCTGTAGGTGACGGGGTAAACCATTTAACCACCTGCCTGAAATAGAGGGAATCATAGAACCACCAGGTTGGAAGAGACCCACCAGATCATCGAGTCCAACCATTCCCACCAATCTCTAAACCATGTCCCTCAGTACCTCATCCACCTGCACCTTAAACACCTCCAGGGAAGGCAAGTCAACCACCTCCCTGGGCAGCCTCTGCCAGTGCCCAGTGACCCTTTCTGTGAAGANGCCCAGAACTGAACACATTATTTGAGGTGCAGTCTCACCAGTGCAGAGTACGGAGGGAGAAGAACCTCTCTGGACCTGCTGGTCATGCCATTTCTGATACAGGCAAAGATGCCATTAGCCTTGGCTACCTGGGCACATTGCTGGTTCATGTTCACTCGGCTATCAACCAACACTCCCAGGTCCTTCTCCTCCTGGTCGCTTTCTAGACACGCTTCTCCTAGTCTGTAGAACTGCTTAGGGTTGTTGTGCCCCAAAGAGAGCAAAAAGCAAAGGCTGTGAAATTCAGAAAGGCTGTGAAATTCAGAATAAAGGGGATATATATATATTTTTTTTACAAGAGCTTTAATGCCTTTCTCCCTGTTATTTGCCTTATAGGACATTGCATTCATGCTGTTGATGAGAGATGGGACAGATCAAATTGCTCCATCCCACACACTACAGCAGAGTTTTTGTCCCTGCAGTAACTGTCTCCCATTTCTGCCTACCCTGGCTGCTTCCCACTTGAAATCTGGTTTCAAAGTGAAATAGCTGAAATAACAACCAATAATTTTGAAGAAGGCTGTCTGTTCACTCTCCTTGGTGGCCCATCTATTCTGGTGGAGCTCAGGTCAGTGTAAGGCAGGAGACAAATTCAGTAGAGGATTTGCTTGCTTGAAAGGAGCGATGGAGAAAATTCAGCTCAGAGCAGCTGAGCACAGGTGTCCTAGGGTTACCTGCCCAGGCTTGGTGGTTACTTTGGACTAAAGAAAGGTTGCAGAACTGCAGAGTATTTAACATGTGCTGAGCTGTATATCCATGTATAAAGCAGAAGCTCTTCTTAGTAAAATATTAATTGATTAACCTTTCGCACTCCTACTTCCAATATTTTTTTAATAGTATTTTCAGTGTTATTATTTTTTTCCCCTATATATTTTCAAATAAGTGTGTATGCATAAAGAGAGAAAGAGAGGAAATGCTTTATTTTCTGAAAGAAGTAGGTAAAAGAGAAAGATCAATACCTTTTCAGTGGCAAGGGTGAAATCCTGGTACCATTGAAGTCTTCACTTCCCAGGACTCCTGAAGAGGCAGTATTTCATCCAAAATGCCCTGCTGGGCAGTTGCATTCTATGTTATGGAGACTAGTATTCAGATGGTAGATTTTCCCATGCATGGGAATGTGCCCCATGCCATTATGCATTAATGGATTTGATTTATGTCAGAAAAAAAAAAAAGAAAGCCCAGGCAAATGTAGAACCAATGATTAATGGCAAACAACACTGTTAGGAATATAAATACAGACAAGCAGCATATTTGTTGCTATGTTCCCTGTGATAATAAAGCCACTTTGTAACTATTTGTCTGTCTTGAGCTTGCATGCATTTTGTCTCAAAGTTTTTTAATTTCTAATGAGGTTTTCTATCCTGAATATTTTTCTCAGATCAACGAAAATGGTTTGACATCCATTTGTAAAAGGCTTTGTCGTAATGTATTAGTATGTTATGTTCCTGCATCAGTTTCTTCTGTTCTCAGGTTCTCCCCCAGGTTCTCCTACTACTTTATCAGCTAGATGTGGGGAAAGATACCTGCAAATAAATCATAGAATCATAGAATCACCAGGTTGGAAGAGACCCACTGGATCATTGAGTCCAACCATTCCCACCAATCTCTAAACCATGCCCCTCAATACCTCACCCACACGTGCCTTAAACCCCTCCAGGGAAGGCGACTCAACCACCTCCCTGGGCAGCCTGTTCCATTGCCTAATGACCCTTTCAGTGAACAATTTTTTCCTTATGCCGATGTATGTATAAAGTTGTATGTGTATCACGGCCCACTGCTGAACATGTCCTGAGCGTTCCTAAGCTCTGCTTTCATGCCGCACTTGGCAAAAGCTTGTTATGCTCTTTTCCTGGAAGGTTAGTATGAACTGAAACACTTGGAAAGCAATTGTTCTTCATGTAGGTTTGGACCTTTTAAATGGCTGATATTTTGGAGGTGTTCACCTTACTTTCGCTGCAGGCATCTCTGCTGTACCATAAAAGTAATGAAAAAAAATAGCCGAAGAATGAGATTTTCATCTTGTTCTATGGTAAAGTAGTACATAGGAATTATTTTTTACCATGTACAAATGAACTGTATCTTTTTTTTTAGGGGAACTGTAATCATGGAAGGGAAAGAACATCCTGGGAATGGAAGAGCTGTGTTTAGGAGAAGTAAAGTACAGCATTACCTGTATTATTTTATCATCATGTATCTCTGGAAGAATTTGTCTACAGTCCTTTAGGAAGAAGAGGATAACTTAGTGCCTGATTTTATTCAGTATTTGGCTTGTCTGTTGAGACCAGTGGGAAGAAATGAGTTTATTATGGTTGATATTTGCAGGAAGCTGAAGTCTCTTCAAGCATATAAAGTGCCAAAACTACTTGCATCAACTCTTTCTATTTCTAAAATGGTGCAGATAAAATAGAACCATTCAGAAACACTGCAAAGAAGGAACAGGCTACCATTTTTACGTTGTGGAGCAACATGACAATGTAGAAGCAAGAAGCAGTCCAGTAAAGGACACGACTCCATAGATGTCACATCACAGCCAAAGTGTCCTACCTCTCAAGTCATGTCCTGAGCCAGCCTCCATGCAGCCAAAAAGATGAGGCACTCTGAGACTTGAAATGCATTAACCAAGAGAGAGATTTCCCTACACATTGTCAGTTTACGAAGCTGTCCAGCCTTTGTGTCTGAATTTCGTTTTATTCCTTCGCCCCAATAACACTGAGCTCTCTTTTCTACTCCTATCTGTTTGCCATAGGTTGTTAGTAGCAGAATTGAATAAAATTCTTCAAGAACAAGGTCTGCTGCAATGATATGTTTTACTTAAATATGTGATCAAACGAAAATGCAGCTTCTGAAGAACATTTTAAAACAAGAGCAAGATCTGGCAACTTGTTAGATGCCCTCAATGACTGTAGTCTTACCAGAGACTTTGATCACAGCTTCCTTCATCTCTTTTCATGCTGCTTACAAAGTTACTCTATGTAAGGATGTAGTGCATGATTTACTTTCACTAAGGAAAGACAAATTCATTCTGAAGGCAGGAGATGGATGATCTCTGGGCTTGAGTCACGTGTAGATCTTGAATAATTTTGGTGCGGTTGCTGTGGAGAGGTTGTTGCAAAGTGGCTGGCAGCAGGGTTGTACCAGAGAACATCATTGTGCTAGTTATCAACTATAACGAAGTGGAAAGATGATCTTCTGCAGTCAGTTTAATTATTTCAGAATTGGAGATGAACTTTCCCCAAAGCTTTATGGTATATAACGGGTGTCTCTGTGCTAACCCTCCCACCAGCTCTGTCTGCAAACTTACATTTTGAGCCCTGTGGAAGCTCTCATGGGTCAGGAGCCATACCCTGAGACAAGACAATCTTCTCCAGGGGAGCTGTGGTTGTTAATTAAGACATTTGTTTAGTCCATAAGAGATGGTTCCCACCGCCGATGCAAACACTGCATAGGTGCAGTCCTGCGTCTGTTGTGCTACTCTGCAGTATTTCAGAAGGAAAACGGAGAATGACTTTCCATTTGAAGCCATATGAGAGGATTCAGCCAGACAGCATGTGGCTCCCCATCTGCAGGCTTATTTTCAGCACTTTCAAATGAGAGATTGCACAGAACACGGCAAAATTAATGAAGCAAACTTAGGTTTTGTCTGGACATCTCCTCCATCTTGACCACATCAGACATAACGCACCAGTAGGTGTACCCTGGATTGCCCTTCAAAGACTCGGCTCAGAAACCCAAATAAAAGAGCAGCTGGACGCAAGGAGCCTTTCCCATTCATTCAGGTGCGTTGCGATGTGGGTAATGAAAATGCTATTGTTTTCTAACACCAGCAAAATAGGCTATTCAGGCTAATAAATTCTTCTTGTGACTCTTCCTCTTACAATAGAAACTGTGGCCCTAATCCAATAAGGCACTTTAGCATGTGCTCGACTGGAAATTTGTGAGTGGCCCTGCTGGTTTCAAGGGATCAGCTCTCGTGCTTAAAGTTAAATATGAGGAGTGGGAGCTGACAGGTGGGTGGATGAGCAGTGTGATCGCCCAGGGGCCCTGCCTTATTATCTATGATTATACGGGCTTAGCATTTGGCTGGATCTGGGCCCGTTTGAACAAAGAAGCAGGATTAGCAGGCGTGCAAATAGGGAACAAAGCCAGAGGGTTCCAGCAGTGTCGAACACAACTTTGTTACTCTGACAGAATATATAAAAGTGAATGAAAAGGCTGCATGATTGCTGTTGCTATCCTGTTAATTAGGCTGAACTCATGCTTCATTAGTGCTACAATATGCTTCCATCTTAACAAAGCCTTATTGGGTGTATGGAGGCACTTTACTATTAGTAAAATGAAACCTTATCAGAAAGCTCTGTAATTCATTTCGTGGGACAAGTCATGACATATGTTGTGTTGAAATTGCACTGAAGAGACAGATTACTTGCTTAACACTTGCTTTCCCTATTGAACAGGAAAAGATGTTTTCAAAACTAAGTTATTTATTTTATTGGGAGTGCTTCTGACCTCATGCCTAATTACATTGCATAGTCCTTTAACAAGGAGTTCCCAAATAACACAAATTGAACTAAGCTGCTTTTCCTCTTGCACGTTCTCCCAGTGGCATTGTGGAAATACAGTCAAGCACTAAATTCCCTGTTTCTTGCTGTCATCGTGGGGAAGAGAGTTTTGCGTATAACCAGTACGATATTCCTGCAGCAGGAATGCAGCAAAAGCACTAGCACAACCCACATTCCCACACTGCAGCAGTATAAAGCAGCACTGATTAAACAGCATAGTGAAAACGTGACAGAGAAGCAAGAAAAAACGTAGGCTCATTCCCTGCCCCCGAGGAAACACTGTGCTCCCTTCAGCACTGCCATATCGTGGGCAGGGTGTATTATTTGTAGTAGCATTACGACAGATGCTCACGTGGCAGTGGTATTTCTATGGACTCACTGTGCTGGGAAGGGAGTTTGGAAGAAATTATGGCACAGGTCCACACTGGCCTCAACTGGAGGGCTGACTCAAGTCAGTGCTGCCCTACCAGACATCCCCACTTTCCTAGCAATGTTGGTGGATTCCTGCAAATTTGAATATGTTAAGACTACTAAGACAAAAAGAAAAAAAAAGCTAAGGAAAATCCCGAAGAATTTATGTTGATCTTGGTTCTTATCCATCTAGCACAGCATATGGCAGCTCTCCACGGTGTGGTTGGCACTGCGGGAGTAAATCAGTCATGAGTGGAGAGAGAAGGAGCAAATGGGTGGGAAAGTGGCTGTAAGGAGGACAGACTTCAATGGATCTGCCACGGAGGGTGCAAAAATTACTTGTGTTCATGAAAGTGTGAATTTGAGGCAGAATAATTTCCCAACCTGTGTAACTAATTGATAGTGACTGTTAGGGATATGGGGGCAGGTTGTGTTTAGTGCTCCAGTGGTTGTCTCACCCAGTGACTCTCTCTGCTACAGGCTGAAGTCATATGGCAAATGTTGGCTTCATTTCAGTACAACAGGGCGCTCCACCATCTTCCACAGAAGACCCTTGTTTGATGGATACCTTCTGGGAGCCCCAGTGGCAGCATCGTTGTCTGCAGCAGCCAAAAGCAGCTGCATCCAACAGAGCAGGTCATGCATGGTGGAGCTGGACTCAACCTCATCCTCGCTCTCAGCTCTTTCTACCTGAGTGATCTGGATTTATTATTACTGGTAGTAAGCTCAGGGAAGAGAAATGTGTAGCAACACCTTTTTATTTTCATATTTCCTCTTTGTACCATTTTTTAGCCTTACTCTTAAACATCCCTTCCTACTCATGTCTTCCTACGGCAGACATAAAAACTCTTAAACATCCCTTCCTACTCATGTCTTCCTACGGCAGACATAAAAGTGTCTCCCTCTGTCCACTTTCAACTCTATACCTTGCAGATCTGACCTTGTGCAAGAGGGTCATAACAGCACAGTCCAATTGAGAAGAAAAATGACAGTGAGGTAATGTAGCAAAAACAACTGAAAGAGCATCTCCTAACTACTCACAGATTCTTTTTGTTCTTGCAACATGGGCTACTGATATTGTCATCTGACTCAGGCAGTTGTTAATGTACCCCTGTGAAACCCATGGATTTTATCCCAGGGTGGCTGCGGTCACAAGCAAGTGCCATGGATGATGCACACAGGCTCACATTCATGTGCCAGGTGCTGCACAATTGCACATTCCCAATGAAATTGGCAGCAGCCCTGAGAAGTCGGTGGAGCTACGCTTGTTCATACCAAATCAGGTTAGCCCCAGGGATCCAAAGTGAGCGCTTTGATATGAAATTTATAAAAATGACAACTGGGAACTAGAGGTGGTTTCTGAGAAGGAGCATTATTACTATGTAAATAGTCTCTTACACTTACTGGCATGGGAAACGCTGCACTACAGTATATTTGGGAAGATTCTGAAAGATTTTCTTCCATGATTGAATAAATACTTGATGCCTCAGGAACACAATCACCATAAACCACAGTTATTATCAGGTTAGTTTGGATCAGGATCAGATCCCTTGCTCCACTTTGCTGTGCAGCTGTCTCAAAGTGATGAGATAGGATGGAGCAGAGCAGCACAGGAATGGTTGCTTTGGTGGCAGACCCAGCTTAAATCAATTTAAAATGATCATAGAACTGTCATACAAGATAGGCGATTGCTAATGTTCTCCACCGCTTATGATCAAGGTCATATCTACAACTGCCTGATTGCTTAACCAAGTGGTTTGCTAAACTCATTTTTGTATAGCTTACATATAAAACAAAAAGTGAATAATAAAAGCTAGAGTGTCAAATAGCAAGAAATTGTAAGTGCTGACTCACAATTGTGGGATTCAGTATGTAGAATCTGTAAGAACATCTAATTTGCCATGCTCTTGGCTGGGTTTGTAAATGTGAATATGAAATAAATGAGCCGTTATCAATCCATTCCTACAGAATAACTTCAACAACAGTGCTAGATGCCATCCACTTGCAAATGGGTAGCCCAGTTATCCAGTGTTTTGTTTTTAAATAGCCTTCCTGGGGTGAAATAACTATTTTTAAAACGTGGGTGGTCGAAGTTTAAGATATTGAGGAGCATAGGCTCCCCTCCCACTTCCCTGTGCTTGTGAACTGAGTTTTCAGGGTTGGTGGGTGTCATGAGGTACTGGATATGTTTTGCTTCACCTGTCATACGTCTTAACTCTCCACAGTGTTTTGCATCTGGGTCAGCTGTATTTTTATCAGGCATTAACATGCATAAGGGTTTGCCAGTACTTAATAAAAATGCTACTGAAAACTGCATTCTTCCACCTCTTTGTTGAAGCAGATTATATTGTGTTTGAACTGTGTTTGAACTGAAGGTACACTCATGTGAAAACTGTTATATTCATAACCCACACCCAAGCAATAACAAAGAGCTCAGTTAATGAAAATCACTCAGAGGAAATCACTGCCCACCCCTTCCAAGATCAATTAGAAAGATTATTCCAGCATCCCTAATGCTGCCACACTGCTGTTGGACTGTAAAGGGCCTCTTCCCTTTAGAAGGCTAAGGCAGGGGCTCTGACAATACTGTGTAACAAACAGTGTTAGGAAAAAAAAAGCTTTTATAGTGCTATTGCCACCATAAATTCCTACAGCAAAGGACAACACTTGGACAGTATAAATCTAGAAGGTCTCCCTGTGAGCCTCACATTCAAATGAGCACAAGAACAGAAGGTCTGGGGCCAAAAGCTGCAAGCCGAAGCTGAATGGAAGAGGTTGAATCACCCTTTCAGACAGAGGCTGGCAAAACTTCCCCATGGGACTTCTAATTTTGGAGGACACTTCAGTGCATCTTCCTAACACTCAGTAGATCAAGGATCAATTGGAAGATTCCATCTGTTCCTCCAAATAGAGAAGAAAACATCCTTTCTTGCACTACACCAACAAATTCAGATACTGTAACTCCACAACAGCTGGAGTAGCTTCCAGAGAAGAAATTCTGTGTGTAGAGTGGGGAATCCAGTGTTTTGCTGTGTGCCTTCAAGCACAGCAGTGTGGGCAAATCCTCTCCTGCTGGGTGAGGATGATGCTCCATTGGCTTCAGAGACACAGCAAATTACATCAGTTGAGAGTCTAGCTTTGTGGTGGATATTCTAGTTTCTGAATTTCTTTGTCCTCCCCCACTTTTCTCTTTCCTTTTATGTCTCTCTTGACAACAACAGGTTTCTCTCTGGGAGTTATTTTTCCTGCTGCTCAAGATGGGCTTGAACTTGAATGGTGCAGAGCTGAATGCTAGAGTTTCAAAATAACTGGCAAAGGTCTTAAAATCTGGGACTAGTATTTATTGATAATAAGGGAGTTGGAACCACTTTGAATATTTGTCTGATACTAATTTTTCTGCCAAAAAGTAGCTGATTTTTTAACTACGAGAAGAATTTGTATTACCAAAACATTACTTTTCGTTGCAAAAAAGCACCAATTCTTTAAACAGCATTAAAGATATAATTCATTGGCTTATGCAAATGGAAATAGTTCATAATAATTTTGGCAAATATTTCATTTAGTGTAAATACAGATCCATTTAAAACTGCAAACATATGCAGAGACGGGTAAAGTTTTTTTTCAAACAGTTCACGACACAAAGAGCTGCTGCATTTTTTCAAGCAAATCATCCTTCTGCTCACTTTGGGAGGCTAAAAGGGAGAAGAGAGAAGGTGGTGAACTTTTTTCTCCGATAGCCACAACTAAATCACTGAATAACTATTTTTTGCTGTTTATGGTAGTGTTTTAATATGCAGTGTAATTCATGTGCTTCTCTATGAGGGGAAAAGTGCCCCAACCAAATAGCCAGGAACAGAAGATAAAATACTAATCTTAATTAACCCTGTATTTAAATAATAGAACTCGTGAAGCACAGCTGGAGTAGCTGTGGCATCGGTTCCCTTTGAGATAAACCCTCACTCCTTGCTCTCTAGCTATAGAATTCAGTGTCATGACACATTAAAATGCATTTGTTTGGCCATGCTAATTCCTTTGAAATATGTTTCAACCCACTGTACATCCAAAATCACAAAAAGGTTTATTTAGCTTTATGTGCTTATGTGTTGTTGGAAAGATAGGACATTTCCTATTTGACTTGGTAGCGTTCTCTAATCACATACTTCAGATTACTTGTCTGACCCATTAATAAAAGCTTATGAACATCTGACTCATGTGATTGCAGTAAGGAAATGTCTTTTTTAAACATGGATGGTGCTTGCTTTTGTCACACCAGAAAACAGAGAATCTTACTCTAATTCCCTCCATTGATAGTTTTTACCTTTGCTTTGCTTGCTGCCTTAGTCAAAGGGCTCTGCACAGATCATTTCTGCTTGCAGAGTGCTAATGAGCACTCAGTGCTGTTGGTGGCTGCTGGAAATGGTTTTTCACAGCTTCATTGCTGTCCACATCAGGTAAGTCCAACTCACCTGGCACAGGATCATAAATGTGAGGGATGTCATAAGCATGAAACTCCCAGCAAAGCTTGAGAAGTGAAATCCTGGAGTTATCAGGGACTTCTTACTGATAACTTCAGCAGACTCGGGACATTGTTCCTTGCTCTCTCTAGCAGTGGAAAATGGTGTCCTGCTGGCCTTGTGCTTTGCAAAGCACCTTCAGCTCAGGGTCAAAATCAATCATTTGGCTTTGGATTCAGTTTTAGTCCTTCCTTAAAATTTCCTGGAAAGCCTTAGATGAGCAGATAGTGTCTACATTATTTGTAACCCAGAAAAATAGCCACATCTTTTTCATGGGAGTAGAAGAGCATCACTGCTGAGGAGGACACTTCCCCACCTTTCCCCAGTGATACTGGCACCTGGGCAGCAGGAGCTACTAAGGGAATAACCTTCAGTCTGGAAAATATGAAGAAAATCCAAACTGTAGGTCCTTGCTTATATCTGCTCACTGCTGCTAGCAAGGTGTTGCAGGCTCTGCAGAGCCAGTGCTAGGACTTCCAGCTCAGAGTTGCATTTTCCCTTTGGCACCTCGCATCATTACAGTATATTACAGCTGGACTCCAGGTATACCATACAGTAAAATCCTGCTTTAAGTATTCCCTGAAGAGATACAGAGTTTTTCAATTTTTTTAAAAGCTAATAATATTATTAGCATCATTATTGATTTGGTTGGTATTTTCTCCCTAGTGCACATGCCTGAGCAGTCACACGTATATAGGCCACGGTCATTTCTCTTGTAAGTGAGGCAGCATCAACAATATTCTCATCCCCTGCTCCCAGGAGAAGTTTAAATAAGAAATTTCTCACTTAATTGAAGTTTTATTTAAAATATAAACTTCAACATTCTTTCTACTACTTTAATGAGGCCAGCTGTGTTTTCCTATTGATTGGCCCAGGATGAGGGAAAGGGAGAGTTTGAATAGGAGGACCTAAAGGGAGATCACATGGATTATGAGGCAAGGGTCCACCAGGAAATTATGTAACAAGGCCGGTGAAGATGAGGCATTGGGAGGCTGAAATTAGAAGAGATTTAGGGGTAGGGACCCAGAAGCTGCTCTGGGCTGGAGCAGAGCACTGGTTGGGGTGGGGCATCCCAATCTTTCATAAGTGAAAACACCTGCAGGCTGTTTCTCCTAGCAGGTGGCCTCAAGCTGAGCCTGCTTGTCCCTGCAAGGTGGGAGGTAACAATGTTCTTGGGGAACAGGAGCTCCTGGGGATTCTGCCTGCTGCGTTTGTGAGGTAAGGCCCTGCTCTGGCCAGGGATTTTTTTTTCCTGTTCTCATTGAGAAAGATAAAAGTGTAAGCAGCCACCCCATTTCTGTTTTTGTAGAGTAATTTAGGCATTGAAGCTTTCTTGTTGTCCCTCCTGCTTCAGGTGCGAGGCAGTTGTCTGGTCAGGGAACTGAGTAGGAGCATTTCCTGTTAGGGCCAATCTTGGTGAAAGTGAGATAATTTGCTTATTTTTGCATTTCTTGCGGTATCATGGAAGTGCAGTTGAGTTTGTAAGTACAATAGAAAGAAAGAAGCGTTTGGAGGTTTGCAGTAATGTTCTGTGCAGCTTTTTGCTGGTTGCCAGCACAGCCACAAGGCCTGGTCAGAAGCAGAAGCATTGGTGGTTTTGGTCTGTAGATATTTGTCCAAGAGAAGGTGTGATGTTTCTGTTGAGGTTCTTGCCTACTTCTCAAGAGGAAGGATCAAGATTAGATGCCAAAATATAATGTTTTCCCCGAGCTGTAATGGCAGGATGGAAGAACTCTAGGTTTTTCTTCCAGATAAATTAAGTGGCCTGTCTTAGATTGCAAAACTACATTTTTTTTTTTTGCCTTTTGTGTACATCAGTACTATGGAGAGAAATTGGTGGAGTAATGCTAATTCTCCAGCTGCGCTGTGCTGTTGTTTCTTCCCCATACATAATGTATCTGGTGCTGCCTTGAAGTGCTCCTTATATAGAAGCTGAGGACTGTGCTGTTCTTTGGTAACTACAAGATGCAGCCTGGGTTAGTTGTGCCTCCAAAGAATGGCACAGTAATTGCCTGTATTTGTGAAGATTTTAGAGTTAGCTCAAATGGTTTTATAAATAGTGAGTTGTAGAACGAAAGAACATGTGGATTTCTGAAATCCATGAAAGCTTTCAAAGGATTTCTCAGCAGACTCTGGTGATCACAGTCGAAATGTTTAAAAACACTGCAAGACAGAAAGAATAGTTAAGGAACAAAATAATCAAGGATTGTTTTAAAGGGTCTTATGCAGGCACTGAATTCCTTATAAGCAATGTTTTCAGAAGTACCAGAGCAAGCTGAATCACATAAACACCCCTCAAAGGGTTTCTCTCATGTATCATTTATGGCTCTGTCTTGTGGCTGGAGCATGGAGGTAGGAACATTTGCAAAAAAATGAAGTTGAGTAGTTTTCACACTTATGTGCTTTGTTCAAGATTCAGGTACACAACATGCAAACATATGATTTTGGTGCCTCTGAAGATGCACAAATACCCATCAAAAAAATCCAGTATAATAACTCTCATGTCAATGGCCACGTTTTTGCAAGAACATGTCTTTCTTTTTTGGCTGCATGCATTGTAAGGTACTCTGGGTTCCCAGCATGACCCAGCCCCAGCTGCCACGTGTTTTGTAACCATTTGGCTTTTCTCTGCCACATTTCATTTAAGTTCAGCTTCAGTATTGGTTTTGGTGAGACCTGACAGCTTACAGAGTAACAACACTGCTCCATACCCTATTTTTCTCTCCTGATCTCAAATAAGCGATTAGCTCTCTTTAGAAGTGATAATACTTTAACCCTGTTAATTTTGAAAGAGTGGAAACATTACTTAGAATTTACTCAATGCATTTACTAATACCTTGGAGCAGTTCTGGATTTTCAGTATGTCTACAGGCAGCCTCTTTCTCCTTCTGCCTATGGACCAGCTGGCTTTTGTTTCAGTTCTGTGCTAGTTTTCTCTGCTTCCCAGACTTTACCATGACATCAAGATAAAAAAATAGGAAAAAATGGCTACACTGGCACACATGAACAACTCTCAACCTCTTTGCTAAAATTTTCATAGGGTTCTTGTGGTCTGTTATGGCCAGTTATATAAACTGTGGCCTTTAGTGATTATTGATGGTGTGTTAGTTATTGTGAACAATAGGATTTCTGCAATGTCCATCTCAACAAACGGCTCTGTGTCATTTCTGTGGATTATAATAATGCTGATGACAGTGTGAATCTCTGTTACTCTCAGCCCCTAGCTGAAAAGAGAGGTAGCTTGCACTCTCAGTCATTCCTCCGATTGTACCAAGTCAGCCAACTACAGTAATAATGAAAGACGTGTCACTTCTCACATGATAAATAGTGATGTTTCATCCTAGAAAGGATATCCAAGTGAAAACTTTCTGGTAAGGTGACCCAGGCTCACTACCTATCAAAGTCAAGCTCACTGACAGGTTGCACGTGAATTTCAGACATAATCTAAGCAGAGTAAAAGCTCAGTTTGTACCCAAGATCGTCAAAACTGATGTTAACAGCAAAGCTGACAACTTGCTTGTATTAGAAAATCACTCGTAAGGGTTTTGCATTTTGTTGAAATCCCCTCAGTGGTTAAGAGAAATAAATATAGATGTACTGAAGAGCACATGTTTGCTTAGGCAGCATCCTAAGCCACGTGCAGCACTTGGCTCAAGATGATTTTTTCTGAGGTTTATGGACTTCTGTATCCACAATGATGGGTACAGTGAAAGGAGAGCACCTGGAAAGTGAGCGGTAATAACCCCAGTGCCCAGGAATCATCAGTCTATGGTTAATTCTCAATAACCACAGACAGTGAAAGACCTATATTCTGGCTGATTAATTAAAAAAAAAAAAAAAAAGCAGTCAAGAATGACAAGGTTGTGATGCTTGTGATAACCACTGAGCTGGGAGACTTCCCCGGGTGTGAATCCAAATTCACATAAACCCAACTTGACACAGACGCCAGAAAGATCCAGTAGTGTCTCCTGCAAAAGCAGATGAGTAAAAGGAGCTACTCAAAATATCCTAAAGTACTCAAGGTTGTTAAGGACATTTAAAAATGAAGAAAACCCACCCTTTTGGATTTACAAGAATAGATGAAAACTTCTCTACTGTGTCAGAAATGTTGGGAAACCTGAAACTGCAGAAAGCTCCCCTGGGTTTGCTCTCTTTTATAAATTCTGACCTTTGACTCAGCTGCCCAGACACAGTTTGGATTTTACATTGGTTTACCTCCTAACTGGATGAAACTCTGCAGTTTCAGCTGAGTTTCTAGGCTCAATCAAATCACCACGTATACGAACTTGGAAGCTTATCATGAAACACCTACTGGGAATTCACGTTGCATCCCAAAACCCAATAAAAAGAAAATCACAGAG
The DNA here is from genome assembly GCA_013389865.1 of Piaya cayana. Lineage (NCBI taxonomy): Eukaryota > Metazoa > Chordata > Aves > Cuculiformes > Coccyzidae > Piaya > Piaya cayana. Next base: position 571,756 of record WAAB01023192.1, on the reverse strand, counting down.
GAATTGTTGAAGTGGCATTTTAAATGACTACCCAGAGAAAACTGTTAGATATCTCATGATACATTTGACGCGATGCAGCTATTGCATCCCTTGTCCCTGTGTCTGGCTTTCAGCAGTCCATGTAGCAGTAGTTGCTTCCTGCTCCAAACTGCTCTGTGCACTAAATTTGCACTAAGTTAGATCCATTTTTTTTCCCAAGCAGTGCAATAATTTACTCACCTGAGAGACGCCTGCGTGAGTAGCCTTGTATTGAATGCTTGTTTTTTCTACACTGATATGTGCAAGTAAAACAGCAGGATGCTTATTTCCTAAAATCCTCCTGACACCAGTTTTCCATAGCATCCTTTCTCTGTCTCAGATAAACCTGCCTTGCTGTCCCATCTTTGTTTTCTGCCTGACCTACTTATGGGTGTGGGTTTTCTGAAGACCCAGGCTAAAGGAAAAATATGAAAATACAGTAAACTGCCACAACTTGTGTGTGAGTTTTTGAGGACTGTGTCTCATTTGCTGTAGTTTGTCAGTAAGCAGTTGCTATTTAAATTGTACTCTTTGCTATTTAGATGTACCTACAGAAAGTCTTTAGTCATCTGTTTTTTCCTTTAGAGAAACTGAAAAATATCTTGGGTCAAATATTGCTTTTGCATTTGGACTCTGCTGTGATGATAAAGCAGTTCAGTATTTGCATTGCTTGCTTGCAGCTAATGCTACACCCCTAGAGGTTCTCTTAGTGGAAAGAGCATTTACTGTAGAGGAGCCATATGTGTTGCAAAGATAAGATTTTCAATTGCTTATTTAAAAAAAATAATACATAGGTTGAATGAACAGCTGCTCTAACTCCCGTTCTCAGTGAGGTTCCTCAAGGCCAGGTTCAGCTCAGAGCATCTAAGGAAGCATGACACCAGTTACAGCACTGGTGGCTAAACTGTTTTTAAGCAATTAGTAGGAAATGGCTTAGATGAGAGACAAGGAGCATAGGAAAAGTCTTGGAAACTTATTTAGTACAGTGAGATTTTTCTGAGTTAAACTTTTTTGGGTTTCTGTGCCTGGGAATAGACTTCACAGCTGGTGCAAGATTCCCTGAAAGTTTTAGATAAGCCCCTGAGTTTTATTTTGGAAAGGTACATTGAAAGTTACCATTGCTTTGTCATCATCCTTATTTTTCACTCTTGGGGCTGGGTAGTATTGTAGTTTGAGGTATATTAGAGTCAGTTTTGTGACTAACTCAATTGCTCTAAGTAACTTCATTTTTCTGAAAGCTGATTCAGTTCCCGAAGTCCAGCTCCCCCTTAGCTCTGGACCCGTCCCCTCGTGTCTGCTCTGCAGCATTTGTGGTGACATAGTCATTGAGGGTTGGGATGGGGGCACAATCTCATATATTCATATATACTTTATTACTTTCCAGTTTCCAACTTGTAAGTCTTTTTCCTCTCATTTCCCTCTCCCTATTTATGGCAGGGGGGTAGGGGGCATTGAAAGGATTTTGAAAACTCAACTGCATGATTTCTAGCTGCTGAGATTTACTGAAACCATGATAGGCAGTTTAGAAGGTGAGCACTGTTTCTGATTCTTACCAGGACTCTGGTACTTCAAGTGGAGATGGTGGAATCGTGTGCCACCCTGGGAAGGAGACGTGGGGCTTGGGCGACTGCAGACGTCAGGTTGGTGCATTGCACTGAGATCTGCAGCATCTCCCACCTAAACAAAGATGATATTGCAGGGCTGTGACCTTGGGAAGGTCAAGGGAGATCTGCTAGTAGTCCAGATCTGGTATAACTGTCTGCCATTTGGATTGCCCTTTCTTAAAATTACTCTTGTGTGTCATTGGTCAGAGCAGTTAATAGACTTAGAGAGATTGTCTGCAGAGTAACTTTTCGACCTCTGCATCACCTGAGCATCTCTGTAAGCTGAGCTCCAGAGCCAGAATGGTCAGAGATGGCTGAGCTCTCTCTAGATAGGCCAGTTAGTACAATTCATAATGAAAAAACCCTGTGAATATTGAGACTGTGTGTGCTGACATGTGTTTGTGTGAAGTTTTCAATCCATTTCATGGATTTGATTTACCCATGAAAGAGAAGTGGAGACTAGAGATCCAACAGTCTCAGAAGGTGTCTGGAAATCCTGGCATCAAGGTTGCCAGAGGACAGATTTATGTGTTTTCATCATATGTCCCATTTCACTTGTGCTGTTCCTTGGCCAGCTCATTTTCTGAGATCCTTCTGATTTAGGATATAGATTGTGCATTCTCCTCCCAGTCACTCCCCTGCTGACAGTGACAGGCTTTTTGAGAGAATATCTCAGAACATAAATCCATCAGAAATTCCAGTGAGGGGCTTTTCTTTTGAAAAGGGTGGCTCTAAGTTTTGTACACCTGCCTCCTTGCAAAAATGCACATTTTCATGTGTACAAAAAAGGCAGTTCTTCTCTGGAGAGGTGTTCTTGAAGTTATCTTGCTCTTCTGTCTGAGCTCTGTACTCTGAAACAGGCAAGATGAATTATTAGCACCTTTCAAATCGATAAAGGTCTTGCTGTTAACTCTTTTATTTCTACTCTATTTCCACTGGCCTCTCTCTAGGCCAGCATGATGCTAATGTGCTTATGGCACCTTCTTCAAGAGAAGTTTCTCTGCTCTTTTTCATTTCAGGACATTAAATGTAGTGATGTTGTTGCTCATTTTCAGAGAGCTGCATATTGATTTATTTGGTTTTTCATAAACTTAGGAAGTCAGTGGTACGTGTTAATTTAACTACGCCATGGTCAAGGAATGTTAAATACCCATGCAAAACAAGTGGTGAATACACTTTCTTGACAAAGGGCTAATCAAATTTAACCTTAATTTTGCTGGGTTAATAAGGTTGTTGTGTACAGCCTGAGATCCTTGGTGCTCTGTGCAGCTCCTGAAGCAGTTTCCCTCCTGATGACACTTACTGTACAGTCTGGGCTGCAGATGGGGATAGTGAAAACCAGGGGACGAGTCCCTGTGTGACTGCAGGGAGTTCAAACCCATTTCTAGCTCATAAATAACTCATGTCAGCCACTTTTTGGGTGACGCAGAGATGTCTGCTCTCCCTGTTTAATAACTCCGGTACTCTCTGGTGAAGGTATTGTTGGGATTGCTGGTGTTCACCTCCAAGTCTGGGGTCTGGGGGGAAGAATCCCCAGGTTGAGCACCTTGGGTGGGAGAAAGATCCTGAGCTGCCCTGCCAGGGTACTTGCAGCCTGCAATTAGTAAGGAGCAAACCATGGGGTACATAAGGAATTTCCTAGCAAAAGTGTATTTATTGAGGGCAATTTTGAGGACAGTCACTCTGACCTCAAGCACTTTGACTTGCTCCACCACTTTGGGCTTTCAGCTGCGTTTTGTTGGCCTAACAACAGATGAGGTATGAGTGTGTTAAAAAATGACTGCCAGACACTGGGCTCATCCCTCATGCTGATTTGAAAAATAAAGTATGTTACAGAGAACTTCTCCCTAATTCATTTTCAGTTAATGGGTAAAAAGAGCTGGCACAGCTTGAAAAGTGCAGCGCATGTAGTTCGGGAAAGTCTCAAGTCACAGTAGGAAGAGTTAAACTACACTTAGTTAGTCTTGTTAATCTGATTTATTGTGAGCGACGGCACTCCAATCAAAACAGCAGTCCCTTAGATTTTTGTAAGAGATCTGACAACTGTTTTGCAGAGGCAATGACAACATTTAAGAATATTAAAAAAGCGTATGTAATTGCCTCCTAGGAGAGGCATTTGTGCAGTAAAAGTCAGGAGAATAGGAAGCGGCAGATTTGATGAATAACAGGAAAGGAAAGCTGAAGTCTTTGAAACAATATTTTGAAAGTGTGGTGTCTAAAGAGTATAACGACGGTAGCAAACCTTTACACACATATTTAGGGAGTAAACCACTTGTTCTCAAGCTCAGATCCAGCATTTGTCCAGCAAGATGCTCAGACCTCCCCTTTTCTCAAGTATCAAATACTGGATGCCGCCCCCAAAGTTTTGTGCCTTAGAATTCAATGGCCAAGTAAGTCATTCAGATCATAACGTGGGAGAGGATTTGGACAATGGGAAGTTTGTATTGCTGCTTTTGTTTTAAAGTGTACTTTATCCTGAAATTTAGAAGCAATTGCTTTTGGTATTAAATAATGTTGTGGGTACTAAAAAAAATTAAAATGTATGAAGGATAATACATAGGAAACTTGTCTGAGAGGGGTAGCAGCATAGTGTAACTGTGAGCATAGCAGTGAGGTGCAGCTGCTGTACTCTGACCTGCTGCAGCCTCACGCGGGGGAAGTGAAGATTTGGAAATCCTGCACAATCTGTCCCAGCACAGCCAAACCCTGTGAGTCACTAAGCTGCTAAAGTCAAGTACTTTCAGCCCCAAGTATTCATGCTCTATTCTGGCTCTTTTCATAGATATTTTTAATTTCTATTAGGATGTAAGATGACATTCTGAAGGGAGGCCTTCTGCATAGGGTTCTGGCCTGGGACAAAAGTAGACTGTGAGCAAATCCCTTGGAGCAACTGCACTTGAAGCCCCACTTTTTCTCTGGATTAAGAAGAGCTCAGTACTGCATTTATGGTCCTTCCTATCACAGGACAAAATACTTTACTTTGGGCCTGATGGCAGCAGGAGTCCTTGGGACACTGTTATGGGGAGCTCGGCTATTAAGAGGATTGAGCAGATCCACCAGATATGAAACGGGCGATACCTTCCTTCTAGCTCTTTGCCCAAAAAGAGGGTCTGTGGAAAAATTTCCACTGCCTGACATCAGATCAATCTTGCCAACACTTAATGGGTATGAAACTGCATATATTAACTTCCAGAGAGTCTGTTTAACTCTGTGGGTCTGGTGCACACTAATTCTTCAAAGGCCTTGAAGCTAAATAGGCTACTCTGTCAGTGACATTTGAAACCATTAGAAAGATGAACGTCTTAAAGCTGCATAGCAGCTAGACACTGCACCTGTGTCTGTCAAGTAGCTCTTTCTTCTGAAGAAAGCCAGCAAGGCTTCTGTGGGTGGAAATGTGGGTGCAAATTGTCCTGTCAGATCTGTGAAGACCTTCAGGGGCTGACAGCCTAATGCAGGAAAAGGATTTGTCCTAGAACCTTTCTCTTTCCTTAGCTGTGAGTGTTCCAGGCAAGAACACCCCTCTCACTGGAAGGAATAAGGCTAGGAGCTGCCAGGCTTGATCCAAGAACCTCTTTCCACTGCGTGGTGTGGGCACCTCAGACCCTCCTGTCCAGCTCTGGATCTTTCATGTACAGTGCAGTGACCAGTCCCAGGGTGATCATCTTCATTTTTACCTTGAGAAAGCTATTAGCCAGGGTTGAAGTTATTGTGGGGTGTTTTTAGTTGTTCTCGGATTGGAAATGTTTTGTTTAAAATATAAGCGTATCTTCCATTCTTCTTTAAATTCAACAACCTTTTTCTAAGGCTGAGGGAGATGGAGCTTGCTGAGATGAGGTGCTTTGAATACTTCAAGGTTAAGACANCCCCCCCAAAAAAAAAAAAGTGAAGTTACTAGATTGGATTCTGAAGACTTCATCACACCACCTACCTCTATCGCTTCTTTCATGGGTTAATGTTTTCATAGCTAGTAAAACCATGCAGTTCAGACAGTATAATCCAAAAGTCATTACAGAAGAGGATAATTCCAACTTCCAACCTTTTATTTTAAAGAAATATCCTACGGGGAGTTTAATCATACTGTGCTAATCACTTTCATTATCACCCGTACAAGCACAAGACTTTGCTACATTCTCAAAAGACCAACTTAGTAATTTGGTGCCATCGGCTTCTGCTGTTTCAGGTTTCTTGCTACAGCCCCTGTGAATATGCTCTGCCTGTATCTTGGCCCTTTGGGGATGTAACACTTGCTTTATTTTCCCCTTCCTTTAACAGCAGAGCACTCTTCCAGGAATTGCCTTCACGGCAAAACTTCAGAGGATCCACCAGAGAGGGAATTTCCAGGATTCTATAAAAATTTAGCAGTGTTCCATGAAAATGGTTTGAAAAATCCTGGAGAATTGGACTCTCTCTGTGGGGGTTTTAGCCATCCAAAATAGGTCTCTTGTGGTAATGTTAATCTGTTAAACCCTATTGATTGTTCTCCTGTAAAGTGTATCTCTTCCTGCTAAGATCCTGAAATTCTACACTCACCCACATAAAAGGAAACATGAGTATTTGTTTCATCATGCTCTGAACATTGGACTCAACAGTAGAAAGCACTTCTCAGTGTGTATTTTGTTTTGTTTCCTTAAATGAGAGAAGTCCAAGAGCCACTCTTGGAAGTGGCAGAAGCACTGCACAGAGCCCCAGAATGACACACAACTTGCAGGAAATGAGGCTGCCTTCCAACACTAGTCACTCAATATCACATCTTTTTAATGGAACTTAAATTGTCTTTTCTGACAAAGCCTGGAGAATTAAGATTTTCAGCAGTGGTTAATCTTGCATCACTGTTGATCTAGATTCCCATACATACAGGGAATCCAAGGCAGGGAACACAGACTCAGCAGCAGAAACTCTCAGCTCTGTAGGTCTCAGGTGTTTAGGCTGCATCCTCCCCAGGTGCAAGCAAGGTTACCCCTGCCAACCAGGGGTGACAACAAAAATCAGAACTTTGTAAGCACAACCAGAAAATATTTGAATGTTCTGTGAAAGATGAATTTCAGTACTGTGCTATTGTGTGTTTTATTGGTTTTTTTGTTCTCTTTTTTTTGTTAAACCCCATCTGTGACCAGGCTCCTCACTGGTGTGCATCACTCTGATTTTGTGAAGCTGTGCTAATTGAGAGCAGCAGAGAGTCTGTCTCTTGTGTTACGTTTAAAATATTCATACAATTAAACAGTACTTTGAAGTGCTCTGGAGCTAGATGTACTCTGCTTTACATTGTGTGGTCAGGAGATGAAAATGGAAATGTTTTAATTGGATTTGGTCCTAAGAAAGTGTGCCATGTCCTTGTTGGAATTTCCTTGCTAAGCAATACTACACTTTCTCCTTGCAGCTCAGAGTAGTTTGCCCTGTGCAGAGGGGACAATGATAAATGGTTAGTTTTAATCATCTCTGCTTTGGAGTGAATTAGGAAGGAGGGGCATGTTTTTATTCACTGAGCTATATTACTCTGTGTAGAAGGATGTGAATCAAGGAGAGAACTCAAATACATCTTGGTTGTAGGAGAGGCTTGGACTTCTTTGTTTCTTTATTTGGGGAGTTTTATTTTTGTTCTTTTTTTTTTTTTTTTCCACGGTGTAAAAAAAAAAACATTTACTCCAAATTCTTGGAGCTGCGTAATGAGGTGCCATTTTCTGATATGCAATATCTAAAGGTCAGAGAAAGCCTTGCTGCTATAAAGTAATGGTTTATGCACTTGCAGTGTGTGTGTGTGTATGCACAAGAATTTCCTCTCTCTGCCCTGAACACCAGTCCAGCTGCAGGCAGAAGCTGAGTGCAGAGACGCAGGGCTGTGACACGTTGCCCATGTGATCGCCCCTTTCAAGAAACTGCCAACACTAGTGACATAGCATTGTATTTTAAAATTTGTTGTGCTGCTGGATTATTTTTTTGACATGTGTCTCATTTCAGAGTCATTTACAAATCTCACAGTCTATGTTTTTGCAAAGCTTTCACTCAGATTTGTCATATTCCCAAGCTTTGTTGGGTAACATCGTGCTGGCAATATACCTCTGACATGACTAGGAAATAACAGCAGATGAAATGTATGTAGGTTGCTTTCTTTAACAACAGCAAACACTGATACTTTCACAAAAAGCTTTTTTCCTTCTGCGGTCCTAAAACATTATATATATGTGTATATACTTTAAAAGTACATGCATGTGTGTGTATGTAAGTAAAGTTATACATAATGAATGTATATGTACACTTATGTATCTATATGCAAGCATTAGCTGCTTGGTGACATTTCTGGAAAGTTACATGACATTGTAATTGCTCAAAAGTTTACTTTCTTGAAAAGTTTAAGCTGAAAATCTGCAAGCAACGTTAAATCCACTGACTTTAGTCAACAAAAAAACTTGCCCCTCTAATATGTATTTCTGTGATGCTCTCCTTCCATTGCAGGTCTGTTTTCTAATTTTATTTTCCTCTTTCATCTTTCAGCTGCTTATCTGTCCTTCCAGATTCATTACCTCTCCTTTCCTTTCTCATTTCTTCCTTTCTTCTCCTGCTGTGTTCCCATTTTTAATGATTTATTTTATGTTATATTTTATAATGTTTATATCTGCAGAATGAACTGGCTTTATAACCCCCCAAAATGAATTCTATAATTTATTTTCCTCGTGAAGTTAATGTTCACTGCTACCGAACAACCTCTCACTGATAGTGATGCACACTCTGATACTGATGCTGGGTGACTTTGCTGTGGTTCAAACCGTGCATTTTGGCTGAGTCAGAGTAAGGACTGAATCATGATTCAGGTGTCTGGAGGGAAATGACCAGGCTGGGGTAGGAACTCAAATACAGTCATTCATAATCAGACTAGTCATCCCTTTGTCCCCACCTTCTGTCTTTGGCATCAGCGGTTAATAGATACTTAAACAAGAGCATGACCTGCAGGAGCCTCCAGATCAGTCCTTCAGTAAGCATCCAGCTCCTCATGCCCTTCTTGCTGTAGATGCAGCCATCAGAATTTCATGACTTCCTAAGCAGAAGTTGCATGTAGATCATCCCATTTAATAGCAACTATTGGTCCTGTCTTCCATTAATTTGTCTAATCTGGGCATGAATTTATTTATCTTTTCAACCTCCATAATCCCACAGCAGAGAGTCACCCAACCTAATTATGCTCCGAAGGAAAAAATATATCCTCTTGTTTGATGTAAACCTGTGGCCTGATCATTATAAAATCAAAGAATTGCCAGGTTGGAAAAGACCTCTTGGATCATTATGTCCATCCATTCCCATCTACCACTAAACCTGAACACCTTGTCTACTCATCTTTTAAACACCTCCAGGGAAGGTGACTCAACCACCTCCCTGGGCAGCCTGTTTCAGTACCCAATGACCCTTTCTGTGAAAAATTTCTTTCTGATATCTAGTCTGAACCTTCCCTGGTGGAGTTTGAGGCCACTGCCCCTTGTTCTGTCCCCTGTCACTTGGAAGAAGAAACCAGCTCCCTCCTCTCCACAACCTCCCCTCAGGTAGTTGTAGAGAGCAATGAGGTCTCCCTTCAGCCTCCTCTTCTCCAGGCTAAACAACCCCAGCTCTCTCAGCCTTTCCTCATCAGGCCTGTTCTCCATCCCCTTCAATGGCTTCGTTGCTCTTCTCTGGACTCGCTCCAGAGCCTCAACATCTTTCTTGTAGTGAGGGGCCCAGAACTGAACACTATTCATGTTCCCAGTTCTTTCTCCTCTAGGCAATTATGCTAGGTACCTCCTAGTTCTTGATGTGTGGAAGAAGGCCAGGAACACGCAGAGCTGGGTTTATAATGGGTTACAAGCCTCTGTTCAGTGTTGGGAATCTTTATCTTTTCCTCAAGGCACAAACACCTTATTGCCAGCTGAAAACTGAATTCCATAAATGCATAAGCTTTAGTGAGGGTGGTGCATGAGGACTGTAGAAGGAGCATAAATCATTCAGGGTATTTTTAAGTAAAAGCATGTCTCACTGCATTCATCTCCCTTGAGTTTATTTCTCAATCTTTCAGTATGTTTTGACATTCAGACTTATTCATACCTTCCAGTCAAAATACAGAACTGTCTTGGAAGAAAGCTGCAGCTCCTTTGAGCCCAGATCAGAGATCGATAGGGGCCGGGCAATGACAAAGCTAGGCTGGTGTTGTAGATTATGGTACATAATTGGCACCAGCTTCACAGCATCCCTGGGAAATCCTGGTGGCTGCTCCCCTAGACATCCCTGTGCCTGGGTGAGAGCAGTTTGATGCTGAGTAGTTGTTTTCTACTTTTCTCTCACTATGTTTGTGTGGTTACTCTGGTCACTGAGCAGAGGACTGGAATGAGTGGGAGGATGTGGTTGGTTCAGTGGACTGGAGTTTCCACCCTATGGGTGTCATCCTACTCAACCTGCATACTTAACCAGTTGTCTGGGATTTCTAGGATCGTTTTCTTAAGTGGCTGTGTGCAATGAGAACTATTTTGCCTAAACACAAATGCTGAAGCATTCAGAAGCCAAAAAAAAAAAAAAAAAGGAAATTTGGATCCAGATGCTGTCTTCAGGAACAGGATGTGATTCCTAGTGGTTTTTTGTCTGGTCTTTATCTGAAGACAGGTTTGCCTGTTTGACAACCTGCCTCCTGGTCCCTGTGACATAGTCCAACAGCAGAATTGTAATGTGCATCTCCCATTTGATTATCCATCAACATTGAGCTCTGCTGCCAGAAGCATGAAAGAAAGATGGTGGGAAGAGCAGCAGGAGGCAAACTGTGCCCTTGCTTTCAATTCACCCCTAAAGGAGGAACAGGATGAGAAAGATGGTGAAGCGGCCTGCAGTGCTTTGTGGAAGGGGGCATGTTTTTTCAGTTATCCATGTCTGCAGTGTGTAAAGTATCAGGAGTCCCAGTATGTGCTCTCCAATATCCCACTTATGTCAACGTAGATTAGAAATGATACACAGAAACGATACATGATACAAGCAGCTTATGCAATGTAGTAGACAGTTGAGGACACTCCATCCAACCAACAAACTATACTCTGAGAAGCCTTAATACTTTGGCTGTGACCCTTGGAGTGATTTTAAAACTTGCAATCTCCGTTATCTCCTCTTGCATTTTAGGAATAAGAAATATTTTCAGGAGTGATTCAGGCTGAAGATCCACTCTGTAATTAGACTTGCAAGGAAAACCCCAAAGGTGGGTGACCACCTCAGAAAGCTGGGATGACACAAGGAAAAGCTGCATGTGTGGCAACATGTAAAAACCACATTTTAATCAGAGTTGCCTCTGCCCACTCTAGTCCTTGTCTGACACAAACCTGCAGCTCTCTCGGCCTGAGACACAGCAATTTCCTTCTCAGAGTCCTGCAGAGAGGAGCATCCTCAAAGATTCATAATATACCAGTCCCTGGCAGGGGCAAACTATATGAGACTTTTTCCTCAGTGCTGCCTCTTGATTATGTTGGTATATACTGCAAAATAAGATAAAAACTCCTCTTAGCATCAAGGACACTATCTCCCTAGCAATCCAATACTTGCCAGCCTGAGAAGCGAGACCAGATGTGCTCTGTTGCTCTTGAAGTATGAAAAAAGCACTGACTACAGGGTTATTAACTTAGGAAAGTTGTCCGTCTACTAAGAACCATAAATAATACAAGACAGCCTCTCTGCCTGACTCCACATCCGATCTTCCCTGCTTATGCTGATTCATAGCCAGATGAGATTCTCCTCACAGATGTCCAGCAGATTATTCTGGGCAAAGATGTGATGAACTCAGCTGGAACCACCTGCTGTCTCTTTGGTTCTTGTTAGTTCCATAAAGATCTTGGTATTAGACTGAGCAGTTTCTTCTGGGAGCAAGAAAGGATGGGGGGACCTGATTGTAGTTGGAGCCCATTGCTGTCTTCCTGGGGATTGTAGCCAGGGATTTGGTCACTGATGCACATTGGTAGAAGTGCTCAGCATCGCACCACGGTGGATTATAGGCTGGCTATGGTTCACGAGTTTATAGCAAATGTGGTAAATAGCTCTAGGCACATGCATTTTGGTACTCTGGAAAAAATTCCTGTCAGTTGGTGACTCAGGTGTTGGGGCTTTTGTCACTACTTGATGGGCCTCGAGATGGTCATTTCCCACCTACTGCAGGGAATACTGGTGCCGCTCCATGCCACGTCACTGTCTCTGGGTTCTGCGAGCTCATAACAGCTATCAGAACTCTGATTTAAANAGACCACGTCCACAGCCTTTCCCTCATCCAGTAGAGGTGGATATGGTGGATAAGGTGTTGTACCCACATGAAATTTCTGCTCATCTCTGCTAAGATTATGGTATTAGAAATAACCTGGCTGTTTCTGTCTAAATTTCAACTCTGTTTATGTGCCTGGTGTTCAAACATGGCCTTTTCTTGCCTATGTGCATATGCTTCTGTTCAGGTGGCACAAAGACTACTTGCATGTTAGCAACATGCCTCTTGCTCAGGGGAAAGGTACCTCTTCACATTTAATTGTGTTAAATGAGGAGAACTGCCTAGAAGGCAGTCAGGGCTTCAGCCTTTGCTGTGTCTCCTTGATCTCATACTTAACACAAAAGATTTACAAAGGTAGCTGTGGAGAGGAAGAGAATAATCTTTTCTTCTCTCCAAGATAAAGTAATGGCTTAAACTTCAGCAAGGAAGATTCTGACTAAACAGGAGAAAAAACCTTCTAAAGGCAAGGATGAGGGTTTCCTGGGGAGGTTGTAGGGATTCCACAGCTGGAGGTCTTCAGGCAGAGGCTGGATAAATATTTATCAAGAGTGACATAGCTTTCATGGGGGAAGGGAGTATAGAAAGTGAATTGCTGAGATACCAAAGCTCTTTCCAGCCTTTTGGTTCCATGCAGTAGGCAAGAGTATTTTCATTCTAAAATAAATAAACAAACTCTTCCACTGCTGCTACTCGTGCTGCTGCTCTAGGGCACAGGATATGAATTACTTGTGCCAGGAAATGTGAACTGAACAGAACAGGACAGAATATGCTTTCCCAGCCTGTACAAGTCAGCAGCTGTGGTGTTACATGCTGGGTGAACTGCAGTTTCTGAGTGTATTTACTGTTAGTCCTAAACCCAGCAACAGGGCATTTGAGAGGAACAGAAAATCAGACCTCTGTGTTCATTAATATTTTTTTGGGGTGTTGTCTTGACTTTCTGTGATTATTGAAGCCATCCTCAGGAAACACTGCTGACAGTCAATTGGTTACTTGCTGAATTTAACATTCATTTCTCTTTGCATTTATTATGCAACCCTCTGCTTTGGTTACTAGGGTTAGTCCCACATGCATTCCCTTGGTCTGCTTGCACCTTGGTTGCTGCAACTGCCCTATACTGTATGGACAGTTCAAGTGCTTTGCCTGGCCAAGAAGCTTGAGACTGATGAATTATAGAATGACCAGGTTGGAAAAGACCCACCGGATCATCGAGTCCAACCATTCCTATCAAATACTAAACCGTGCCCCTCTGTGCCTCGTCCACCTGTGCCTTAAACACCACCATGGCATTGATGCTATAAAACAACTTACTGTAATTACTATGGAGAAATGCCTGTTGGCTGGACAAGAAGATGGAGGAGACTCTTGGACTGCTTCAGAGATGTACCCTTGATATCTTGATAGATCCCCATGTTCTGTCAGGGCAGAGTCTGCATCTGCTGCAGGTCACCCAGCACATGTCCTGCAGCAATCTGGGGCAGGTGGACCATCTGCCGCTCATGGGGGAAGGAGCTGAACCTCAGCTTCTTTCTGGGAGAGCAATTATCTGAGTAGGAGGGAGATGGTTATATCCCTCCACAACCTGGTGTCTGATGTGTGGGTGGCAGGATAACGATGCACCCCACAGTGCAAATGGCTCAAATTCCATACTTGCTGAGCACCTCCTACCCATGAATGTATGAGGTGGTTTATTTGCAGGGGGTCAGCACAGAAGGAGCCTGTGGAAATTCACTTAACAATCAGCACTTGTTTTTGGCCATGGCTGTGCTGTAGCAGATGAGGCTTGTATGACCCTAAGTCCATCCATCTCCTCGAACAGAGGAGATGCTGTGTACACAGGGTGAGGTAACTGGGTTTTTTCCATTACTTTACCACGGTCCCAGCTGCTCACCGATGGCTGTCTATTCTCTCTCAGTTGATCTGGAGCCAAATGGGTTCTCATCCAGATCTTATTCCACCCAGACAATGGCACCTTCTGGGTAGATCTGTTACTTGCAGGTCTGAGAAGAGGAGAGGAGCACTGTGAGGTCAGAAGAGTGCTGAGAACCTGTTGTGTTCTGCAAACTCTCCTTTAAACTGACAAAACATTCATGCAGATCTTGTCATTGCTGTAGGTCATGAATACACCACATGTCTGGTTAGGTGTTAGCCTGCCAGTGATACTGATTTGGGACTGAAGTAACTGCAGTTTTCTAGCCATTGGGCTTGATTGTGTACCTGTTTCCAAAGTGTCCAACAGCAGGGAAAAATAGGTAGTCCAAAATAACTGAGGGGAATGAAACAGCTGCTTTATGAGAGGAGACTGAGTTTCTCCATTTGAAGAAGAAAGGGCATGAGAAAACGTGCCAGTTTTACAAAATCATGGATCCAGAGGCTGAAGTGAACTCATAACCATTATTCGCCATGTCCCACAGCATGAGGGAGGAACTGGCATGGGACATGGGGTCCAGCGAGTTGCTTCTTGTGCTTTTGCGACCAGAATTAGTAATGCAGTGTTTGGCTCATGGTGGCAAGCACTAAAGCAGGAAAGAAATAGCCTACTCCATCAGTCAGGCAAGAAAGTCTCAAGCTGGACACAACTGGCCCAACTGAGAGTACTGGGCTAGCAGCTGACAAAATCAGTATGGTTTGTAGTGTGCAGACGTGGAGAAAATGCAGGACACAAATCCTGTGAAAGCCAGTCCTGAAGACCAAATGTATATAAACATAATTTNTGTAGTGTGCAGACGTGGAGAAAACGCAGAACACAAATCTCTAGGAGCACAGCCTCCAAACATGACTGTGCTCATGTGAAAGCCAGTCCTGAAGGCCAAATGTATATAAACATAATTCCATTAACTAGGTGGGTGGATGCCATACCTGATGGGTTATATGATGGGAATGCAAGCTGAAACCTTTCACTGTGGATGTGTATGGTAGATCTGTGCCAACATAGCCAGTGATCAATGTTCATGAAGCCAGTATTGAATCTGCTCTTAATTTCACAGTAGAGATAGCTGGGGAGACCACTGGTTTTGCTAGAGCATTCATCAAATTAATGTGCCACCAGCACCACGTTATTGCCAGTGGATGAATTCCACACAGGCAACAGCACTGTTACTCCAATGGAAAAAACTACAGCTTCAGGGTGATGATATGTCACATTGCTCTCCTGCTTTAATAGTCACTCCCTGAATTGCTCTCTTGGATGTGTTAATTCCACATGTCTCTGTCTGCTGTTCTGCTTTCCTCTCGCAAAGCCAGGAAAGAATAAATAGCAATGTAATGTAATGTGCAACAGTATAAATGCCTGCTGAAGAACAACTGCTGAGACTGTTGACATGAGAGTTTGTAAGAGAAACAAAAGAAAATATGCTGATTCTGCTGGTTTGCTGCTGAACTCATGCTGTGACTGACTAAATGTTATGTCAGAACTCCATTGCTCGTGGTTTTCTGATGTTTCACTGGGGAATAAGTGTCATTTTTTAAGTTATGCTGTTAAATGTCAGGTTGTAGGGTAGGAGGAGACACCTCTCTTCTATCAACTGTCTGTCTAAACATGGTTTTATCAAGTACAGACATTAGATGAGAAATCTTACTTTGTTTCACAAAATTATGTAATTATCAAGAGGAGGAGAGACACACACAGAACACCCCTGACTGCAGCACAGGTACCACCACCCACCCACCTGCCAGTTCTGTTCAAATCACCCTGGAGAGCAGGTCTAGGGGAAGCTGCCTGCCAGAGGCGATGGTGGAGCTGGATCCTTGCCTGGTGGCAGCTGGTCTGGGACCACTGAACTGTGGTGAGAATTATAAGGGATTAAACAAGGGAGATCTATATCATTCCCACCATCACTATCAAATGGAGTAAGTAGTTGTATAGGAAAGTGTTTAATCCAAGTTACCCGGCTGGGCTTGTACCAAGTCTAAAGTTGGAGCCCGTGCCTGAGCATGGCTTGCTAAGGCAAAGCAAGGATGCTCCCTAACTCCCCAAGACCATAAGGAGCTCATGATCCCACATGGTCCCCTTCTCATCTGCCCTACTGCAGATGACTTGTTCCCCCCAGGCTGTTGTAGTTCTCATTTGTTGCAGAGGTAAAATTGCAGTGCCTTGAGACCCAGGTCCCAGGCGACTCACATTTGAAAGACAGAGCAGCAGTACAGTACGGGCTGTGGAACTGGTAATATATTATTCCATGTTAGCAGTGCTTTCTTACGATGACCATAAGAACTCTGTCTTTTCTTGAGTCTGGAAGCAGTTCAGATCTGAGTGCTGATGGTATTTGGTAACAGTATATTAAAGCAGAAGAAATTCTCTTGCAATTAATGGTAGGAGATTAACAAAGTTGTCTGAGGCAAGGAGCTTAAGGTTGTGGGTGACCTATGCTTTCAGCTCTGGTGACTGCCAGTGCCATTGCATCCAGGGATCTCTGGAGACCTGCCTGCCTAGGGACTGCAGGGAGCTGCAGCCAGCACAGGATATTTATTTCTAAGGCATTGTGCATCGGCCCACGGGGAGGATGAGTCACTGCCACCCTGAGCAACAAAGATTAATTCTAGGTCAGTGACCGATCTCTGGAGCCACCTTGCCCATTTCAGCTAGGTGCTCACTTAAGATCCATGGTCTCTCTTTTCCATTACATATTTTTATCTTCCCTCCTAATTATCTAGACTCTAAAATGTGGAGCACAACTGAACTCAAGAGATAGTGATGATAATAACTTAGAATTTATCCAGTAATGTCCCATGGTGGGAAGCACTGTGCTGATCTTTAGTGGTTATTGATACTGGTTCCCTCTGGAAACTTATCAGGAGGAAAAAGCATTCAGTCAATAACCTCCTTTTAAAACTACTGTGGAGCAGCACATTAATTGGCTGTGGGCAATCAGAATGGGGGACTGGAAGCTTTACAGAGGGTTTGGGCTGGCAATGTGCTGCCAACACAATGTGTCACAAAGCAGCAGAAACTTCAGGAAAGTAAAACTGGCTCCGATGATTTACTGCAGAAAGCTTTTGGGTACTTGGCACAGGGTAGATGCTGAGTTTTTGTAGTCTGGCTCCTCAGGAAGGTGTATCCAGTGACATCTTTGCACACCTGACCACCTGCCCTAGAGAGGGATTCTGCAGAGGTTTTATGTTAAGTGAGATGGATCCAGACTGAAACACTTAACAATGATGTGTTGTAAACTTCTAGTAACCCTGCAAGTAGCTTTGCTGCCCTGGGGGGCAGTATTATTGCAGCATCTGACTCAGAAAGGATATTATTTAGTTCAGCCCTTGGTGCAACCACTTTCTTTCTCTCAGAATTGTTGTTCTGACTCCGGTGCTTGGGGCAGAAAGTGAGCAGTCCCTGTGCTTGGAAGTGGGCTGGGATTCAATGCCTACGTGGTCCATCTAGAGATTAACTTTGGATGGGAAGGATTCTCAATCAGCCCTAAAATAGACTGATAGAATCTGACCCCCAACAGGCTTCCAAAGTCTCTGTGACAGCTGAATTAATTGCAAAAAGCTACTCACAACAGCAGCACCTGCACATGTAAAACTGACTGGCAAGTCCAGTTAACAGCATCTGGCAGTTTCAATAGAAGTGTCAACAACCCATGCAAAGGTTATTGGAATTAAAGAGAATTACAGAACTGGTTTTAAAAACTTAATAAGCTCATGAACTCAGAAGACTGGATATACAGGCTCTGGTTTTTAAAGCTGTTCTAGTACATCCTTCTGACAGAGGTTATTTCTTTGACCATCTGTGTGTTGAGCACATAAATAAGGCTCTTGGCAAACTTTCCTTTCGCTATTTCTTTCCTAAAGCAGCATTGTCCCCAAGTTCCCTAGGAAGAGAAGCAAGCGACAGAAAGAAAAAGGGTAGCATTATACCAAATGCTGATGCAAAAGTTCACGTCACTTCAAGTCATAGAAATTTTGTTGTGAGTGTCAGGGACTGGACAGGCATTTAATTTGTGAAATCTGCATATAAATGTAGAGCAACACAGCATCAAAAACTATGACAATTTTTCCAATGGATTTTGTTGGACTGAGGCTTCCTGTCCAGGCACTGAACCAAGCGCCACTGAAATTAACGCAATTTTTGCTGATATTACCAGTAGGACTTCACCTACTAACCTCTTCCTCATTCTTAAACAGATTCCACAAACTTTATATCAGCCAAGCTGGTTACAGTCACCAAATTATCACTTTTTCTGCAGAGGGACAGCAGCCATGACTAGGGGTTACTCAGGGGTGAAGAAATTCTCTGAATCTTCCCATGTTCTTCCAAGCCAGATTTTATAATTAAAATCTGTGACCATTAAATACTCACAGAATTATAGAATAGTTTGGGTTGGAAGGGACCTTAAAGACCATCCAGTTCCAACCCCCCTGCCACGGGCAGGGACACCTCCCACGGGCAGGGACACCTCCCACCAGGCCAGGCTGCCCGAGGCCCATCCAGCCTGGCCTTGAACACCTCCAGGGATGGGGCAGCCACAGCTTCTCTGGGCAACCTGGGCCAGTGCCTCAACACCCTCATGGTGAACAAACTCCTCCTTATGTCTAGTCTAAATCTGCCCCTCTCCAGTTTATACACATTGTCCCTTGTCCTGTCACTACAATCCTTTGTAAACAGTCCCTCCCCAGCTCTCTTGTAGGCTCCCTTCAGGTACTGGAAGGTCACTATGAGGTCTCCTCAGAACCTTCACTTCTCCAGGCTGAAAAGCCCCAGCTCTCTCAGCCTGTCAATGCCTCTCTCATCATGCACCTTGCAATACCCACAGGGGAAATGTTGATGCTTCTAGGTAAATTGAGCCACTGGGGTTTTACTAGCAGGGTAAACATGAAAAGTCTTCTCTTCAAGATGATGACAGCAATGTATTCTCATACCTGTACGTCTCGCCTCTAAGCCAGCATCCCTGTTCCAACAAAAACCCTCCGGACTACTGCAAAACCAGAGTGAACTACACACAGGGTATTTGTGGGCTCGATGTGTGTGCAGAAAGGAAACCATATCCTGCTCCAGAAGCCTTACTGCAGACTTCAAACTCTTCTTAATAAGAAGCAGAAGAGATGCAAATTCTGTAGTGAGTTACTCTCTGGTAATGAAGGAGTGCGTGTTCAACCATCTCCCCATCAGCTCATCAATCTCTCATATCTAAGGCTGCCATCCTAAGTCTTTGTATTTTATATGCCAAACAAAGAACAGATTTATGGGTAAACAGGCAAAAATAAGGAAAAGAATTGGAAATTAATTGCAATCCTTCACTGGGCCACTCCCCAGGTCCTTCATGCAGACATGAAATATACCAGCATAAAAAGCTTTGCTGCTTTACATCCTTCACTTCAGGAAATCACTTGCAAGCATTCGCCTTAGTGTTTCTCTTTGTAAACCAAATAAATGAAACTTAAATTAGTATTTCTGATGTGAGCTGCACACAATGAAATAACTTCCAGCTTCCCTGGCTGGGGAGGAATAGGCCTCTTTCAACTGGCAACGGTATATTGGTTAAGTGAAGGGTAGTGTAGCCTTGGGCACATCATTTAACCTTCCTGTTCTGGTTTCTTTTGTAAAGCTGCAGGATGAACACCTGCCAGCAGTGCCACTCTCTGCTGCCATGTTTTTTATACAGAATAATAGAAATTACTTCATTTTTAAAAGAAAAAATAATTAAAGATTCAGGTGCTATTACTCTTGTTTTAGCACTGAGTTACGTGTCTCATGAGGTTTTCCTTTGGGCAACAAGGTGAATAAAGTAGCAATGTCATGTTGCTTAGACATCTTGTAACTCTACCATTTGTAAACCTTGCCTCCTATCAGAAGAGAGAGAGGAAGAAAGGCAAAAAGTTTAGTATATCTGTAATTCAGGCTTTGTTGCTTTCATTGCAATTTCTTAAAGCAGTTGAAGGTCTATCTGGCCTTGCATATTGGTGAATTAAAGAGAGAAATATCCTCCTCCCCTTTCAAACATGCTGCTTCTTTCTGAAAAATACATGGAAAAGACAAGTATTTGCAATGTGCCTGTGAGCTGTGCCCTTCCTCTCACCAACTGATAGTCCCAGGCAGCTGATAGGAGCACCAGTCCACGAAGAAAAGCTGTATACATGACTGACAGCATTTCAATGATTTTTTTGAATTTTTGGAGTTAGAATCATGTTATCAGTGTGTAACATTGCCAGATTCTCTGATATCCACAAACACATAAACTGTATCCATAATGTTTAACAACATGTCTTATTGCAAAAATTTGCATTTGTAAGATGTGCATTAGAAAGGCAGAATCTGGTGTTCAGAGTGCTCAGGTTTGTGCCATGCAAGCACATGCTCACAAATGCTACATTTTTAAAGAAACAGAGAACAAATAAGGTGAGAAAACAGTTTCCAGAGCCTTTTGGGGAAAGCTTCAAGAACGCTGCAAAACTAACAGAGTTTGAGAGTGAGGTGGTTGCAGGGCAGATGCTTCTGGCCACTGGAGGATGTTAGTGCAGGAGCAACGATCAGTGGTGGGACTTTGCTACCTGCTGGATAACTTTGCTGGCTGCTGTGTGAGCTGGAGACCAGTCTGAGGAATGTATCCACGGGGACAACTTCACCCAGGCTCAGCCCAGCAGTGACAGTAGGAGCTTTAGGTGTCATTGTCTTTTTCTGTCCATAAGCAGCCCTCAGAAATACTCTGACTGCTATCTCCGGAACAGTGAGAGGAGCTTGCTGTGATCCTAGCTGGATGAAGAGGAATTGGGCATTTTGCTGTGGTTACCAGGGTGGGAGTTTTTCTCTGCTTTTTATGTAAGGATACAATGAGAAAGTTCTCCACAGGTTTGGTTCAGTGAATTCATTCTGCGCTCAGATTTTGGGGCTGTTAAGATATTAGGGCCCTTATCTGGGTTCCTGTGGGCTGCTTAACACACCTTCTGACCAAAAAAAAAAAAGTTTCCCAGTTGCATTACTGGAAGATATGTTTGAAATGTGTGAGTTTTTTTTTTAAAGTTGAGTTTTTTAAGTTGAGGCTGATAAATGCAAAGCAGGTGGAGAGGTGTCCTCTTTGCCTCAGAGAGTCAATTCCACCAGCTGTTAACATGTACACCAGGTCACAGCTTGAGCAGGAGAGCTGATGTCTTCTCACACCTTTTGGGCTTGGTGGGCAAGAAGGACAAATGTCTTGTTTATTTATCTGTGGGTAACAGTTTAAGGATGAAGAAAGTGCAAACAAGTATCTGAAAAGAATTTGGGCTATTCCATTCCCAAGGAAGAAACAAACTAATTTTGCTTTCTGGCTCAGACTGTTTTTTCCCTTTTGCAGCACATATGACAGTTTTTAAAGAAACTTCCTGAAGCAAGAGTTTTAATGAGTTCTCAACACCATATTGCATTCTTGGATTTGCATCATTTGAACCATATTTCTAGAGGTAATTTTTCAAAGTGGTGCACAGCACTTTATCTGCATGAATGCCTCTGCATGAGTGATTTATGCTTCTAAATTTTGCATATACGAAAGGGGACCAGGCATTTGAACAAAGAGGTATAGCACTTTTCTTTTGTTTCCAGTGGTCAATATGTCATTCCTTCAGGAGAAAATTGCACAACTGTTTTCATCCTGCCTTGGGGCAAATAGCTCTTAGACCATCTCAGCGTCTGCAGCGCTGTGTCCTGCAGAACAGGCAGGTTGTGGGGCTGTGCCCCACATCTCCCATCTGTGCTGTGGTGAGGGATGCTCTGGGACTGTATAGGACACATGTAGTACCCTGACCTGTCTGATGAATCTATGGCTAGATCCTCAGCTTGCACCCTGCCCAGGGACAGTAGACATATCTTGGAGACAGTAATTAAATTATTGCCTTGCAGGATGGTATTGGAGGGGCTGCAAAAGGACATCTGCTCTTCCCAGTGATTTCATCCCCCTTGATTCCAGGCTATACCCACAAACCAGAGTTTGCTCTCATACTCCCAAAAAAGAAAAAAAGCAACCAAAAACAAACAAAGGGAAACCTGAGAGGGCACAGGAAGGTTTCCTTCACCAATGTAATCATGTCCTAAAAGAAAATAGCCCTCTTGTCCTGGAAATAGATACACTAAATAACTCTCCAATGTTCGCAGTTCAGTGTTCAGCCTGAGCGTTTAAAACGTTTAAAATGACTAGAGAAGCCATCTGATTTTACTGTGTCAGTAATGATGCCGCAGCTTTGAGAAATTAATTTCTTCCCCACTGCATGCTCTGTTTGAGAAATGATATCACATTGTGAGATACTGCACCAAGGTTTGCTGATCACATTGCATAACAGGATGCTGGCTAATGATCCAAGATAATAGAAGGCGAAAGCTGAATACATTTTAAAAAATCATCACATGATAGAAAATAATGACAGTACTTTGTACTGTGCAGGAGAGGAGAAACTCTTCTAAATGTACTGCCCAGATACTCCATCAGAAAGAGCACATTTTGGTAATCTAAACCAGAATGATTCCCCCCCCTTTTTTTTTTCCCAATGAGGGAATCGATGAAACACCTTGGATACTCAGCAGGTGTAAATCAGCATTGCTCCACTGGAGTCAATCTATCATATTTCCTACTGCTAGAAGAGGAAGCTGATAACAGATGCAGTCAGTAGTTAGTTCTCCAGTCCCAAGCAAGCACTTGCAACCTCGGCACCATTAACATCAAGTGAAAACCTGCCCTCGTAGATTAATAGCAATATTCCCATCAAAGCTTCAGAATACCTACAGCCAGAAACCCTGGGGTGAAATCCAGCCGGCATCACTTAGCATTAGTTAAATCAAACTGCCGGTGCTTATTAAGAAGGTTAAACTTTGCAGCAAGGACGCTGCAGCTTACGCAAGTGATGACTCGCCTTCCCTGACCTTGCTTTGTGGCTGGTGCTGCACGTTTCTCACCAACAACAGTGATAAACTTCAGCGCAAACCCAAAATTACATGGAAATCCTGTGATCTTCTGCTTTCCAGAGCCTGATGGTGATCTCACTTGTACAAGACTGAACATGCAAAAATCAAGAGCAGAGGACAAGGAGAGGAGAATTGGGAGAAGAGGAGAGATGATTTGCTCTGCCCAGTAAAGCAGCTCAGTCTATTTTTTCACCCCTTGCAGTTCATCACTCACAGCTCCTTGGGTGAATGAATTTTTTTCTACTATTTCTAATAATTTTCAGATCTTCTATGAGAAAAAAACCCAAACCAACCAACAAGAGTATACTTGTTCAGTTTTCCCCTGGAAAAAAATCAGAGTAATTAGGAAGCAGAAAGAATACATATGGCCAGCTATATAGGCAGAATAATAATCAAGAACAGCAGGAGGGGGAAAAAAAAAAGAGTCAGACAGTGCTGACTGTGAGACAGCCTAGGCTGTTTGGAAACTGTGTGCCCAAACAGCATCTGGTCAGTTATAAGAAATGCATCAAATGAAATTCAAACTCATTCATAAATGAGTGAAGATGAGAGCGAAGGGGAAACATTTGCAAAGAATATAATTGGAATGAATAATTCAGGCAGTCCTACCTTACCTAGTCAGAGTACTTACAAATCTTGACTCCCATTTCCCATGCCCAGGCCTGCGATGGTACCCAGCCTGCTGTTGCCCTCATGGAGGTGATACCCTAGGTTTTTGCTTCGGATCATTCTCTCAGCCTGGTGTGCAGTGTGCAGCAGAGTAAGTCCCTCACACAGGGCTTATTATTTTGCGTAGCATTTATACATTTAGGGCTTTGGGGGGACTTGCTGTCTGAGTGGGATATGTGAGTGCCTCATGCACATAGCCAGGTGTGTGCAACAGGAGGGAGAGATGCCTGGTGATCCCATGCAAGAAAAAACCTGTGGTCGTGACCAAGGCTGGACGTTCTCACTGTGAGCATGTCCTTTGAGCATCTGGGTTGGGATCACTGCCTGAGCCTTTGCATCCTTCCTGCTTGCTTGGAAAGCCTCTCTCCATGAAAGCCTGCAGGGAATCATAGAATTACCAGGTTGGAAAAGGCCTCTTGGATTTACTGAGTCAAACCACTCATATCTGCCACTAAACTATCTCCCTGAGCACCTCATCTACCCGTCTTTTAAATACCACCAGGGATGGTGACTCAACCACCTCCCTGGGTAGTCTCTGCCAGTGCCCAGTGACCCTTCCTGTGAAATTTTTTTTTCTGACATCTTGTCCAAACCTCCTCTGGTGCAGCTTGAGGCCATTTCCTCTTGTCCTGTCCCCTGTCACTTGGGAGAAGAGGCCAGCTCCCTCCTCTCCACAAACTCCTTTCAGGTAGTTGTAGAGAGCAACGAGGTCTCCCCTCAGCCTCTGCTTCTCCAGGCTTAACAACCCCACCTCCCTCAGTTGCTCCTCCGAAGACTTGTTCTCCATCCCCTTCACCAGCTTCATTGCTCTTCTTTGGACACTCTGCATGAACACACTGCTGCAATTCATCACCTGCAATAACCATTAATTTTGATGGGTGGCATTCAGATACCAAATGGGGTAGTTGAAGTCAACAAAGAAGTAAAAACCTGGATGGAGATACCCTTTAATGAAATTCTAAGTCATATACCATAGCTGCTTTTGTCTTTCTCCTACCCTACCCACTCTCCCCACAACACATCATTATTCAGGACAGAGTTTCTGCATGTGTTTGAACTTCTGAAAAAAACCCAAACCAGAGGCAGAAGCTTAAAATTCAAACATGCACTTTAGCACCACCCAGAAATGGTTCTGTGCTTGCTTAGCACACAAAAATGAGACTCCATGTCATCATAGAGTGGGCAAAGAACAGAGACACTCAGCAAATAAATGTTTAGTTATAATATTTCCTTTAGTGCCTGTTTGTCTGTCCCTCTGGAGTTGAGTGCAGAACCACATCTCCTGCACCATAAGCTCATTAGCCTTATTTTATATCTTGAAAGGGTGGACGTGGACTCTGACATTCAGCATAGAGAAGCAGATCTTCAGCACCAATTTTGAGATTAATTTCTGACATTTCCCTCCCTTTACCTCTTTGATGTATGTGAAAAAAAAATTGTGTGTGTGTATATATATATATACAAATAGAGGTGAGCCGGAGAACAGCAGCCTGGCTAGAGGACAGCCTAATGTCATAGAGGAGAGGTCACCACATGTACTCCCCTGGGGTTATTAACAGTCTGGTGATTTCTCCTAACGAGAGAGCAACAGCAGTGCTGAGTTTAAGGTGAGATTCACAGTGCCTGTGTGAGTGCAGGAGGTGTCAGCAAAATCATTCATCTCACATTTCCCACCCCTTCCCTCCAGCATATGGCACAGCCACGAAGAGGTCCCTCGCACCACTCTGTGCATGTACAGAGCCAGAACAAACAAGGACCTTCCTTAATACTATTTCTTCTTCCCTCATGCGGTTTTCAGTGGTTCAAAAAGAAGCACCAGGGCTATTTTGGATATTTTTTTATGCCTGCAGAGGGCTATATGAGTGCTTTTATGTTTTGGTATAAGTAGACAAGACCAAACTGCAGCTCAAAACCCCAGAAGTCAACTAAAATGCTCTCATTGCTTCAGTCACCTACACCAGGCTTACACAATTGAAGGCAGGAGAAATTAATGAGCAAACACAGCTTGAGAGCCTGGCCATACCAAAATCAGTATCAAACAGCCCAGCTTAGGTAGGTGCTAGTTTTTTGTGGAAATAAGGTCCATCTGCCTGCTTAATGGCAGCCACAGGGAGAAGCAGGTGCTGTAAACCCTGTGACTGAGGGCTGGGATGAGCAAGTGCTCTTTCAGCCCTGAGCTATAGTGCTAAAGAAGGTTTCTAACAGGCAACAGCTTTAAACTCCTGTCTTGGCACAATGAATGTCTGAACCCAGGTTCCAAAAACTTTCCAATTACTTCTTGTAGGTCTTCAATTAAGATTTTTTTGTTTGTTTGTTTTGGTCTGTCTTGCTGGTTTTCAGTCAGCACAGAGATGCCAGAGCTGCTCATTGCCTCTAACCATGACTGTCAGGTGCTTCGTGCAGCATCAGAGCTGAACTTCCCCCCAGAAAACAGCAGGTGTTTGCTGACTGTCCTCCCAGAGCATCCCTGATCTGCCTGTGGGTTTCTGCCACGTGGCACTGACAGCATGAAAGTCAAATGGTGCCTTCAAACACAGCATTACTCCCAGGCAAAACCTGCCTCACGCAGTATAGCAGCACCAGGTGTGATCTTTCCCTAATACAACGTTGATAAGGATTTGATCTTCTCAAGAAAAGGAAAATTCAAAATGTTGCTAGAGGGACTAAGTACCTAAATCTTTTAATGATCAAAAAAATCATCATTACTGTTAATATAGCAGACAGGAATACATTGCCAGACAGTAAATCTGTTGTGGTGGTTATTGCCATTTAATATTGAGTCAATATAAGTAATGTCTTGGAGTCTTTCCACATAAACTGATAAAGCAGCCAGGACACGGGTGGCTCTCCAAGTAGCAAGTAGTTTGAACTTGCGATTTCTATAATAATTTTTCTTACTTTGTGCTGAGGAGGAAAGGGGAGACTTAAGAGCTAAGGCAGTTGCTGGACGACTGGGTTGAAATCTTTGCTTTGGCTTCTGGTGTGACCTTGGGCAAGTCATTTAATCTCTCTGAATTGCTGTGCAAGGGAGATCCTGATTCTGCCACTTATTTAGAGTCTCTGGGTTACAAGCTGCCTGCTATTATGGTTTATATTATCTCAGCTTGATCCAAGATCTGGTGCATACATTGAATGAGAACCCAGGAGACATCTGAAAAATTATATACTCCGTAAAATCCAGTTCACAAGGATCTTTTAACAGAGACCCTAAGCCTTTAATTCAGAGGAATCTTGTAGGGGATCTATTAATGGCATTGTCTTATTTGGTTTGGCACACAGTCTTAGGAAATTCATTAATGTGCCATTCCCTGGTGTTGGATTCAGACTGACGGAGCTCACTGCTATTAAAAGGCATGGTTCTTGCTGCTGTCATTGAAAGGACTTTTTGCAATAGAAAGTACCTCAAAGTAGTTCTCAAGGAAAGAGTGTAGGTGGGGATGAATTTGCCAGAAACTGGCCCAAGATGATCAAATAACAGTGCGTCTTAAAAGCAAAAGGATAAAAGATGAATGCCCTATACCTAAGATATGCTGTCTCTCCACTGTGTCCTTCAGGTCCAGTCTCAAACCTCCTGCTCCCTGCTCATGCCTTGTGGTTGACGATCACTGATTCTGGGATGCTACACTCAGCCCCAGCCTGCTCCTACAGCTCAGACTGAGCAGTAGCAGGAACATGATCAGACTAAGATTTCTCCTTGTTGCCTTAAAAAGTCTTTGCACTCTCTTTTCTTCAACATGTATTCCAGCTGAACTCAGCAAAGAGCTCTAATGGGGTAAACATGGCAATACACTTAGATAAACTGTCCCAAAGGGAAGACAGTATAAATCTTGCTGGTTTGAAAAAGCCTCAGTCAAAGGTTTTTGTCAAGACACTGAATTGATGTAGCAGTTTAACTGTAATTTAATATTTATATATTCATATGTAACATTCAGATAGGTCAGGAACCTATTGTGCTATGTGAGACACGGATACATTCACACACCCAAAGTCTCCAGCATATTTTAAAAGCATCACTGATACCTCTGGACTGTTACTGCAGCCACCAGTACTTGACTAATGGGAAAAATGAGATTGGTTAGTGATTCTAAATGCAATGAAAAACCTCCGTGGAAGAGTTTGAATTACACAGACAATAGAATTTTCTCTGAAATTCTGTTCTTGAAGGCTTTGTTTCAGACAGGGAAGTCTTCTGAGCTGGTGGCATTTAACTTCTATCTCAATACAAGCAAGTATCTTGGCTCCAGCCACACCGGTGACCAGGGCTGTGGTTCAGGGTTGCTCCAGGAACCATGCAGGGTAGTTCAGCAGAGTTTGAATTTCTCCTTTCCTTTCCTTTTGCCTCCCTCTGCCTCCAAACACATATGTTGATGTTGTTTTCATGCTCTTGTACATAGCTACAGGTGTTAGGTGTACGAGATGCTATATGCATGCTCTCTCTCCTATATTCCTGTGTACACCAGGGTAATGCTCAGCTCTGAATATTTTGATACTAAGATTTCTGTATGGTAATTTAGCAGCCCAGACCTTTGTGGCCCTTGAATTGGTGGAGACAGAATATGCCCAAAGGAAGCTGTGAGCATGCAAAATTCTGGCAGAGGAGAAAGGAGAAAAAAGAAAGAAGAAAAAACAGCTCCAGCCATAGCTCCTTTCTGCTAGCAGTGCAGCAGATGGTGGAGGGTTGCTAGACAGCAGTTCCTTGAGGTTTAACATAAGCCAAGAAACAATAAAAGAAAGGGCTAAAAAGAAGGTAGAAAAGGGAAGTTAAACAGATTGTCGTGTCACCGTTCTATTCCTGCCACCTCAGCGGGAAATTAATCACATAATGTCACGTAAATAAAAGCTGGCCCTGGAGGTCCAGTCCAAAAATGGCTCTGCCTTGAGGGCACGAGTGAATCAAATCTCGGGGGAGGACTGGAGAAAACATTGATGGAGAAGGGCAGCACTGGCTGCGCTGGGAGAGGGAGCAGTTCATGTGGCCAGAATCCAGGCTCAGACCTGCCCCATCAAGGTGTCCAATGACTCTGAGAAGTGGGAGAAAAGAAATAGTCGACCTGGGGAAATGTAACTCCTTAATAAAAGTCTCAGGTTTGCTCTGGGAGGGGGCAGCAAGCTGAGGGTCTGCAGCAGGGCAGGCGGTGAAAGAGCATGTTGGCTGGAGGGACCTGCCTGCTGGAGCCAGGAGTTAGCAGTATCACAGCATCACAAAAAAGGTAAATGGACTGTTCTCTTAATTGCAGATTTACAGCCAGGATGGGTACAAAGGAGTCCATATTTCTTCACAGGAGTGGGTTGGCTGTGGAGAGAAGTCTCCCTAGAGAGATATCTAGGATATGGATGGACGTTACCCATAAATACAATGAAATAAGTTTCCCATTAGACTAAAACCCAGTGAGGCAGCATGAATCATCTTAAATGTGCATAACTCTCCCTTGTATATCATCACTGCTGAGGCATTAATTAATCCATAATGACCATCCTTAGACATTCAAAAAGACCTATTCTTCACTCCATCCCAGCACAACTGCTGGAAAAACAATATAATGGTTCCTGGGTCAAACTGGAACCTGTGGATTTGGCTCTGAAAAATGCTGCAGTGAGAGTCATTCACTGTTCTTCTGGGAGGTAACTAAGGACACATGGGACTACATGGCCAAGGTGAATGGGTGGCTTTGGGAGATCTGCTTGGTTCTTTAAGGTGCTGATGCTCAAGTGCTTTGCCTGGATGATAGTATGTCTAATGGCAGAACCTGGTAAGACTAAGAGACCTGCTTGGAATACGGATGTTTTCCTTTTTCCTTTATTGGTTTTATGCAACTCTACTACAAAAATCATGTTGGCTTGTGTTAGACTGCACAGATTGGTTTGAACTGGGCTTTCAATGAGAGAGAGGCAGCTGAAAGAGAAGAGCAAGTCAAATAAAGAAAAGGTACTAAGCACACAGAAAGACTATTTAAGGTGGCTGCATCCCCAAGTGGACCTACTAGTATCTGTGTCTGTGCCAGGACAAACAGCAGCCAAAAATGGGAAAAGAAAGGAAAATAAGTGGAAAAGAGAAATTAATCCTCAAGTAACTGAGAACAGGTGCTTCATTTGGGCACTTGGATGTGAATGTTGGTTGCTCTATTGACAGGGGAATTCAATAAGTGAGGCTGGTGCACTGATGACAGAGCTCAAAGAATGAAAACCCGTGTAAATTAACTCCCTTCCACCAGACTGTGCTTTATTAAAAAGCACAAGTTGTCAAGGCAGTACCTTGAAGGTCACTGCTCCAGCAGCTTGGGCAAAAAATTTAAAACCTGAAGCTTGTGAATGCTTCGTGTAACTAAAGGGACTTGAGTTGCAACCCTTTATTTTCCCATCTGCTGACAGTTAACTGGTGCCTGCCTGACTCCTGTGATGAAAATGTGTTTGCCGAGAGCCCTGGGCCGTGACAACAGGGGAAGGGAATGTCTGTACAGCTTCCCATGGCACTGGTAGGGTGGCAGAGGGAAGCAAGTTCTTGCTTGGTTTGGCTTGTCTCCATCCACGTGCTGCCCTAGCCAGTACCCCCAGCTGAACCCCCACTGGAGGTGTTGTAAGGAGTTACTAGAATGGGCCAACAACAAATTGCTGCTTCTGCTCCCAGTGTGAGGAAGAAGGAGGACAGATTTCACCTCTCAGCTAGATCTCCATGCAGCAAGCTTAGGCAGCACCTTTTAATTTAAGTTTGTGACTAAAGATATGGCCTCACCAGGGTGGACTGTTTCTGTCGAGCTGGGACCTCTATGTGTTGTCCAGAGGGGGCTGGGAAGAGCAGCAGCTGTGATGCTCCCATGTCACAGGGTGGTTGACGTCTCCTGTGCAAACCAAGTTATGGCATCCTAACTCTATTTGATGTGGGATGATGTTTCAGAAAAGAGTTAAGAGCATCATGTCAAATATAATTATGAGACAATAACAGCCTATTAGTTCCAGTGCCTAATTTTAAACCTCAGACTGTCTAAACCCCGTCAGACTGCTTTTAGAAGAGCTGTCAGCTACTCGAGGTATAAATAACAAGCACAGAGAAAGGATAATCTCTTCCTCTCTTAGGGCCAAATGCCATCTTCCAGAAAAGGTAAAATTCCTATTTCATCATTTACTCATTGAGAATTTTCTTTCTGGCTAAATGTGAGCGATTTCCCCTGGGATGAGCAGGTTAACACAAGGACTTTATCTGCTTTGGCTCTGATCTGTTGCTGTTCCATCAAAAAGGTAAAGGCACAGGAGAGAAGAATCATCCTCTGGGAAACTCGACCCACTCCTCAGTCATCTCGAATCTGACCAGTTCCTCCCACCTTTGAAGCATCCCCTTTCTCCACTGATCCCCACACTCACCACAACTCATGTTCTCTGGATTAAGGCACAAATCAGATGGTTCACTCTGAAACATCCTGGGTAATTTGCAGGTCAAATTATCTATGGAGAAAAAGCTAACTGGTCACGTGGCCACAAGCTGATAGCAAGCTTTTTATCGTTTGAAAATATTTAATGTCATACATACACAAATAATACCTTTTAATTTCAGAACACGGTTTGGGTAACTTATAACTTGCTACACAAATTATGCCCCTCCAACCCCATCAGTTCTGTGATGTAGAGCTGAATATTGTATATATGAATGATGCATCAAAAGTAGCCCATATACTGAGTCAGGATATCTTACACTAATGAAGTCCCTAAAGAAATGCTCCACAGACCTTTGTAGCTGCACTATTCTGATGGCTTGGATATATCAAGAGATAGCTAAAATAGCATTAGATATAAGATCTTCCTAGTAAAATTCACCGAAGAAGCACATAAACATCAAAGAATCTTAACTGTTATAAAAGATTCTTATGTTTGGATTGATAAGAAAGTAGGGTAGTGCCCTAGATGCATAGCTATGAGAAGTGGTGTGATTCTTGAACTGTTGTTGCAACTTATTCTTATAGAATTTTATAAACCTTTTGAAATCAACTAATTTTTGCCTCACAAAATATACCTCTTTTTTACTTGCAAATGTACAGTTTGTGGTCATAATATACTTGATTTTTCACTGTTGACCAAGTACAAGCGCTAATACTGCTCAAAGGTTGCACATTAAAATTTAACCACAAAGTGCCTGATGTTAGCTCTGCCAAGATACTCCTGGCTACCTTCTCTGGTATCTGTTGGTTCTGCTCATGTAAGTGAAACAAACTAATTCTTTATCAGATGAGACCTTATCTTTTGAAAATAGACACTGTCACAGACTATTCCACATGATGAAAATGTAAGGTCCTATCTTCATTTCTTATCATGAAATAATTAGAATATTTCAGTTCTGCACCCTGAGTCATAAACAATGATAAAAAGCTAGTAATTCAATTAGAAATCAGATTCTTTTTCTTATAAGCAACTATATATTGTGATATCAGTATTCATGCATAGTGCTAAAAAGCAAATGTTTGCAGGCTTGCTAGCAACTTCACTGAGCTCTCTTGAAAATATTGACTTTTTGGTGATCAGCTTTGAACGTGGCGATGGGTCCTCGCTCTGTAAGGTGCAAAACATTATATATGCAAGTCCCATTTGTTAACTGAATATTAAATGATTATGAAAACACATTTCAGTAGGAACTGTCTCTCTGGGTGCTTTTCAAAACCCTCCCCCATGCTGAAGGTGATGAAAACATTGGAGTGCCTCTGTACTCTCTCATAGGGAACTCATATGCCACCATGCAGCAAGGAGTCGACCCCTACGTTCTGCCTGCCCTGTGCCGTTTCCCCTGAGGAGCAATGCGATCCAGGCCCTTATATTGTAGCTCTGAGTATGCCTTCTCCTCCAAAACATGCCAAGCACTGATGTTGCATGGTTGTGCCAGCCAAACTGCTGCAGGAACAGTTTTGCTGTCTCACTGCTGCAGAGCCCCCGTCTCTGTGCTTTAGCACATGGCACTTGAAAACAAAGTTATTAGAATAAACCTTTCAGGTATAAATTGCAGGTATTAAAGATCCATGTGATAATTGTCTTATCTGGCTCCAAATGTGCTTATGATGCTGAGAGAGAACAAATTGGATTATGCCTGAAACAGGCTCTTCCATTTTCATAAATTACCCGAGAAAGCAGTGAGGGCTCAGAAACGCAGGCGCCTTGCTTTTGACAGACTGTGATTTTGTTGAAGGATCTTATGGAATGGAATGAACAAACAAACAAGCTGGGAAAGGTCTTTTTAGGAGGAAGGG
Organism: Piaya cayana; assembly: GCA_013389865.1. Taxonomy (NCBI): domain Eukaryota; kingdom Metazoa; phylum Chordata; class Aves; order Cuculiformes; family Coccyzidae; genus Piaya; species Piaya cayana. The sequence goes on along the minus strand of WAAB01023192.1, from coordinate 539,131 downwards.
ATGGAGAGTTAAAAACCCCCATGAACCAACAGCAAAAAGCTGTATAAAAGCTACAACAGAACAGTTGGGGGAATATCATATTAAATTTTGCAAACCAAGACAATTTAAGGGTGCATGATTATCAGAGAAGAATAAAATCTGTGTCCTCCAAATCCAATCATCTGTATCTCTCATATATCACATTTTTTTCTCTCCCCATTCCTCTGCATTTTGCTGTTTGCACAAGAGGCAATTCTGCTTGTGTCCCCCCTCCCAGCCCAGTTCCTGTGGCTTAACATCAGTGAGTGCAACCCGTCTTTGCTGGCAATATCCTCATCTCATGCCCAGCACAATTTAAACATTTCTTTATGGTGCTGGTGATTTTTTTATAGAACACGTCATTAGTCTTCCACATGGGGTGGACATTTATGGCTAGGAACTATGCGAAGGTGTGAAAGCTCTATCGTAATTTCACTTCCTGCTCACCCTAAAACTGCAGAGTGTGCTCCCACACTGTATCATCTTCCATTTAAACGTATGTGAGGGCTGTTGTTCAGGCTGGGAAGAGGTGTGTGGGAAGTTTAATCAGAATGGCTTTGTTACCATACACTGGAACAGGCTGCCCAGGGAGGTGGTTGAGTCCCCTTCCCTGGTGGTGTTTAAGGGATGGGTGGATGAGGTGCTGAGGAACACAGGTTAGTGATTGATAGGAATGGTTGGACTAGATGATCCGATGGGTCTTTTCAAACTTAGTGATTCTATGATTCTAATGCCAAGCAATGCCCACATCTGTAACAAATTCTTTGGTCTTCAGGTACATGTGACCAGTGGGGACAGAAAGTCGTTGGAAGCAAAGTGTTTCACTTGTATTTCTTCAGCCTGGAGTGAGTTACTGCTTTTGCTCTGATCACATTGCCTAAGTGATGATTCTGTCAGAAGCTGATATCCAGGAACACCACCACTAGTGTCAATGAAAATATTAGGCATAGTCTGTGCCTTGGTGGCACAGGGGAACTGCATAGGGTGTGTGTTATTTTATATATGTTTTTCTCGCTGGTTAGAGGCAAGTGACAGAAGATCTGAATGGGGCTTTAAACTAGGGAATGCAAAATAGTAAGTATCAAAGATGTTTGGGTTCTGGTATACATTAAGACTTGAAAATGTTTGGTTAGTGATATCTTCCATATCCTCATCACAGATGATTTTTTCATTTCTCCATCTTTCTTTCACTCTCATCCATTTCTGAGGAGAAGGCTAAAATATTTATTTCCATACAGGCTTCTGGATTCATAAAATAGATTTTAAATTATTGCTCCATTTTTTGTCAGCTCTTCATAAAAACTGCTTGGTAAGCTCTTTGGAGATCCTAAGTGGCTTCTCCTCCTGTTGGTTTGCTCACAATGCTCATTGTTGAAAATTATTTTCTTTAAGAGCATCTTAGAAAGGAAACTCAGACAAAACCGGGAATAAGTTAGCATTAAGGAATATACTGGAACAAAGCTCAAACAGTAGTAAGTCTAGATCTTTGGATGGAAACCCAGCTCTGAGAATGCTCACAAAGGCTCTGGGAAACTATACAGGTGAGTCTGTCCCAGACCCCTCTGAGCTGATATTAAGAGAAGCCCTTTTCAGTGGTCTTAGGAAGCCTATGACCAAGGTTGCACTTTTCCAAATAACACCTATTGCCACAAACTACTCTGTCCTATGTTTACAAACATCACTTCCATAGACAGTTTTGTCCAGTCAGGTTGGTATCAAGTGTGCAACAGCCAGAAGCTGTGGAATGAGAATGACCAGGCTGGTTGATGCCTCTTTCTTCTGCTCACCCTCCTACTTGCGAGAAGGGAAGTCAGCCTAATACATGATACTGAAGTTTTACTGTCTTGAAGGCTGATCCTCCTAAAGCCAACTGCCTTCATTTCTAGGGCAGTAAATTGCTGGCAGCAGAGAATAAAGAGACTGAACTTTCTTTATTAGTCTGAATTTTCTTTATGGGGCTGCCAAAGAGCCAGTTTTTTTCCATCCAGCCCTGGCTCTCTCTTCATGCTCCCTCCCTATTTTCTGCCGATTTTTCTTTGCTTGCAAATGTAACTGAAGATCTTAAAAATTAGTGCAGGGCTTGTTTCTCCCTGTCATGTACCCACGTAGTTTAGCCAAAGTCGCTGGCACCTGGTGGCAGTGTAACTGCCTTTGAGCAGCTGAGCAAATACTTGTTTTATTGCTGGTTGTTTCCAGATAGGAGAGAAATGAACATCAGAGCCTCATACCTTTAGAGTAAGACTGTTCAAGTGCTAAGAATGTATATGAATAAGACTCAGACAAGGAAATCAAAGTAGGAAGGGTATGTTCTTACGTACAGAACCCAAACTAACCCATCAGTGGGATCTGAAACCTTCGGTCCAGGTTGTCCCCTAGCTTTGCTTGGGCCATCATCTCTGTAATACATCTGCTAGTCCTCTCTCTGTCTTTCCCACACGCTTATAACATCCCTTCCTTGTCACATACCCCTCCATCTATATTCAAAACAATGTTTGTGAATCCCTTTTTCCTGCGTTGTTCATGTTCTCAAGTGCTTTGGCATGTGTCCTTGTGGCAGTGATATCTAGCTGTATTTTGGGGAGGGATCCACATTGCCCAGCTGTTCCCAATCCAATGCAGTCAGAGAACAAGACCAAAGGAAATAAGCCATGGAGATGAAGTGAGCAGTTAAAGGAGACAAAACCAGCAAGGAGAGGGTGCACTGGTTAAATCTTTGCACGTTTTCCTCATTCATTCCCCCTAAGGCAACATCTTTATTGTGGTCTTTGCTCCTACACAAGCCCACACATCATTATAGTTGTTTACATACCATCAGTAGCAATAATAATAATAGCTAAGTAATAATTCTTCATTTGAATGTGATGAACGGCTGCATCTCTCAGTAAAAATAAATACATGGAGAAAGGAAGCATACATCATTGTTACTAGCAAATGAGGCATAGTGCAAGAAATTAAAATATCTGACTTATGGAAAAACAGGGGAAAACAACTTTGCAAGGAAGTCTTAAACCAACAGGCATAAGGATCATTTATCGAACATAAGAGAAATTAATAGGGAAAAGGGATAATTAAGAGAGACATAAATGTTTGCCGAAGTTCTGTATAAGTGAGTACCAGCAGGCATAAAATTAGAGCTCAATAAGAACACAGATTACTATTTCATACTTCAGCTGACATGTTCAATTTGTACAGGTTTTAATTCCTACATTTTTAATGGATAAAATGCATCCCACCAAGAAAGACCCCGTAGGTTCCCAAACAGTTAAATGTCTTGCTCTGTAATACAGTGGGTGAAGTTTAATTTCTCCTTTCTGAGTACCACAAAGACTGATTTAATCCTCTGCTCTGAGCGCTTCGGCAGCCGTAGTCCTGCTGAGCATAGAGGGCTGGATCAACCCCTCGGCAGGTGAGTGCTGTCATCCTCCCAGCACACAAACCTGCTCTCTAGGGCCCAGTCTCCCTCTGTCAGCAATTTCTCTACATCTTGCAGAGCAAGCAAAGGGAGAATCATAGAATGGTTTGGGTTGGAAGGGACCTTAAAGATCATCCAATTCCAACCGCCCCGTGATTGGCAGGGGAATCCCACTAGATCAGGCTGCACAAGGCCCCATCCAAGAGAAGACAGAGGAAAGCATCCCCCTTTAGGAATGCTCCACGTTGTCCCCTCGTGCATGGCATTTGCAGCACCTTACCTGCTGGCCAGGCTTTCCCCATCTCACTCAACAGTGTCCTTGGGCAACCCTGCTGAGCCAGGCAAAGCCCAGGATTTCAGAGGTTAATGCCTTGTCAAGGTTCAAAGGCAGTTCAGGGAAATGCTACCAGCTGAGAGCTAATAAGACAAAGCTGAGCCTGCTCAAGCACAAGGCTTTAGAAGGAGAGGGAGGTAAAGAGGCTGTTTGTGGGAGTGATGTGGGGTAGGAAGAGAAGAGGTTAGTGACAGTTCATGCTATGTGATGCTCCTCTTGTGCCTTTCAAGCCTTTGCTTCTGCACTTTTAGGCTTGCCAGGCCCATGCAGTGGGTGCTATGGCCAAACTGGCACCTCTCTCCTTTGTAGAAAGGAAACTCTGCTAAGACCTTAACATAGGGATGGAGGTCCTGCTTTCATTTCTCTGGCCTCTGCCAGTCTCCTTCCTTCCCTCCTGCAAAAGCAACTTTGCTGTACTGGAACCAGGAAAGCAAGGAGGGGCTAAATCTTTAGGGCTCTTCAAGGTTCCAGGCATCTAGAAAGGCAAATTATTCCCCTTGATGGTATCAGGCTCTTGTTCCCAGTCCCTGTAGGTTTGCATTTTATTTGGTGACGTGCCAGTGAGAATTTAGCTTTCTTTTTGAAGCTGGAATAGCTGGACTCATGATTTTGACAGAGCTTTTTTTCTCTACCAGCAAGAGGGGGGAAGCAAATAGATTGGAAATATTCATTTAACAGCACTAAAGCAGCTTGCCCACAAACTACTGCACATCCAGAATATGTAGCAGTAAGGAAGCATAGTGCTTCAAACCGCCCCTGCCCCTTTTTTAAAAAAAATTACTTACAAGCTCATGCTGAAAGACACTCACGCTCGTGCTCTCTAGTATAAATATGTCAATATTAAAATCATGCTGCTGTTATACTTCTAAGTATTTTTCTATAAAGAGGCTGCAGAATAACTCCACCAGCATTTGTCTTGAATAGCTGGGTTTTTAGCACTGTAGAAAGCAAAGACCTAAGACCTGTTTCATCAAAGGGAGTTTATATTCCTGTTTCATGTTTTAATTCCACTCCTGAACTGTTTACAAATGGCAATTTAGCCTCTGGTCTTTGTCAACACGTTCCAGCCACAAAGCCTTTAAAAGATGCCCAAAAATATTTATTTGTTTTTCTTCTAATTCCTTTTGTCACTCTACTAGAGGCGAGCTATATTGTTGAAAACAAAAAATTCAGCAGGGGCATGAAAATAGTGATAACAATTAGGAACTGCTACTCTTCTTTGATTTTCAAGGGTTGTGTAATATTTTTGCCACTACTCCAAGCCCTGCTTGTCCTGAATGTGGGGCTGGACTAGGGGCAAGGCAGAACGTCAGTCTGTCTCTGTTCACAGCGACTTGGAAAAATAAATTCAAGGTCTGGTGAAGTGAATTTTAAGTAAATGTTACAATAAGCTCTTTTCTACAGATGCATGTATTTATGCAAGAAAGCAAGACAGCTGTTTCCCAGCAGCATGTATCATTAATTGCTTTACTATTACTGTTATCGCACATGGGCATATATCCATGCTAGAAAAAGGCTCAGATTTCTGTGTTGTAGTGAACAGTAGCCAAGTAAAAAAATCAACATCTATATTTAATGAAGCTACATCATATTCTAATAACTCTTTTTCTGAATTAAACTTCTTTAGCTTTACTTTCCCTTTACATTAGTGGGCAAGAACTTTCTTATTATGGCCATGATTAATCATGAGTCTAGACTGCATTATTTCAGTTTTGCAGAGATATAGACCAAGAATATTCATTAAAACTTAGTTCAGCCTTTACTTTTATTTCATAATTGTTAATGTTGCCCCTGGCACAGAGAACTGGGGAAAAGTTTCTTTCACCCTGTAGTAATGGAAAGGCTGGGATCAGGCTGGGATCTTTCTCTCCCGGCATCCTGTCATACGCTGATTTCTGACTGAAAACATTTTTACTAGAACAGCACATGAGAAGCTGGGTACTGTGTTTTATTAGCAAAGAGGAGGCATCAGAGCAGTCAAATTAAGACTTTTTGGTTCAACCATGAGAGGAAATATGGTGTACAGGGAGGCTAAGCTCTCCAATAAAACAGAGGAGCACAAAGTTCAGCAATTTTATTAGAAAGAAATAAGAGCATAGAATGGTATGTTCATGTTTCAGGGAGCAGAAAAGACTCCTGCTATGGGTGCATTTCCCACAGGTGTCTTCTGAAGGAGATAGGACACACTTCCAGGTGGGAAAACAGCATGTGGGCTCTGGTGTCTCACACACTGCTACACCAGCTGTCCTGTGTAACATGGTATTTCCTGCAGTAAATTCATAAATCCTGTGTGCCTTATTAAAATTATATTACTTGGATATAGGTATTAGCAGAAGCAATGTGCAAAGATAGTCCTAGTCTGCTACTTCTGGCCAGCAACAGGCAGTGTTTCTCTCTAAAATCCTTGTTGGACCATAGGGCACATAGGACTTTCCACCATCACCTCTGGTCCTCCTTGGCTCACGTCCTCCTGCCTGGAGTCCCTCCCCTCCTTCCCAGCTCTCATGGTGTCATGTTCAGCAGTGGGATATTCTGCATTGTAAAGGCTGTAAGTCTGGCAGCCCTATCCTGACTGCAGTCAGACAAAAGAGACACAGAGATCCACAATTTCTATGGCCTCTTCCTTCAGTGACGTATAGCGATATACTCAGAAACACGTCCAGAATTTCTGCTGCACGTGGCAGAATTTCCTGCAAGATTAATGAAGACACAGAGATTCAGCCTTGGAAAATAACATCATTGGTTCATCTTAATTCTCTTGAAGGATTTTATAAATTCAGATTCAAATGTGACTTATTAGAAAAGGTCAAGGAGTAAAGAAAACTTAGGGGAGAAGAGGGGTCATAATGACGAGCATGTAACTGGAATAATTCTTCAATTTCCATGCATGATGAAATGAAACTTTCCTGACAGAGCTAGCATGAAGACACAATATGTTGCCGTATGTGTTTGTGAGATCTTTGTACCATCCAGGAGGAAAGGCAAAGCTATCTGCATAGCAGCATATTGGAAATACTTCCATATTTGATTTTTCCCTAAAAATGGTTGGGGGTTCGGTTGTGCCAAGATCCAGACAGCGAATTCACATTCCTGTTGGGAAAAATTAGGTTTATACCCCAATAAGGTGCTATTTTTTAGCCAGTTCTACACAGTTCAGAGCTAAGAATAGTCTACAGCTGATAGTCTTGCAGTAATCTAAGGTGAGGAGAAAATGGATAGAAACTTTCATTCAACAGCTGCACCATGGCTGTGAGCACTGATTCAATGCTGAAGAAGTGCAGCACACATCCCCTGTCTTGGATGCTGTTGAAAAGATGAAGAAGAAAATCAGCTGAGAATGTGTAACCACACACTAAGGTCCTTCAGGAATGTGATAAGTAAAGATGATTCCACCCTAGAGATGGATGAGAGCTTCTGCGATGTTCCCACCCCTGGGTTTTCTTGCTCTTCTAACAGGATTACACTTGACCCAGGTTGGGTTTGTGTGCTGTTTTTTTTTTTCTTTTTTTTAATTTGAACCCTTTCTGGAGTTACCTTCTGAAATATGAAACATTTCTGTTCCTCAAGCCCAGGCTGTACCTGCTTTTATCATCTCCAAGAGCTCATTTGTACTCTTGCAAGGTATTGTAACTCGTACTTATCTGTTGAAAGATTATCTCTGGGAACAGTTTACCTTTTGCCAGTGGTTTCTAAGGCATATGATCAGCTCAGTTGTGAATGAGAAATTGTAATAAATAGGACTTCTTTCACTGACCCCCTCTTATCCTCTTGATATAAAGGATACCAAGGAGCTTGGAGATTAATGTAGACAGAAGGAAACAGTGCAGGGACTCTGGCTTAACCATTCATTTTGATGTAAAAAAGTATGTATGAGCAGTAGGTAGGGTGACAACCTGGGATTTAGGAAAGCTGTGTTCAATTCCCTGCTTCATGGTGTGTGACGTTACACCTCTGTGCCATGGCTCCAAACCTATATAACAGGACAACTGTATTTTCCTACTTCATGGGACTCTTGAGAGAATAAATGTCTTTAAAACTGTAAAGTGTTCAGTTAACCTGACAATGAGATCATATAAGTGTATTACAGAGGTACGGCAGAATTCAATGAAGGTGGCTTTAAAATAATATTAACATCTATCTTCTTGAGTATGATTCCATGAGAAGAGACTGTTTGGCATTTGTATTTCAGGCTATTAATCATCATCCTGATCCATCCGTTGTTCAAGCTGTTCCCTTGCCCTGAAAACCCCAAAGAGCTTTGTCACAAACTGCGCATTAGAATAAATATTTCTTCCATTTGACAGAATTCTGGGATCTGACATTTTCTTAAGTATCCTATATTTTCTCCTAAACTAACAGCAGTTAATAGAATACAGTGATAATTTTTACAAGGTGTCCTGTAACAAGAGGAATAGCTTGCAGATTTGAACTTTGCTCGTCTTTCTAGATGTCTTGCCTGGGCTCTAGAGATAGACCAATTCCAGTGATTAAGAAGTTCTGTTGGTATCAGCACTGCTCAGAGGTTTGGCTGCTTTATCTCTGTCATGCTCTTAGTCCCAGCTGAAATCAAGAAGTAGGAAGGAAAATTGAATGAGAGTGATTGTTATTAATTAAAAGAGAAAGTCAAAAAGTTACCCAAACTTTTTTTGATGTCTGAAAAATACATTCAGGTATGTGATGTCTTAAGGTTCTTGAACAAGTTGATATCTATTCCTTCCTTATCCAAGTCCATTCAAGCATACTACACAGTTGATATGGGCCCTGTGTAGCTTTATCTGAATCAGTTCTCCCAAAGACTTAAACTATATAATTAAATTCTTTTTAGTGACTGGAAAACTGCCACTAAATTTGAAATCTGTCATGGCAATTTCAAGGCTAAAGGAATTAAGTTTAACAAGAGATATTATTCGTAATTATTACTCTATCTCTAGCTTTGCGCACTTGCCTAAATTCTTCATAAATTTTATCCCTTCCATAGCCACCTGATCATCAGAATTTTAATTAACATTAATCAGGACGTCTGAACCGTGACTGTCCATAGATTACTCTCTTTGACTTAATAGTAGGTGTTCATCTCAAAGCCTCATTGTATTTGCTACTTGGGGTGACACAGCTGTCATGGCTTCTAGTTTTGATATAGGATTTCCTGAAGTCATTTGAATTGAGTGAACTAAATTTAATTTGTAATTTCAGAGTAGATTTCCACTTTCCCGCATTATGGCAGTCTTGCAAGAGGCTAAATCCTTTTTGGAACCATTTATTGTTGCTACTGATACCATATTTAGATGCAGAGTCTGATTTTTATCTCAGATTGGTATAGATGTACTGCTTATACTGGCCATTTTTTTTGTTGATAATTTAGGTTATTGACTTCAGCATATATCTTTATTGATTCACTATAATTACTGGCATCATGTTTTTCAGTGGTATTTAACGAGTTCCTTTTCAGTTCTTCTTAAAAGTATGACTATAATTACAAAGGATAAATTCACGTATGGGAAGAAGAGAGGGAGATCTAAGCATCTGTCTTTCAAAGGGCGAATGTCCACTGAAGAACACAAGTTGTATGTCTTAGCTCTTTCAATAAACAGAAATTGAAAGGTTAGCTTTGAGAGATTGTTCACTAACTTATTCCCATTTATGAAATTCTTGTCTATCCTTAGTTTTCCTGGGGGAAACTTTTGACTTTAGAGCCTATGTCTTCTCTTTATTTTCATTTTCCGTAAACAGTACAATTTACAGAAGAACATGACAGAGGCTGTACTGATTCAGACCACAGTTCTTATTACCCGACCGTCTCTGGGAATCATAGAATCACCAGGCTGGAAGAGACCCACCAGGTCATTGAGTCCAACCATTCCCACCAATCTCTAAACCATGCCCCTCAGTACCTCATCCACCCATCCCTTAAACACCTCCAGGGAAGGAGAGTCAACCACCTCCCTGGGCAGCCTCTGCCAGTGCCTAACGACCCTTTCTGTGAAGAAGTTTTTCCTTACGTTGAGCCTGAACCTCCCCTGGTGGAGCTTGATGCCATTCCCTCTTGTCCTGTCCCCTGTCACTAGGGAGAAGAGCCCAGCTCCCTCCTCTCCACAACCTCCCTTCAGGTAGTTGTAGAGAGCAATAAGGTCTCCTCTCAGCCTCCTCTTCTCCAGGCTAAACAACCCCAGATCTCTCAGTCACTTCTTGTAAGACTTGTTCTCCAGCCCCTTCACCAGCTTGAGAACAACCAAGATCAGACTTCCAATGCACAGGGAGAGGACATCGCAGCAAATACTGATACTTTCCCAACATACCCCCCAGGTTCTTGGTCGTCAGAAGCTCAGTGACTTGCTGAGCTGGGGAGCCAATGTAGAACAACAGCCTAAAATACATTTTATTGCCTGAATTCATCCAGGTGAGTTGTTGCAAGAGACTTGATACTGCAAATTGTTGATTCAAAAGCATTTTTGAAAACAATTTTTAAAAAATGGATATGTTTTTGCAGGATAGAATGGCTGGCTGACTATGCCATGTCGGAGGGGATGCTCCCTAGAGTCTGCAAGGAGCAGCTCTGTGCTGTGGCTGCTCTTTGTTAGTGAGAAACACAAAGCCTATCAGCAAGACAATTTTTCATCCGAAGTTGAACAAGAAAGCAATTATGTTACCAGATTGTCATTAACAGGTAGAAAAAAACCCCAACCACAAGCCCAAGGTTTCTTCTGCATCTCAGCTTGTGGGCTGACATTCAGATAAGATGAAAACATCACCACTTGCAGTGATGAACTGTGAAGCTCTAGAAGTAAAGCAGTCAAATTATTTCTCAAATATAGCCTTAAATACTTTCATATAGGTGCATCTTTTTGAATAGCACGGCCTTCTGTGACACCATGGAGCATTTTTATGTGCAGACTTAATTGAAACAGTCTTAGAGTTGTGAATACTCATTCTTGTTAAAGGTGAAGGGAGGCTAATAAATGTTCTCGCTTTGCCTTGCATCAGCTAATGATCTGGAAAACAAATATACTGCCATTCCCTGGGAACCTGATCTTGTTATGTTGGATTATACTGGACAAAAGTTATATTTCACCTTCCATTTATTATTCACATCTCTCTAGTGCCTGAAGTTTCTTCGGTGATACACAAGGCATAGACCCAATGGGCAGTTTGTGTCCCCGAGCTGGCAATTTAAGTATGAGAAGAGAGACGATAGATGGAGCCAGAGAGACAAAGAAATACCAGGAGATAATTAGACCAAATCCATCAACGCAACTGGCCATGATCTTTGTGCACCAACATTGTGGCAAAGGATTGTGGTGTAAGAGTGTTTAAGGAGAGTCTTGTGACATGCGCCTAACGCCCTATGCTGAAATATTACCTCTGATACCAGGCAACTAAGAAAGTTCATTTTAATTGGAGACTATGACTGCAGAATGAGTTATTTTTGCCACTAATCAGTGGTTGTTCTTTACAGTACTGAGTTGTCTGTTTAGCTGTCCATGGCTTATCAGGCTAACAGTTGGCTTATTGCATGTCAAAGAATCCATTGGCCCTTTGTGCAGCTATAACACAACATGGGGCTGCAGTTTTTTACACAATGAGGTGTCACAGCATGGACGCATGAACTGTCTAATGCTACAAGCTGACTGGGCCTAGTAGCCTAATTTGTTTCTTCTGCAGTAATGATGTTTCATCATCTAACTTGCCAGGACACATGGCATTAGCTTTTAACTCAGTTCTTTTACATAACTGAATGCAACATTGCGCTGCAGTGAGGGATCTGGGGAATCAGAGCCTGTCCTTGGCATTTATTCCCTCCTTTCTCAGCCAAGGAGGGAGGAGTGATACTGCCAGAGGGAGATGATGAATACTGAGATTTCATGGACCAGTACTCCTGTGAGCTGGCTGAAGGCTTAAGCTGAGTCGTCTGGAGAAGTTCTGCAAGGAAGCCACCCCTGCAAGGGGGTTCCCAGCCCCAATTAGACAGGTATCTGAGCAAAATGACACTTGGGAAGTGATCTTAAGTCTGCCTCATAGACGCATACTGAACCCAGCCTTCACTCTTGACAAAAACCTTTTAATAATAAGTATTATTAAACCATGAAAAGTATAGTACAATGAAATCTGGAGTCTAATGCTCCAATGGGAAACAGCTGTTGGCTTCCAAGCTTTTTTCAGGTACCCAGTCCTCTAGCTCTCTTTTCCCAGGTAACAAGTGATAGGACAAGAGGAAGTCATAGAATCATAGAATTTTTTAGGTTGGAAGATCATTCAGTTCCAACTCCCCTGCCATGGGCAGGGACACCTCCCCCCTGACCAGGCGGCTCGAGGCCCCATCCAACCTGGCCTTGAACACCTCCACGGAGGGGGCAACCACAGCTTCTCTGGGCAACCACCCTCATCATGAAGAATTTCTTCCTTATGTCTAATCTAAATCTTCCCTCTCATCCTATCACTACATGCCCTTGTAAAAAGTCCATCCTCAGCTTTCTTGTAGGTCCCTTTCAGGTGCTAGAAAGCCACTGAAATGTCTCCCTGGAGCCTTTTCTTTTCCAGGCTGAAAAGCCCCAGTCCTCTCAGCTTGCCCTCACAGGAGGGCCTCCAGCCCTCTGACAAGTTGTACCAGGGGAGGTTTAGATGGGATATTAGGAAATATTGCTTCATGGAAAGGGTTGTCAAGCATTGGAACAGGCTGCCAAGGAAAGTGGTTGAGTCACTGTCCTTGGAGGTATTTAAAAGATGTGTAGATGTGCACTTAAGGACATGGTTAAATGGTGGACACGATAGTGTTAGGTTTATGTTTGGTCTTGATCTTAAAGGTTGTATTTCCAATCAAAATGATTCTGTGAAAACAAGAGGTGCAGGGCTTTCATTTGTAGATGCCATTTGATGCCTATAGTGAACCATGCCCAGGTAATTTCATTGGAACCATCACTAGGGAACACCAAAATACGTTGCTCCTACCCCAAAGCAGAGATCTCTTTTTAAAAAGTCAGGCCAGTGTGAGGATGCAATGACAGTTAGGTGCATAGGTGGACTCTTTCCTGACTTTTCCTGACCGATGGCCAGGGTGCTTTTACAAGTACTTGATCCACTCCAGCAATTTCTAACTTTTGGAAATTACATCCAGTCTTGACAGGAGCAGCTTTGGAAAGAAATGAGCAGACAAACAGAGGAATGAAAAGACTCTGAATGGTAAAAACAACCTTACTTGCACCTTCACTAATTCTTCTCTCACGTACTGAAGTGCCTCCCTCTGTAAGCTTTTGCTCTCTCATTAGCCATTGACAATAAAGGAAGAGAAGGCATAAATTGGAAGCATGAATCATATCCCAATTTATCCTGTCTCTTCTGCTAATAAAAAGCATATGCTTCTCAGATACTGCTCTGCATTCAGACTAAGAAGGAAGTCAGCAGAGGGGACATTGAACCATGCAGGCTTTTACAATAAAGAGGTTTCTATTTCCCTTTACATAAGAAAATAATAAATTAGAAAGTTTTCTTAAATCTGACGTCATCTTGCACCATGTATGTGCCTAAACTAGTTCCCCATATCCAAATGTGCAGGAGGAAGTCTTGGTTTCTGGTTAAGTGCCTCAATGTCCAAGGTTAACTGTGTGGCTCTGAAGCAGATTGTGTGTGCTTGAGGAATCTCTGTGTAATAATCTGCATTTTACAGCTGAGGAAATAAAAGCGCCCTGACACGGTTCATGGAAAGGGCTGTATGAGACCATTGCAGTAAGAAGGAATTTGCCTGTCAGACCTGCAAGGTCCTGCTAGTTCTAAATTCTCGAGCTCACAGACTCGACAGGAACATTAATGGTTTTGAGGGCTTCAGGCACTATAATGATGGAGCAAGATGACAGAAGCACTTCTTTAAACAGACAGGAAGGATCTAAGAATCAAAACACCAGCAGCTGCAAATATTATTTTTCTTGAAGCGACAGAGAGAATGCAGATTAGGATTAGATTGCTGTAATGTTCAACTGACAATATAAAGCCAACAACTGTAAGAACACGCAGAGATCTTTCAAGCAGATCACATGAAAAACACCAGTGATGATATCCTAGACAGAAATAATGTAAACCAGCTAACCCAGGTAGCACATGGGCACACTGGAATAATCCAAATTATTTCTTTTGAAAAAACATATATTTATTTTGTTGCTGTGCTTGGTAGAAGCTGTCTGTAGTACTATATCCACAGTGAAATGCCTTGTATTTTCCCTGCGTAAGATATACACAGGTACCAACTGCATAAGTCATCAAAGGACGTTTAATTTACAAAAACTTGCAAAACTTAAACAGACCAAACCTATTTCCCAGAAAGAATCAGTTATCAATGAAAACAAATGTGTAGTATCAAACCACAGATTAAGTATTGACGACTGCCCAAATTCTACACAGTACTAAAACAACCTTTGGTACTCAAACAGCATAACAACAAGGCCACTTGGAAACAACTTTGCAAAAACTCAGTGAAAATCTGTTGCAATGCAAAGACTTTAAAATGTGCAAGCTGGCAGTTGCACAGATGTTGTATGTTATTACATCTTTTCAGGAGAGAAATTAAAACAAGGCAATAGATAGTGTGCTCTGTAAACTCTATTTTTTTTCTCGTATGCCGCTCCTAAAGCATTAGTAGAAGAAGAATCTCTCATGTGAGTAACTACTAAATAATGAGCCTCTGGAAAAATACGTTGCCGTACAATTAATTGCGTTACAAATTCCAAAGCCTACCAAGAGATGCAGTCAGTAATGTGTTCTGAACTGCCTGGGAAGAAGGTAATGAATATTAAAAGTCATTATCCCATCTTTCCAATGAATCTAGCTGAGAACTTGGCAATGCCTTGTCTGACACAACTCCAACAAAGTGGCAGTGTTTTCCCATAATAAATAATGAAACTTAAACAGGAGTTCTGGATATAATTAGCACTGTTTATTGAAAGTGTCTATACTGGTCCCCATAGTCCCCAAAAGTCCCTGTCTTCCAGCAGTAACACAAACAGGCAAACTAAGAAAACTGGGGTTTGGGATGGCATTTTTCATTCTCTGTACCTCCTCCTAAACTGAAAATATGCAGAAGTGGAAGTAAGTCAAAAAGTATGATTTCTGAGTATTGAAAACCCAGACTTGTCCTGGTGCTCTCTAGTTGTGTCACTATCGGCTACAAAACTGGCTGCTATTAAGGAAGTGAAGCTGTGGTGTCTTCTCCACGGGGTTTTTCTTGTTGTTGGAAAACTTCCCTTGGGTTCCATCAGTCTTTGGTCAGACCTCCCTGAAGGTCCAAAGGCTCTTGGAGGCTTGGAAAGAAAGTTGCAAGAGGAATGAGCCTTTCCCATTTCACAGCTGACAGGAGAGTTGTTTGGTAATGGCAGAGTAATAACAAGCAGAATAATTCAGGCTGGAAGTCCACAAATCCACTTGACTAACAACTCAGGCCAGCAGTGCCAGATACTGAAAGTCATTATAGGAAACACAGCCCTTATTTTAGAAGTTAAGACTCATCTTTACCTCCTTTAATTTCTTTCTGTGAAAGCTATAAGTGCTCCATACTTCCTGGAGCCCTTTCAGTCCTACTACATGGACTGTATAATATGCCAATGTTTAACATATTTTTCAATTTTATACTGGAAAGTCTGAGTCCTCACCTCTCATCTGCTACTGCCTGCTGCTTCTAGGGGTGGGACCATGCAATGAGCTCTGAGGTGGGACACGAGCAGAAGTTTTCCATCCATTTGAGAAACTAAGGGCTGGCACTAGGGAGATTTTTAAGAAAGGGCTTGAGAAAATTTTGTTGTAGAAGTTGCTTCTGAAGTTGGTAGAGTTGCTTCTGCTCTGGGGCAGCCTGCTGGGCTAGATGACCTCTTTAGAGGCCCATCCTCCTGTCTGTTGTTCACCTTTACTTTCTTGCCTTGGTCATGGTGGCTTAATGTTTTTTCACTTTTCCCATCCATGCCTGATTTTACTAAAAACTATCTGATCTTGTGGTGTCTCTGAGACCCCCCCATTGCTGCATGGGGTCAGGCACGCCAGCTGCTGTATTCAGACCAGGAAAACACCGCCTGGAGAAGAAGCTTTCATAGCCTAGAGAAAACAGCGTAAAATGAGGGGGTGAAACAAATCACATGTATCTCTCTATTTTTAAATTGTACAAGAATTCCCTTGCTATCTTATTAACACATTAAAGCTAATATTATCATCTGTCATGGGAAAAGAGGAGGAGGACTGGAACATGATCTCCTGGGAAATCCAATATAAGAACCTGCATCACATAAGCTGTTAGATAGGTGGATCCAGCAGACTAAGTTTATTTCCTTTTTTATGAATTTCAGTGGATGGCTAACTAAAACCCCATGGTGAGACCCCTTGTTGAAGGCAGCTGGTTTTCAGATCTTACAGAGTTATTGATTCCAGCCTTAAGTTGTATTGAATCTTTTAAAATGGAGTTTTCTGCTTCTGGTTTTGCTACAGACACATGCCTCAGGCAGGTGCTCTCTCTTCCAGTTCTCAGCAACTGCCATAGCTCTCTGCAGTTCCTTCACCTAAAGTGTGAAAGGACAAAATTTGTCCGGCTGGAGAACATCCATCCCATAAAAAAGGGGAGTTTAATATTCACTGAGTGCCATCCATCAACTTGGAAGTCCCCACTTTCAGACATGGATTGATATATTCCTTTCATTGTCTAGGACAAATCTGGCAGATGGCCTTGCTCTCTCTAGGTTGTACCTCCCATCCAGGAAGCACTGGCAAGCTACCAGGCTTTATTTTTCACCTTCCCCACTAGATGAGCTTCAGCCAGTTAGGAAGATGTCCTGGGAACTGCCAGCAGCCATCCACCCTTAACTTGAGACACACTTGCAGGGATAAGGAAGCCAGAAGCTTCCCACAGACATCCTGACATGGCAGAGATGTGGACACTACTGTATCACTCACACAAGTGAAAAGTTTGCATTTCCTAGCTCATTCCTACCTACTTTCACGTGAAAGAAATGCTTAAAAAACCCCAAATGTCCACAGCAAAATAAGCAAGGCTGACACTACTGTAAAAATTAAGGAAAAAAAACCCCAATGACTGGCCTCTGCTGTTGAAGGCAATAAAAGTACTGAGGGAAGGATGTTTTCTTTCTCCCCAAACACCCAAGGAGTATTCATTTGTGGAAAAGTGTTTTCTCATGTATGCTCGTGATAGTTTGAAATTCCTTCAGGAATGCAGCAAATTCCCACCTTCAGTTCCCCCTTGTTTGCCCTTCCCCTGACAGCTTTCCTTCCAGTGAAGAGATGCAAAGGGAGGGGGAAACTGCTCTTACTACTTCTGAAGGTTACAGACACAAGGGATTCACACCACCTCCCCAGGACAGTCTCTGAGTGCAGGTTCCAGTAGCATCTCCCACTTGCTGCACCCATTAGCAAGATACGCATACGGCTGTCAGCACTTCTGGAGGAAAATATTAATATTTGCACATTCCACCAGACTGATCAAGCATCTAACACTCAGCAGGTGGGAGTATAAATGAGAGAAGACAGAAAAAATTGATTCAGAGACCTCGAAACAGCAAATCTTTCCTTTGATGTTCTTCGGGACAGAGTACGGCTCATGTTAATGTCTCTGTAGCTGAGCTGGCATGGGTGGCTTTCAGCCAGCCACACAGGAGAGACTTTGAATCAGTCATAGAGGGAACAAAGCTGGCTTGTTCACCACTGGGGCAGCAGCTGTACTTGTGTTTTGGAGGAGATGTACATGGTGATGTGGAAACAATGGGGACCTCTCTAGCAGCTTTTAAAAACTAAAGCCATTTGAAGCAGCCTGAAGGCTGCTTTGCTTTGTGCCAGTGGCAGATTTGGCCTTTGGCCCATGCCAGGATCAGGAGGAGTGTAAAAACGTCTCTGCCTATCTTTGCCTTCCTACAATAGCTACAATGAATGACTCCCTACTCTGTTAAATCCGATTTTCTCAGTGCTATTTCTGGTATTAAAGTAGAGGGTCATTGAAGTTACACTGATTGTAAAACCGGTGTAAAAGTGAGGAAAATTAGGTCTGTTCTTCTGTTAGCCACTGTGTAATTTTTAGCTGGAGTGAGCATATTGCCACAAACCTGTCAGCAAACAAAATGTACGGTGATCAGAAATACCTGGGGAGAATGCGCTTACTGATGTGTGAAATGCCTCAGCTGTCACTCAAGTGATCCTCACAGCTCCAAGGACAAATAAGCAGCATCTGTGTTAACACTCTTTGCCGCATTCAGCTCTAGCAGCAGCATTTTGGGAGGCTGGTTTTGGAGCCAGCCCCCATTGTTATTCCATCAGCTGCATTTCTGTCTCAGGCGAGGGGTCTGTGCTTTCCAAGAGGTTTCAGCGTAGTGTTTCCCCCCCTTCACTGAACACCACCTCAGTCCAAGTAAATCTATGGCTGTGAGGAATGCAGTTTCAGTCACTGTAAACCAGGGCTAGACATTTCACGCTGTAATCAGAACTGGCAACTTCCAGTGATCTTTACTACTTAAAAGCAGATTGTATATAAGCACGGCTGAGATCATGAAGGAGCAATTTCTCTTGCACAGACCCTAGCATAGTTAGATGGCCTGCCCTCTAAGACGTAATTTTAAAACAGTAGGATAGACAGCTAAGTGTGTAACTCAGCCTTGAAGGAATTTCTTGGATCTTCCCTAAAGCCCCCCTAGCATGCATGAAAAAGCCCCATCCCGGGTGGATTTCTGGATGTACAATTCTGGTGCTCAGAACTTTCCCCGTTCAGTTAGCAGATGTTGTTCATTGTTTGCAGTTGGCGTTCATCTGTCTTTACTTCTTTCTGCTCATTTATAATCAAGTTCTTGAGCTACAAATGAGCTACTCGACAACCCACAGCCTTATGTTCATATCATATCCCATTAATCCTGGGTTTGCTTTATAGGAGGTTTCTATTTCTGGAGTAGCAGACAGGGGTTAATAGATACTGAACAGACACAAACATCTTGTGCTGAAGCTGGTCATAATTGCGTCACTCAAGGTGTTCTTGGTAGCAATCGGTTATTGTCATAAGCAATATATTGACCTGTCAGGCTATATAACAATCCATAACCTTTGTTTATCCATTTCTTGAAATAATTATTAATTGTTCATTAGCCCCTTATAAAGTATTTATGTACTCAGCTTTCATATAAAGCATGACTGTAATGATAAGTCTAGTATTTGACCTTTAAATTCAACTAATCAAAAAATCATCAAGAAACAAGCTTTTGGAGCATTCACTTTTTTTTTTGGCTGAAAGAGCTGAACATCAGCAGCTAGTCTCAGATTCATTTGGATTGAGGGGACCTTCTCTGTCTAAACACTGTATATCTTGCCAAGTTGTTTTCCTTCTCCCTCTTCCTTTAGAGGAAAGACCATGGCATTATCAGAGGAAAATAGATTAAACCCATCTATTTCAGATCCCAGGCTCAGGATGGGTCAAATCACTCTCTGACTCTGGAGATTGTCAACCTGGAGAAATTCCAAAGAGCTGAGGTGAATGAGAGCATCCCCACCAGTCCCAGCACCGAAGGCCTTATCTGATTCAGCAAAGCACTTCAGGATATGCTTAGACCCACTGGCTGGATGGGGTTGTAGCACTTAGCTTGGGCAGGGGAGTCATGCCACACCATGCAGAGGGGAATTTCTTAAGGAGAAGTGAGGTTTACAGGGCATCCAAGCATAGCTCAGCGCATTTAGATGTCCACACATGCTTTGAGGAACCTAGATATCAGTGTAGGACACTCATCTTTATCACATTAGGAGGTCAGAGAAACCTTGGAAATTTCAGCAGGACATTAAATTCTGAGGCATATCTGTTGAAAGGTCTTTTATCTTTGGCTGTGGTAATATTCTCTCTGTCTCTGGCTTTTAGGACTAAGAACAGCAAAGCTAGCTAACGCTTATGAAAATAGTTTGCACAGCTTCCAAGCTAGGCAGTAGAGCCTTTCTGGAGAATTTACACTTCAGTCATCCTCCTTCATCATCTCCATGTCCTACATCATCAGGCAGCAATGTGTCACAAGATTACACATCACAAAAAAATCCGATAACAAGCTGGTTTGAGCTGGGAATGTAAAAGAAATACGTTGTGGCAAATCATATGAGAAGCAGAGGAGAATAGCAGTTGTTTCCAATAGGCAAATGTTTCCAGTTTGGCCATGAGTCTGCACTGTAGACCAATCTCTAGATAAAAATCTTCCAGCATCATGCCAAGGGGAACAATGGCTCTTTTGATCTCAGTGCTGCCCTGGTATCTGCAAATTTTGGGAGAGCCAACTCAAATTCCTTCCAACCTCAGGTTAGTCCAGAGACATCCAAGAACTTCTTTATTCTCTGTCCCTGGCTCTCCATGGCTATAAACCAACACCTGCATTTGAGCCACTGGAGGCAAAGATCCAAAGTATTCACAAGGGGAATGGAGTAGCGACAAGGCAAAAGACAATCTGCTGTGATATAAGGTGGGTAATTCCCTATCAATGCCTGAGCAAACACACAGACGCCGTGGCAGGGCGCCTGACAGATGGTTAGAGTGAAGCAATGGGCTTTTATTCACCGAGCCATGGCCATCTTCTATTTCTGCTTAAAACAAAGGTGTAACCTGGATAAGAGCTCTCTGCTCGCTCACCTAATTGGGCTCAATTTGACAGGATGCTCTGCAAACAGGCAGGGTCCCCACCAGTTCTTCATCTAGGTGCAAAAATTTTAGGCTGTTTCTCCATCCCCTGAGCTGCTGTCCATTTCCAGCCCACTATCCCTTTTGGGGTTGGCACCTCAAGCTGTGCCTCAGCTGCTGTGCCTGGGCATGACACCACTGCCTGATTGCAGCCTGATGTGGGCAGTAATGGATCTTAAGTTTCCTTCAGGGACCCCTTTGGTGTTCTTGGATGCCGTCCTGCAAGGATGCATCACAGCTCCATTGTCTGGGGTAGGAGAGCAGCCACCACCAGCACAGCCTCTGAGCAGGGGATGGGGAAGAGGGCTGAATTTCTCCCCTTTTCTGGGTAAATCTCCAAGGGTCCAGCCTTGGGTAGCTCCCGGGGGAAGGGGATTGCTGTGAGGCTGGCAGCCTTGCTGCAGAGACAGGCTGGCCTGCAGCATCGCTCTGAGCTCCGCTCTGCAGGCAGAAAATACTTTAAATGCTTTACTTTCATTAGTTTGCTCTTTTGTTTCATCAAACTATCAGTGCAGACAGCCTACCTCTGGTATCACCTTTCAAGTGATTTCCCTCGCCGCTTTAGCAAACACAAGTTTATCCCTCCTAGAGAGGTGAACCGGGAATATGTTTAATATGAAAAGAGAGAGGAGAGGTAATCAAACACCTGCTCCCACTAAAACAAAGCCTTTCCTCTTCACAGGCTGTTGAGCACTGATGAGGAAAGGCGAAGGCGCACACCAGCCCTAACCCAGAGCAAAGTCCAGCCTTTAGAGTGGGCAAATCTGGGTCGTAAACACAGAAACATGAACCACACTTTGCACAGGTTTCAGCTTCTCTGCCAAGGTTGGAGAACATTTCGCAAATACTTTAAGTTGAAAACTACAGGTACTTTCACTGCTGCCTGTTCCCATCATCAGGCAGTAAAAGCACAAATGTTAAGTGGACAAATTTAAGAAAAATTGCCTTTGTTGTTCTCATTGGAGAGCCCCTGGGGCTGATCAGCACAGGAATTGTGCCTCCATAGATCCCACCAGCTTTGTGGACTGGCCTGTTTTGCTCAGGGCTTTGTGCTGCTGGTGGTCCTGATGTCACTGGCCTGTGGTGGCCCTAGATCTGTGCTGCAAACTGCCCTCAGCACCTCCAGTTGGTGGCATGTGAAAGGTGGCTGCAACTGGCACCTGGTTGCCCTCTTGGTTCCAAAGGCATTGACAGAGGAGCATGATCTTCCTTGTAATGCCATCACTTCCAGACCTCTCAGGACTATGGCTCTCTGAGTACACAGCAAATGTATCACAACTATGAGGGCATCTGTAGGGATGGATGGAAGGACAGTGACTGTATTGCCACCCTTCTCCTCCATGAACACATTTTTCTCTTGCTACCCACGTAGCACATATCCATGACTCCCCAGCACCACTCAATTCACTGTGGGAGGACCCCAACTTCCAAAAAAGCCCATGTGATTTTTGCTTACCTGAAGGACTTGTCTAGAGCAGGCTTTCAGACCTCCACATGCAGCTTCAAGTAACTTGGGTGCACTTGAAGACTGAAGTTTTACTACTTAGTGGGGAACAAGGGCAGGACCAAAGGCTAAAAACAAGCCCAAAATCCAGAAGGATTTTTATACTCCAGCTTTACCACCTTTCATGTGGCAATGGCACTATTCAAGCACTTAAATAGTGTTGGCTGATCCAAATACTTCATCAGGTGCTTTTTGCCTCCCTGGTAAAAGACAGCAGTGCCCTCATGAGCATCAACCCGAATATCCTCAGTCAGATTGCTAGCTGCCCACTAATTTCAGACGTTTCTCATTGCCTTGAATGACTGACTTGCAATAATTTCATAGGGAGCTGCACATCAGCAGGCAATCATATTCAGCACACGATTCTCCATGCAGGATGGTCATTTTCTCTGGTCAGTGCCAGAAACCGCCTGGTCCTTTGGCTGTTAACTTCATCAAGTCTGCAGCTTGAAAGAAGAACCTCCTGTGCAGCAAACACCCGCTAGGACAAACTGCCAGGAAATAAGCACATACATTGTGTGCAGCACAGTGGCATCAGCCCTAGAGAGCTCACTCCTGGACTAGATGCCTAAAAAATCCCACCTGATGTTGACTGCTCTGAAAGGTTAGAGATGCAGAGAGACAAGCAGCCCCCTGTACAAGTCTCTATAGACTGCACTAGTGCTGGAATTGTAACCTAAAGGGTGTAGGCTGCCAAAATATAGCAGAGCTCAAGGATATTCTACGCATAGTGGTTTTATATACTTATCTGGACAGGAAGCATTGTCCAACAAGTATTTTATTGCTCTCCTTCTTGCTCATATTTCATTACAGGTTTGCCGTTTCTCAGTGTGTAAAACCAGGATGTGCTGGCGTGGCTTAAATGGTGCTAAGAGCACCAGGGAGAGGCATAGCAACAGCTGTGATGAAAATGAGGAAACAGAGGAGTTCTCCTGAGCAAAGAGCAATATCAAACAAATGCTCAACCGACAACCAAAACGCTCTGGCTAAAAGCCACCACCACATACACATACCCAGCAACCAGCAACCCCAAAGAGGTGGATGTGTCAGAAGGGCACTCAGCATTAAATCCTTTGCTGTAGAAGATGCTGCAGACAGTATAACTCTGCTGTTTTACCCATCTGAGGAAAGTTAGGCTTAGATTTGGAGGGCAATTTCCATGCCATAGAATCACAGAATCATAGAATCACCAGGTTGGAAGAGACCCACCAGGTCATCAAGTCCAACCATTCCTACCAATCTCTAAACCATGCCCCTCAGACCTCATGTCTTTCAATCTTGTAAATTCAAAGTCAAATGGCTTTATAGTGGTGCACATCTCACACCTCCCTAGTATCCAGGATGATTCAAGATAACTAGGAAGGAGGTCTCCAGATCTGGTTTTCTGAGCATGCTGTGGTTTTCCTCTGCTCCAGCATCCTGCAGTATTCAGTGCTACCCAAGACACCCAGTTTTCACCATTGATACATCCCACACAAGAAGTGCACTTGGAGGGCATTTGTTTGATGTTGGTCTAGCCAACCTCACGGTGATGGTGTTTAGGGAAACAAAACCAAAAAACCTCTGTAGGTGCCCTGATGCAATAAAGATTGTGTGTGGCCAGAGGAAAAGAAAATAAGGGGAAAATTGGTTGGAGGTGATTTTGGAGACTTGCTTGCCAGCGTTTAATATGTTCTGGATAACTGACAGCTGGCTTTCTACAGTCACATTTTTCTCTCAAATCTTTCTGTTTCCTCAGGCAACATTTACCTCTGCTTTTTAAACAAAATACAGTAAGAACCAGACTATTGCAGTGCAGACTGATTGACTGCTTTCAGACAACTCTCCAAGCCTCCTAAACACGTTAAACCACCCTCTTCTTGGTGAGTAGCTCCCAGTGATTTCAGAATGAATAAGGATGCAGCTTTGCCAGGAAGCATTAGTGAAAACATGATCATTCACAAGAGCCGCTCAGTATATCTGGGCTGAAATTATCCACAACAATATTTTTATAATTCTGTTTTTAATTCTAAGTAGTGGGCACAAGAGTTGCTCTTTCAGCTGCCTACGTAGCTTTTCTCATTTTGTAACAGTGTGATAGTATTTTCCAATAATAAGAACCAGTTAATGATTGGAATTTGGGTTGGTTTTTTGTAATCCTGAGCTGAAATTCAGTTTTGTATGAAAAGGATCACAATTATGTTTCATAGTAAAAGGTTGTCGAATGTTTTGCATGTAAAGCTGAATCTCATTTGCAAAAACAGAGTTTAGCTGAGATGTTTATACTAATGTTTGGGAGCGATGGAGTGGAGAGGCTTTTGGTTGGGAAGAGATATGTGTAAGATACCTGAAGTTCTCCAAATGTTGTGAATAGAAGTTCATTTTCCTTTTGGGTAGACCCTCTTTTTCATCTAGGGAATTGATACCATGTCATCTGGATAGGAAAGAGGACGTCAAAAGGTCAGTTAGCAACAAACCCTAAAGTGTCTGGACCTGCTAAAAAAAGTGACAGATTTGTAAATGAGAGACCCAGATGTGCAACACTTTCCTGCCAGCCTGGGGAATTCAGTATGACACAGTCCATCAAGCTCACCTGTGGTTGCTCTGCCCACCCCAGCACTGATTTCATCCCTCACTCAAAACACAAGAGATTGAGTCTGTAACTAAATTTCTGCATCGCAAATGCAAGTTGCCAGGGCTGGTAGATGGTCAGCGAGCCTCTGGTATAGAGAAACTCACTGGTATATAGGCCTTTTTTCTACTGCCAAAAATCCTCAGCAGCTGCACATGCTGGATTTAGGAGACTTTATGAGATATGGCACCACAGAAACTGCTCTGAGACCAATAGACTATTTACTACCACCGTACCAGAATAATTTATATGTTTATTCCCCGTCCTGAATACATCCAAAACTAAACCTCCCAGGTGAAGTTGCACTGATTTAAAGCTAACCATAAATCTGTTGACCCTTGCTAAACCATGCTTTTTTGCCTTTTTTCTTTTAAGGGAGTGAACATGGATCTGTTCATTTGAGAAAAAGAAAGCAATTTTCCACCCATGTGCATCAAACAAATCTCCAGATACTTTACATTATACTGTCCTCTCATTTCACTGTTTTCTATTTGTTTATATCTCCTAAAGCACTCTACAGTCTCCCCTGCCCTCTCCTAAATTTCCTCACTCCTAGCCTCTTGCATAAGGAAAGCCATGGATGGAAACGTGCTTGGTTTACTTGTCCCTCTCCAAACAGGGAAAGCAAACAAAATAAAGCAAAGTCCCTTTGTGTGCCATATATCAAAACATTTCATCATTACTTGTTGATTCACTGCCTGTACCATGCATTGCCCTTAATCCAGAGCTTTGCAGGAGGAGGTAACCCTGGGGTGCTGCAGATAACTGATGTTTTGATTACTGGGCTGATATTTTTCCTCTTTGGGAAATAGGGTTGATTTTAAGGGCCAGGGTGGGAATTTTTCTCTAGACTGCTAATGGCTAGATTTTAGAAAGATTCCCTATTCAGGACAGCCTGAGTCATTTTAAGCTTGTTTTCAGCTCCCACTCTTTTCCTATTAAGCATTTTTGTAGTTCACTTCCATGAATAGGATCCTGTGTCACCCAGTGCTTCTCTGTTCCTTCATCAATTCCAATCTCTTAGCCACCTTCTGCACTTCAGACAAGAAAATGAATAGGTCTTTGGTAACTAGAGTTAGTAGAAATCTCTAAGTTCTTTGTACTGGTTTATTGCAATAGAAAAGGGATTTTCATACTACGAATGCATTAATATATTCTGATTAGCTTTGAACAGTGGAAGGAGGAGATAAGATAAGCTCTCAATATCTTTCAGAAGTAAACAACAATGTGTTAAATTGGTTTAACAGCTTTTGGATGAATTTCAATGAGGCGACCTTTTTTTTTAAAAAAAGAAAAAAATTACATATTTAGAGAAGATTAGCCCTTTGGTTCTTTAATGACACATCCACTTATGTCATTTAATGTTGCATGTTACTTCTTTTACAGGCATTACTGTGCAAAGTGCTGGCATTTTTGCAATCTAAGGGAAATAACTATTAGCTGATATTCTGCTGATTAGCTAATTTTAAAAGTGCAGATTTTCTTCATTAAATTCTCGGCTGGACATGACACCGACAACAGTCTTTTGTGCAGATCTAAGCACAGCAGCCCATGACTGTGACCTCCACGGTGAAAACAATAAATTCAGATGGATTGGACCAAAATAGTTTCTCTCAAACTGGACGATTTCTGCACAGAAACCAGGCCTAAAGAAAACACTTCATCCCACCCACCATGTGTTTCCTTCTTGGCTTCAGACACCCTCTGTGGACAGAATATAAAATAATTTTGTCCACTTTGTCAATCTCACCCAGTTATCAATCTCCATTCTGCCTAAATGGTCCATATATACCAGGGCNTTTGTCCACTTTGTCAATCTCACCATATACACCAGGGTTAGGCAAGTGGTTCTTCACAGCTGGCAAATGTTTAGAGACATTAGACAATGTCAAAAGAGCAGATTGGAGGCAGGACTTGGGTTTCTTCATGACGATTCCCTTGCAAGGGCCCCAGACCTGGTGACAAGAAGTTGGTGGGTGACAGCTCAGCTCTGCGTGTGGCTGTGAGCACAGGAGCAGGCACAGGGACAAGTTGCCCCCGGACAGTGGGTTCTGCAGTGTGCAATAAACCAAAACAACTCCCCAAACCCATGTACTAATTATGTTAGAGATTTTATCCCCTGTGTGAGGGAGTCTTTGTTGTGTTCTGAGAACTACCAAGGTTACAAACACCAGATCTCCCCCAGACAGTTACATAGTCTGAACAAATTTCTCCTCCATCATAGTTTTACTGCAGAAGAATCAGTTGGTATTCTTAAGGGATACTGAGGATAGGAGAAACTAATTCCTTTTTTTTTTTTAATTTATTTTGGGGTTCTAGATTGATAAAAAAGCAATTGGATGAACTGGATAAATAACTATATCATCTATATTTTTCCCTGTCTTCTTTAAAATGCCAATAAGGAGAGAGGAGGTTTTTTCCATGCCTTTTAGGAGACAATTTCACAGAGATTTTGTCCTGTTTCTTAGCTCACACTTTTCCCTGTGTCATTTTTATCGTGCTCCCTTTAGCATCACATTTTTGTACACAAAATAATTCTTTTCTGTCTGCTAGAACATAGTAGCCATAACCCTAGTCATTACTCAGTGAAGCTATATATATTTAGTTCATCATCTTTTCTCATAAATCAATCTTTTCAACCCCAAAATCAATTTAGCTGCTCTTTGAATTGTCTCCAATTTGTCTGGGTTTTTTTTCCTGGTAATGAGGTGGCCCAGAAATGAATGCTGTATTCAAGGCAGGCTGCCACCAAAGTAATGGGAACCAGGATGATTTCCATTATCTGCTGTTTGACACAAAACTTCATGTGAACGCGTTGCAAGAAAAGGTCTCTTCTTGTAAATGTAATAGCACTGAAAGCATGCGCAATCTTCATGCTCTGCATTTAATACTTGGAATCCTAGGCATTTGCATTTCCTGGATTGTCCTATTTTTCAATCCTGAAAATTTTTCCAGGAAAAAACCTGGGGGAATTCTTCCTTTTGGCCCCGATTCCAGATGCCAGTATCCAGGTAGCTGAGGGCTGAAGTATGAGAACTCTCAGAAAAAATGTATTTTAGCAGCTTGCTCCACTGTGCCCTCATTTGGCAGTATGAGGTCTACATCCTAGATAAGTTGAACTGTTTTATTATTCATAGCATCATAGAATGGTTTAAATGGAGCAAGTAAGAATAACACCAGATGGATTAATCGCCTTTAGTGTTCCCTACACCTTTCCTGAGCTGATCACCACCAGATAAGTCCCTCTACGTCTTTTCATGATTTTTGTCACAGCAACCAGAGTAACCAGAAGGGATTCTGTGTCCAACCTCTGGTGTGGTGCAATCTGCATCTTCTTCGAAGTAGAATTGTAGAATCATTTGGGTTGGAAAGGACCTTAAAGATCATCTAGTTCCAACCCCACTGTGATGGGCAGGGACACCTCCCACCAGATCAGGCTGCCCAAGACCACATCCAACCTGGCCTTGAACACCTCCAGGGATGGGGCAGCCACAGCTTTCCTGGGGCAGCGCCTTGCCACTCTTATGGTGCTCCTGCTTGAACCAGAACATCTTACGTACATTGAAACATCTGTATTGGTGGGGGTCCCACCCCAGTCCTTGACTAAGCAGTATATGGTTACTGGGTAATTAGTTTAGAACAAGTGTCTTTTGAGGTGGCAGGCTAAAGGCAGTAATGAGCAGCATCCCAGAGAAGGGCACCACGACTTTCTCTCAGCTGTGCTTGACCAGCAGACAATGCACTGAGCATAAATTAGCCTTCTTGATACAAAAGACAGCACAGATTTTTATGTGATTCAGGTTTACATAAAAGACTGGTTCCAAAGGTCAAAATCAGGTTTGTGGCAGGGATGAACCCATCCCATGCCCTTCTCTCTAACACCATGTCACTGCTGTTTGTAAAGCAGTGAAAGGCTGTTGGATTGCAGTGAGAAGACAAGACTCATGGTTCCAACACCTGCCTGTAAAAATCAAGGTTTGCTTTTGTATTTCTAGCCTGGCCTCTTTATAGCTACAGGTGGAGAGAGGACATGGGGTCCTGCATCCTTTTCCTGGAGCTGCCTACATGTGTAGGTTCACCTTACAACTTCTCAAACAGTGGCTGTGGTTAAGTGCAGTTTATACTGGTCCCACAGTTTATGCCCTTTACTCCCTAAAAGTTGCCCCGTGGTAGATCACTAGTTTCACTGGGACATTTAGACAGGGCAGAGAGCTGGAGCAGTAGAGAGGATGGGCTCACCAGCTGAAGGGCTCTGTGTGCAGACTCGTACCTCAAAGACACCCATTCAGGACTAACTCTCTTCCTGAAAATTGTAGGGTCAACTCATGTCCTATTTTCTTCAGTTTGTTATCAGTAAGACTGAGAACAGCAGAGGACTGAAGTTGCTACATGCAAATGAAAATCAAGCTCATAACCATTGTGACATTGCAAACTTACCTTGGGTCCCTTCTGGAGGAAAGGCTGGACTGTGCCTTGTTCCTGACATCTTGCAGGTCTTGGGTTTTCTTTTGCATTATCCCTGTCTTGTTCCTCTTTGCCCTTCTGGAAATGCACCATTCAGCTTCTGAAATCCCTCCTCAGCTCAGGTTCTTGTCAAGCCACAGGACTCAGCTCAAGCCAAGCTCTCTGCTTGAAGCATTTACTGATCCATTTTCATGGTACAGCCATCACATAAATACAGCACCAAATTCTCCTTATAGCCATCTGGGGACTTGGTAGCCAGTCTAACAGCCCTGTTATTTTGATGTTAAATAGAGCAGTAAGGGTAGACCAAAACCAAAAATCAAAATCAAAACAAAACAAGGTCCCCCCAACTGTTAATAGGATTTCTGAAAATAATTTCCTTCTATGTACGTGCCAGCATGACAAAAACTGCTCCCCATTCCTTACACCAGTAATGGCAATGAGGAAAAATCAATAGCAAAAAAAGGAGGATCGATGCAAATAGAAATGGCATCTTTTGTTTTAAAAGATTTTGGCAGAGGGTTTTTTTAACATGATGCCACCTGTGGTATTTCTCTGCATTGACAGCATGTGCTGTGGATAATGCCAGCCCCACATCAATAACATCTGCTAATGCCGCTTTCCGAGTGGCATAATCAATCCTGCCCAGCAGGCCTCAGGGGGGAAAAGTAAACTCTCAAACTGCGCCTGCCACCTGCACCCCACCCACCCTCACCTGAGTTCTGGCAGCCTTCACCCAACGCACCTGATGAGGCCGTTGCTCAAGGCACGGGGCGACGAACTGCAGGGCAGAATGAGTCCAGGGGTCATTGTGCAATGGTGCCAAAACTCCTCATTCCCTTTTTTGCAGCTTGAGGTGACTCTTGTAGAAAAGTTCTGCCTGTTCTTTCTGTGTGAAGTCTTTTGAAACCTGCTGAGATTCAAGGTAGCACCCAACTGGTGGCTTCACCCATCATAAAATACCCATTTTCGTCCTAGAATATTTTCATAGAATCATAGAACCACCAGGTTGGAAAAGACCCACCAGATCATTGAGTCCAACCATTCCTATCAAACACTAAACCATGCCCCTCGGAGCCTCATCCACCCATCCCTTAAACACCTCCAGGGAAGGTGACTCACCTACCTCCCTGGGCAGCTTGTTCCAGTGCCCAATGACCCTTTCATTAAAAATATTTTTGTTTGCCTTTCCTCAGTCTGTAGTGGCCCCAGGCAGCAACAGGAGTGCTGTGAGTGCTGTGCTGGTCACGTTGAGCAGCAGTCCATGAATCCCCAAACTACACTCTCCAAGTACATTCATGTAACATTGCAGTTATGGGCAATTCCTTTGAATTTAATAGCAAAGTTCACTGGACAGTAGCAGAAAGGCAATGGGACAGCAGCAGATACACTTTCTCTTGGGACTAGAGACGCTGGCAGACTCCAGCATTTAGCCCTGAAAGCATCCATAAGGGCTTACCAAACCCTAATGGAGATTAGGATAAGTCAGGTAAAATAAGAGAAGTCAAAACACACATGTTGGATAGATAAGAGAAGAGGAGGCTGAGGGGAGACCTCATTGCTCTCTACAATTACCTAAAAGGAGGTTGTGGAGAGGAGGGAGTTGGGCTCTTCTCCCAAGTGACAGGGGACAGGACAAGAGGGAATGGCCTCAAGCTTTGCCAGGGGAGGTTTAGGCTGGACATTAGGAAAAAAAATTTCATGGAAAGGTTCATTGGGCACTGGAACAGACTGCCCTGGGAGGTGGTTGAGTCACCTTCCCTGGAGGTGTTTAAGGGATGGGTGGATGAGAGGCATGGTTTAGTGTTTGATGGGAATGGTTGGATTCGATGATCTGGTGGGTCTTTTCCAACCTGGTGATTCTATGATTCTATAACCCAAATATATCGAGGAACTATTTTCGGATTAGTCTGACCTGATGCCCCTTTCTACAGAAACACCAGGTTGGGGCGCTGGGGGAGTGTGAAGCTATTAAAAACCTCGAGTTGAAGGGAACATTTCACTCTGAAAGGTATGGCTTTTCCCCAGAGTCTGAAACATGTTTGACAAACAGCATAAGTTTTTTAAAAGGTTTTACTTTTTGTAGATCTGAAAACAGAGATTTCACTTTGACATCTATTTTTAGCCAGATTGTGGGCATTTATTGCTTTTCCTTAGCGTACAGATAAAGCAAATGCTCCCTTCAGAGTAGTTTGCTTTCAGTAGCACAGAGCCAAGGAGTTGTTTTAATTAGATTTTCTATAGACAAGGGCATTTCCCTAATACTTCTTGTGAGTCAAGACTGAACAGAAGGGGAAACTTAGTGCAAAAAGTGCTGAGAACTATCCATAACAACAAATGCAGCCCAAAATAAGGGAAACCTGGCCAAGTATGTGACCCATAGCCCAAATGCCCAACCACTGCTGCTCATCAGCAGTAGCATAAATGGAAACCTCCATCCATCCAGCAGTCAAGAGGGTGTTTACCATGTCATTGCATATCTCTGGAAGCAGCATCACAGCAGAATAAGCAACCCATGGTCTTAACAGTCGTGTGACTGCAGAAGAGCTGTTTTGGCACTTGCAGGAGTTTGGAAAAAGGGAGCAGAGCAGGAAGGAGAAGGAGAATGATGTGGTGAACTTAGCTAGATAAAGTTTCATTTGTCAAAGAACTGTTGAGGAAAAAAGCTGATGTATTCCAGCCCGCTGTACAGTGTATTACAGAAGCAATCTATTTTTGTTCTGCTATTATGCCATGGAAAATTCATCTCTCTGCAACAGTAGAACTGATAAAGGAAAAAAAATAGGCCCTTTTCCTGTACATCAACTCCAGTACTTTTGGGTGGATCTTACTTGCTTCCCTTGCAGCTGAATGCAAGCCTATATTTTACCAAAGGAATGCTGGAGTGGAAGCCAAGGTGCTCTTGAAGATCAAGTGCAAAACTCAGTGACCCGGGACAACAGAACAAGTCTCAAATATAATCAGCCTGAGCTGGCATCTCAACTGCAAAGTAAATCAAATACTTGGAGCTTTGAAAAGTTCAAAAGGTTTTAAGAAAGATAAAATCACTTGTCACTGAGCTACTTATTTAGGGTCTTGATTTGTTTTTTAAATACAAAGAAATATTTCCAGATAGCTGCTACAAATTCAGTGTCATTGACAAGAGCAAGAGAAGGCCAGAATTCTCCATCTGAGAGGGGCATTGAACCTCTAGTTACTGGAGGGCATGAAGACTTTCAATGACAGCCAAGATGAGAGAACTAGGTGCATTCCATATCAGAGACACTGCCACGCACATTGAGATGCATCTCCTCACGGTTATTGCCTTATAACAACAGTCTTGAAACAATATAAAGTAAAAACAAGTATTTAGCATTCAACCCATTCGCGCAGTTATATAAAAATCTAGCCTAGCCCAACAAATCAAAAGAGAGCTTTGGAAAATGTAGGCTTTTTTCCCTCTTTTTGCTGCTGGCATGGACCTCAGCGGTGGGCACAGAGCCCACTGTACCATGCAGTGACTCAGGGTGGTCAAGGTGCTTTACCCTGAAAGACAGGTACAGATACATCTTCTGTTGGAAAGCTGCCGCAAGATGTTGCAAGATGCACACCTTGGACCTCAGGGACATTTAAGGAATATAGCTCTTCGCCAAGAAATGCAGGTTCGGGATATGCCAGGGCCATGCCAGGTTTGCAGATGCTACAGCCAGGAATGACTCTCACAGGGCTCAGACCTCCCTGGATGGCTTCCTCTCCTACTGACTGCTAGAGAACCAAAAAAACATTGCCTCTACCCCAGGAGAAGTCAAATGACATCAGGTCAGCGTAGACAGACAAGCAGGGAAATTGAAAGAAATAACAGAGGGCTTTGGTAAGAGTGCAAACCAGCGATATCAACACCCCGGTTCCCAAACCATTTCAAGCTGCTGTAGGTGTGCAAGGCAGTATCTAAACAACAGAACCCCTGCAGCCTCCAGAAGGTCAGCTATAAACCACACTT
The DNA here is from genome assembly GCA_013389865.1 of Piaya cayana. Classification (NCBI taxonomy): domain Eukaryota; kingdom Metazoa; phylum Chordata; class Aves; order Cuculiformes; family Coccyzidae; genus Piaya; species Piaya cayana. The sequence continues at coordinate 506,146 of WAAB01023192.1, read as the reverse complement.
TCACTGTCTCTTGGGCTGCGAGCAGCAAGGCGATGTTTACGGCTGGCCAAGCAAATCCTACACATGGGCTCTTGCTACCTGGAAGAGAGAGACAAGCACTGTTCTGATGATATTTGGATTAGACGATGTTTTTTCTAGATGGCTGCTCAGATGGTGCCTTCTCCTGCTCAAGACAGGAAAACGGCTACAGCTGGTCAAAAACTGGATGAGGAACCATCATGAGGAAACCAGACTCTAGGAGGCTGCTCAGAGTGAGATGCTTGGAGGCCTGCAGAGGACAAGGTGGCCCCTGTGAGGCTTTAACAGGAATAATTAAAAAAAAATTTAAAAAAAGTAGGGAAAAAATAGAGAAGAAATCTGAAGGGAAAAGAAAGAAGATGGAAGGGACACGGAGTACGAGAATAAAGCACCAGGTTTCTTTGTCCTGGCTCTCTTTAGCAAGGAAGGGCAGTGGGGCAGGAGGAGGACAAGCACATGGGGGCAGAGTGTGGGATAGACGGAGGGAGCCACGGCTGCTCTTCTTGCTGTGGGGACTTGCTATGCATGTCCCCTGCGAGCTGCCAGGCCAGCAGCACACAGCAGCCTCATTTCACTGAACAAAGGGGGAAAATCATGAAAAACAGCCAAGGAGGGAGAAACATAAGGGAGGAAGCATAGGTCTGAAGGAACAAGCAGGAAGGAGACGCTTCAGTCCCTGCCTGGCCTCTCCTCCTCCCTGCGGCACCCAGAAAAGCCACCACCTTGGTCATACAGGGGTTACAGGAATGTATCACGCAGGGAGCATCCTCTGTGGAAAAGGATGATGCTGTTTACATGATTTATAGTGAGATATGGTGATTTATAATAATGAATAATATATTCCTACACATGTTAAGTGAAGCAGCAGCACAAACCTGACACCTCTTAAGAGCAAAGAGCTTGCTTCGACCCTGTATCCCCCCCATGCACTTTTCCCCAGCATTGCCCTGGTAGCACCTTCATTCACATTAATATTTATCCAGCACAGGGTGCCAGGAGCTCAGGGCAGCCGGCTGTACCTGGTGTGCTGCAGCAGACCACGAGCCATTGTGAGCCCTCCCTTCTGCCTCACACACTTCGGATGTCTTCTGTACTCATTCTGCAGGGCATGCAAGCTTCCTGCAGTTTTAAAAATGCTTTTTATTTATTGCACCTTGGCAACATGTTCTGGGTCAAAATGTGTCTTGCTCTGCTCCCAAGACATTTGGCTAGATGGGAGGTACCTGGAGGAACTCAGCTAGCAAGCAGGAGGTACCTGGAAACACCGAGCAGAGCAAAAAGCCTCTAGAAGTGTCCTCTGATCCTTCCCTTGATTTGCCGAGGGCCCTGTGGATGGCACAAGCCTTGAGTCCTCACTGGTCTCTCAGGAGCCCCACAATGATGGTGATGGGCAGGGCTCAGATTCAAGTCCCAAACCATGAGTCAGGTGGACAGGGAGCTGCAGCCCTTGCTCTCAAACAGGGTAATTATTTATTGACTCTTCATAATTCAGTTCTTGCAGGAATGAAGGAGAAAATCAACAAATAGACGAGGTTTTGGAAGAGACCCAGGCTATCATATTCTGGCCTTCCTGCTAACAGCCTGGGAGATGATTTCAATGCTAGCTGCTGGAGGTTGAGGCTGTTTCTTAAATCTCTGGAGATATTTTCAAATGTTTTCCCCAGTTGGCTGGGTTGTATCATCCCCATTTGCATTGAAGACATTTGAACTTGGGCTTCATGCTTTCCTTTTTTTTGCTTACAAACATTTTGTGGAATGAAAACAGGCGTTTCTGAGCTGCACTAATTTTAATCTAATTTCAGACAGGTTGGTAAGGTAAGGTCGGCATTCTGTCAATGACAAATTTAATGAAAACAAAGGTCCAGACACCAAAATGTTATGGAACTGGATAATGCTTTTTGACTGCTGCCATTACAATTGATAGTTCTATTCAGTCACTTGAAATTTTATTGATTTTTTTTTCCCAAGCACTCCACCTTAAACTTATTTTTCATTTCAAGAAATCAATACTATGGATCCTTTGACACAAGGCATGTGGCATTCTGCCACAATATGTATTTCATGATGGAAGGAGCTGAGAATTTTTTTTTTTGTTCACTTCTTTCATCATGAAAATAAACTGCAAATCTCAGTTACTTATAAAAATACAAATCTGAGGAAAACTTCCTGCCCTTAGATTATTTGCACTAGATCACCTGTGCTGCTGTTGAGATTTTTTTTTCCCCAAAGCCCTGCTGCTGGTGAAAGGCAGAGTTATGAATGTATGATGAGGTTCATCTAATTTCTCTGTTGTGGAGTTTTTTTTCTGTCTGTTTTTCTCAATTCTGCTTTCTTGGGCACAGGCGGAAACTCTTATTCAATTCCATCAATAGAATGAAAAAAAAAAATCAGGTTTTGCATGGGTAAAACCCAGTGCTCTAGTCTGGAGCAGTCTGGTTAGGTTAGGTTAGGGTCTGGTTAGGGTATGTGATGGGTAAAAGACACGTGGGTTGCTCAAGTGTTATCAGGGACAGGTCTCCATGGAGTTGCCTGGTAAGACGAATGAGATTGGGGGTGAGTGAGTAGCGTGGCCCACTCGGGACACCAGTTTGTTGATTGTGGGGACCAATCTGCACCACCGCCTTCTCCAAACCCACACTTTCCAGCTCATTTCCAGCAGCCCTGGACTGGTCTTTCAACACCCACCCAGCCACGCTGTGCTGAGAGCACAGACAGATGGCTTCGTGTGAGCTCAGGCAACTCTGCACTAGTAAATTCTAGATTTTGGAGCAAAATGTGAACAGCACCACAGAAGGTGCTGCCTTGCTTCACCAGCCTTGAGTGGCTTGGACAGAGGCTGCCCAGGGAAGTGGTGGAGTCACCATCCCTGGAGGTGTCCAAAAAAAATATGCACACGTGGCTCTGGGGCACAGCTGTTGTAGGCATCATGATGGGGGGCTGACAGTTGGACTGGATGATCTTAAGAGGTCTTTTTGAGCCTTAATGATTCTACGAATCTGACTTTCACATCATGTCTCCATGCTATATTTTTCCAGGTAAATGTATAATTTTCAAAGCCTAATCTGTACTTGAATAATGCCCACTGCTTCCCCTCTGTCAGGAAAGCTCTAGGAAACAGAAGGAGGAGTGTCAAATCCCTTCTCAGCCCAAAGGAGATGACCCTTCTGGTCAACTCAGGTCTTTAGAAACACCCTGTACGGTGGACCTAACCATCTTTCTGACTGATAAATAATTTAGTTCTGTGTGTTATGAATTCCTGGCATTTTATGAGTATAGGAATTCATTACAAGTACAGGAAGTCTCACCTTTATAAATAATTAAAGTTGGTTACACACAATGACTTTAGTGAATGATCTGAAACTCAAGTGAAAAAAAAAATCAGATTATTTGTCCCTCTATTTTCAGGAAAAATAAAAAAGGAGAGGCAAGAGAGTGATAACACTGTAAGAGCATATAGAAGGGGTAAGTGGACTACATCTTTTGTTCTAAGTATGTCTCTGACCCAACAAATTTGTGACTGCAGCTCTGTGATTTTGAAGTAAATTAATTCAGTTCAAAGAGAAGGAGGAAAGGAGAAGGGAAGCTTGCAGTCAGCATTCTTGTCAGTGCAACAGGTATAAAAAGACAATATCCAGCATTCATACCTTATTATACCCCCCACTAAACCAGAATGCTATTAGCAGTCATGGCACAACAGAGAAAGGGAGGGGAGATTAAAAAAAAAAAATCAGGATTGATGTTCTCTTCCTGTATTTGTTTTCTTACAATAAAAGAAAAAAAAAAGCAGCAGAATACAAATCAACCCATCCCATGTACTGGAGGTTAGGATCCTCCAAGACTCTGCTTATATAAATGAAATAAAGTTAGTCATTAGGGGATGAAAGGATATAAGTGTAAAGATAACATAATTTTTTGCATGTTTTTTCTCCAATCAAGAGCTTTTAGAACAGTGCTGTGAAGGGAAACACAGACAGTGGTTTGGTTAAAGTTGGCAACAATTTTCCCCTTATTGAAAGCAACCCCCTTCCTGGAGATGACAGCGAAGTGGCACATAAGGAATTGTTACTCATTTGAAAAGAAAAAAAGCTTTTGAAAGGGAAATGATCTGTCTAGGAAATAGTATGTGGGCAAAAGTGGAAAAAAATACATTATTTAAGTTTTGGCAGAGACTGAGCGTCTGCTGCTCTCCTGTCTGCAGTTCTCCACCTGAAAATACAGGTTTACATGTGCTACAGACCAAATCGGCATCTGTTAGACTTCTGAAGGAGTCTGCCTCTTTCTGAGAACATTAAAACACAGCAAGCACTAGGCTGGCAAAGAGACCCCACCTCACCACCATCATCTCCTGGTCTGTGTTAGTGGCATTGCAAAGTTATTTCTCACATTACCCAGAAAGCAAGAGAGATTTCACAGCTATCTCTAGACTGGACACAGTAGCAAGAACTGAAATCAGACCGAGAAGCTACCTAAAATATTCTTTTACCCGTCTCTTGTAGATTAACATGACAACTTGGCAAGCTAGTGCTAGAATACACTGATTTACAAGGTGGCATCAAGAAACCTGGTATCTTCCAACCTGGTTATTCTATGATTCTATGAAATTGGTCATTATAATAATATTACTCAGAAGTACACAGACCTGAAATTTGCATCACATGAAACATCCCAGAGTGGCTGAGATTCTTGGGGTTTCCAAATACATCATGCCCAGATGGTGATTTCTCTGCAAAATCAAACCACAATCTAAACTGAAGGGCATTTTTCCGATTGGTGATGAAATTCTTAATTATGCAGCATCAACCGCAGCAGTACTAGGGAGAAGCAAATTCATTTACAAATTATGCACATACATCAAAACCACCCTCTGTTTCAGAGACAAATGCCCAATCAATCCGATCTATTTTGCCATCTACAGCAGATGCTGCATCAGGCTATTTTATAACTATAAATTTTAATATGTCTTTCCTCACTGTCAACTTGTGATTATCCAAACTCAGGGAGGGAGCTGAACTAACCCAAATAAAGTAAAGCACAGCCAACCAAAACTGGTGTAAGTCAGAATGTGAAAATAAATGTTTTATTTTCTATATTAATCTTAGTGAAAACTAAAGTGGAGATGTAGCAAAGGTCAATGATGGGAATAAAAGTGTTTTATTTTTGGTGTAACACGGTTCATTTGCAAACAGATAACGTGCCCACACATAATTAAAAGTTGACAGCATCTGTATTGCGAGCTAGGTGAGAAATTTCAGGGAAAAAGCAAAGTTGATTTTGTTTCAGTCTTTGCTGGGGCTCTGCTGCTTTGTCCAGGTGATGGATTAAGACAGAGTTGGGATCCAATTTACAGCTCTGTCCCCTGGGCAGCCTTTCTGGAGAAAGGGGAGCAGTGATGGAGAAAGCATAATCCCGATCGCTTGGCAAAACGTAACGTGCTTCCAAAACACAAGGGGCAGGGCTACAGACAAGATTTTAAACAAAACCAGTTTGTGAGCGAAAGATATATTGCTACGTTTAAGTTGAAGCTGCAGCCAGTGCCTTGCTAGGTGGGGAGGATGGACCAAAGGCAAAGGTTTCATCAGGAGAATTGGATTGAAGCAACCATCAAACAGCTCTTCTGGTGCTGATGTGCCGTTTTAGCAGTACAGTTCAAAGACATTCCATACATTCAATAATCATCCTTTTCTGTATGTTCAATAATCATCCTTACAGAGATTTGATTCCCTATTACATTGTTCTGAATTATATTAGAGATAGCACACAGAATACAGATTGGGCTCCCTCATTCTTTTATGCCTCTAAAGCCAGATGGAGAGCTAGAAAACAAGAAAGCTTCTTTTTCTCCACCCCCTCCCCCCTTGACTTAAAGGAAAAAGGCTCTTAATAGTAGTTTTAAGATTAAGAAGGAATGGGTATTTAAAAAAGAAACATATTCCTCTTGGGCCACTATGAAAAGCTGTTTCATTATTGCTTAGAACCAATGGAAATAAAGCCAGCATGTCATCAAATCCTTAATACAACATTAGATCGAATTGAATCTTTTGCATCTATTTTTAATGAGCAGCTCATTTGTTTAATGTGATGGCTACATAATTATGAGTTTGTTCTCTACGTAGGGCATACTGGTTCTAATAGGATGATATTTAATTACTATCTTTCAAGGAACTATAAGAAACAAGCTGCTAAGCTTGAAAATAGACTGAACTATTCCTTATCCACTGGACCGAGGAGACTGCACCTCATTCAAATGTGGTGTCCCCAAGGGCACCAAGCCTTTCACCTCAAGTTTCTTCATCAGCATCTAGCATTTGATCTCTCCAGAAACCAGCTCAATACCAACACATGCAAATGTATTACTGGGCAAGACTTTCCATAAAAAGAATTAGAAGTCTTGTATTAAAAATGCAATTTCAAACAATAAGGTTGGAATCCAGCTGTTGAGATAGAAAGAGCAGCACACATCAGGAATGCGCAACTGTTTTCATAGAAGCAGCATCCTCTGTTTTCCTTGCAGCTGTGTGACCCTATTTCTGTCAACTCCAGCACCCCAAAATGGTTTTAAGATGCCACTGAGACTCCTGCTGGGAGCTGCCTGTCCCAGCTTCTCTCCCCCAGGTCCCCAGCTCAACATGCTGTCCCTGCACATGTCACTGTTCCACACCTCCTCCGCTCTGCTCTGAAAGGTGGTTATTGCTGAGGGAGCTGACAGGAGTGGAGGGAATTACGGCTGGTAATAACGTCTGCAGCAAATCCAGCCTTCTTACCATGCCTAGTTTTAACCAAACTCATTCAGCATGAAAAGATCAACGCCCTGTAAATTCTCCCCCAGCACTCAAGTTGAGGAGTGGCTCCCGAGACCTACGTGCCTTTCAAATGGCTGTGGGTTTTGCCCCTTAGCGCTCCACCTGCTCGTTGATAGAAGTAATTAAGCCCCTTAAAAACGCAGCTAAGAAAACTTCACTCTCAATCCAGCCCTATCACACAGGGAACAGCCTTGCCCCTTTTTAGCTATTATTGGTATTTGCATTTTCACTATAAAAATGGCTTTTCCAGTATTTCTACAGCAGGGCTGTGTGCTGCGCTTCACCCTTGGAGCCAGCTCCGAGCACGAAGGAGTTACCAGCTGTAAGCGCTCCGCACAGCGGGGCTGAATGCGAGCAATTTCTCACCCAGCCAATTTGCCATTCTCTCTCTTTATGCCATTACTCTTCCCTTCGGTGTAAGACTCCCTCGCACACGACCCCATCAATAATGCCAAGCAGAACGCAGAACTTTGTTTCAAAAAAAAAAAAAAAAACCCCATGAATTCTCACTGCTAATGCTCAGCCAGCTCTCGCTTAAACAGAACAACAGTTTGGGAGCTGGTGGCCAGAAGGGAACCCCTTCCAGAATGCAGAGTTTTCTTTAACAATGTATTCCAACTACTCCATTCCTGGGTTACAGCACAAGTTAATTGCAGAGTGATTGGGGAATAACATCAATTCATTGACATGAATAACTGCAGAATTGTCATTATTTCCAGCAGGGCTACAGTGCAGTCCCCACAAATAACTATATAATTGACTTATATAAACCCTGTTATTGTCCTTCAAATGTTTTCTAGATAACAGAAGCCATCATTGCAAGGGATTTCGTAGGAAGGTATTAACAAAATTAAAGATTTATAGTTCAGCCCAAGTCAGAAATCCCGCTGACATTCCTGAATCACACCTTGCTGCATGGTTCATGCAAGATAAACCATTTGTAACTTCTTGCTCAAAGCAGATGAGGATTTAGCCAGTGAAACACCACTGAGAGTCCATAGCTTCAGCTTTCTTATGGACTATGCACAAAGAGTAACCAAGAGCAGTAAGTTTTGCATCTTTGGACAGGAGAACTGATAGTCCATTCTGCACTAGCAAAAATCTAAATGAACTAAGGATGCAAATGTCTAGATGGATAGAGGGCTGGTAAAAGCCATTTTAATCATTTCCATGATTGCTCCAGCTTAGAACAACACTGCAAGGGTGTTGTAGTTTGGTTTGGGTTTTCTGTTGTGGTGTTTGGTTTTTGGGTTTGGTTTTTTTTTTTTATTTGCAGTTTTTGTGTTCCAAGTGCAAGAAAGGCAGAGTACAGAAGGAGAAGGGACAACATGAACTAAAATACTAGCTTGGACTGGCAGTGAAATATCACATGCAAATGCCTGAATAACCCACAGTGAAGTGGAGATTAGACAAATGAACGATAAAACTGACTGTTCCTTCTTGTCCTCAATGGATGGGAAAGTAATGAAAATCTCATGAAAGATAAATGGTAAAGTTAGTTTAAAATGGATTTAATGAAAGTAAAAGAGGATGATTGTTCATTCCAGGCTGCTGATTTATATTTTCTATATTTTAGTCCTTACAACCAAGTTCTATCTTGTTAGCCATTAGAAGTTTGATACAGGGTTATGTGTTCAGTCAAAATCCAAGTAGCTTTTAATACTTTGAAGGAACACAATGCTGCATTTTGAAAGATTAGCAAGGGCGTCCTTGGCTGGATTCTTGCATACTAAAAAGTGATCTTCAAACCCAAGTTTTTCTTGCAGCATATGGGGATGGGGAATAATTCAAACCATCTCTCCCTCTTTTTTCTTCCATTGAACTTGGTATAATGTAAAATTATACCAAACACACAACAAAAGGAATAAAGGTTTGCAATGAATTAACTACAAAATGAGTGGCTCTTGTGAAGATGAAACGTGCTCCAAAATTAGCTGAGGTTTGGGTTTTTTTTTTTAATTCTATATTCTTTGTCTTTCAGCTTCTCACAGATTCTAAAAAGAACGAGCTATTTTTTGCCCCTTCTGACTCTCAATATTTTTGCACAATATAAACAACACATAATAATAACAATATTGGTTTTACTTGAAATAGGGGAATCTATCTTGGTGTCAGGGCCAGGCAGCCACAATGCGGTGAAACCCTTATGTTACACGGTGTGGACCATGAACCACCAAAGCCATCCTTGGTCACTTGTGCTGAAGGCACATCAGTAAAGGGATGTTTACAGATTCGCGACCACTTAGACGGGCAAAAATAAGCAAAAGTCCTTTATAAAGCAGGAGGCAGAATACAAACACAACCCCGGGCTGCCCACACCTCCTTTCCAGTGACTCAGCACCGAAACCAAGCCTCTCCTAGACTGGACCAGATAGCACAATATCCTGTGACTCATCCCCAAAACAACAGCAAGGCTGCCAAATTACCAGAAGGGTGTTGTGACAAAGGTATTACGCACCAGTGCTCAGAGTGAGACCAACCCACCCACTTCCTATAGGAAAGGGCAGCAATTTCAGGTTACTGCTACTGATCTGGTTGAAGACAAACCTGGGTGTAATTCTTCATCTCTGTGGGGCGTAGGCAAGACAGGGCTGCTGCAATGGCCAGGTAGGGGCTAATTAGGTAATAGTAATAAGCTAATAAGGAGTAGTAATTGGCTAATGAGCTAATAAGCAATTTAGAGCACTGGAGCCTCTGTCAGTTCCCCAGCTGCAGTGAGAGGGTATGGAACCAGATCTCTGTAGACTGATAGCACTGTCCTTGATCTTTTTAGCCATATAAATAACTAAACAAATAAATAAAACACACACACACTTCCCTCAAGAAATGAATGGGAATTTTCCCACACATGGTCAAGGAGCCACCCTCTGCTCAAGGTTTCTTCCCACCCAGTACTCCTATGTAATCCAGGATCCTGTTCCAGCCTCTGCTTACATCTCCTGAATCTGCTCTGCCAGGCTCTGCTGCCATAAAGCAGCTGCTAGTGCTAAATGACTTTCTGCACCAGTGGTCTTCTCATGAGCAACACTGATTTTTCTTTCCTTAGCAACTGAAGATACAGGGTCTGACTTCAATCAATTGATTTTGATGGGGATCGCATCCACTTGCGCAGGGAGGAATTGGATGCGCTGCGAGCGTCTCAGTTCCTGAATGAACAATTGTACTAACAGCAAGGACGCAAAAGCAACAGATTTTAGGCTGTCACAGGTAGCGGTAACAGTCAATCACTTGCATGAAATGACTGCATTACAGTAAATCCTCCTGCTCTATGAAGTGAAGCCATCCTGTTCCCGGCCTCTTCAGAGTCAAAGAGGCAACTTATTTCTTGATGAAACTCATCTGGCCTTTAGTCTCCCATGGGAACATGTTGCATGGTAACTTCATAATCCTTGATCAAAAGAAAAGAACTCAACCTTGGCAAAGCGAGTGCTTTTACATGTAAATTCCCCCAGTGCCTGCTTGCTCTTCTGTGCTCTTATTCTGATGCATTAGTATTTATAAAACACAAACTGCTTTTGCTGGGCATATATTTCTGTATATACCATAATATATAATCTCAGTTGCTTGGCCTCTCAGCCGAGACCTCAGCCCCATTGCAAACCTGCAGCAGAGGAGGTTCCAGAAAGCAGCCCCATAACTGCATCTTGTGCAGTGAAGGTGACCCCTGTCCTGTGACAGTCACGCTGTGATGTGAAGTCACATCCCATCTGATAGCAGATGTGGAGAATTTGGCCACAAGTGTCCTGCTGCCCTGTGAAACCCTAGAAACACAGTGGCTGCAACCAGGAGGCTGTCACACGTCATGAGCAGCACAGCCAGTCGAGTGCCCTGTTTTCCATCTTCCACCAGTGCTGCAGGTTTTCCTCGTGGATGCAGGAGGAGCAAGTATTTTAGCCACGATGACAAATAACAAATAAACACAGGAGCTTTTCAGACCCTGGTGAGTAGGGCACATCTATCCCAGAGAATAATCTCCCAGAAATCGACACATAACATTGAAAGACAAATGAGAATGAAAAGGCCTTTCAGACTTAATAGCCTCCATGAATTACACTGCCTTTCATCTACATGGACTGTCACTCTTCCCATTAAAGAGTCACTGTCATCAGTAATCCATTTTAAGATTTATAGACCAGGAGATTTATAGACTTACTGTTCTTATCTGCTTTTTTATTCCACGCATCTCCATGGATCCAAAAGGTGGGATCCTATCCAATACCCCTGTCCTGCATCTGAAAGTATAAAGTCATGATGGGATTGCAGGCTTTTGAATTGGAAGCCAATGAAAGTAATAATGCTGACAAGGATAGCAAAGATGATAACAGGGTGGGGTAGGGTGTAAGGGGAGAGTGAGTAACAGCAAGGACAAGAAAGGATAAAAGATGAGCAGGAGAAAATAATAAAGGGATAATCCAAGTTTTAACTTATTTTTCACAAATTCTCACTCTATAAATTCCATAGCATCTTGAAAGGAAGAAATTAGGTTACTTTCCCTTTTTGGAATTTTTTTAAATTAAAAACCAAACCTGCATCTTTGAAGTGAATAAATTCAAATCCAACTTTTCCATCCAAAAGGGCACTTTACAATGATCACAATAAAATATACTCAGATGGAAGTGTACTGACATTACAAAGTCTCTTCAAACAGCTAGAGGAATTTTAGTATAAGTGAGCCTCAGGCTACCTGCTTTGCATAATTTTATCTGATTCTAGTGCAGTTGCACAGTTTGTTCTGATAGTAATTGAATACCCATATGTGGATTAATACCTCCAGCACAAAAGAATTTGAATACGTTTGTGCTGCCTGAAACTACTCTGTTTGCATGTGCCACCTGATACTGGGTGAAATTGCAAATACTTACGTGACTTAGAAATCAAAGTACCATTCAAAAGCTCCTAACTCATTCCAAGCCTGGTTTGGGGATGTGTGTGTAAGAAACAGATCTACTTATCCTCACTCCATTGTTCTCTGTATTACAGTGACAGCAGGTAGTGTTTGAGTCAATTCTAAAGAAGTAGCATTGGACAAAATTCCTCAGGTAACCTTTAAAAGCTCTGTTCCTGCTAAGCATTGCTTGGTATTTTTGTACTTGCTTCTCTGTAAGGAGAACTAGGACAAACCTTTTCCTGAGTTTTGTTGCTGTGTAAAAGAAAGCTGCTATATTTGGTGAGCTACTGAAGAAAATGCTTTGGTACAAGTGGCTATGGTGTAAATCAACGGAAGTCTAGAGGCAACACAATCTATGTCTATTAAAAATAAGGCTTTCTTCCCAAATGCAGATTTGCTTAAAGAGCAGTGAACTGCAGGGACAGAATGTGTAATGCATTCTAATTAGCTTCCTCTTAATCACAGCTATTACCATGGGCTATCGTCGTATTGGAAGCCGTGTCTGTGTTGATCCTTTACAACATGCGTGTGACGGCTGTCAAAGTAATTATCAGCACAAATTTCACTTACTATTTGTATTTTATAGCTCCAGACAGAGAGGAACTCTAGTGGTGGACTAATTTTTGCTGTGCTCTTGAGAAAAGGCAGAACAGCACTAGAACTCATTTCAAACCAATCCTACTCAAGCTCTTCAGCAGACAGGGTTATGACCCATGAATTCAAGAGCTGGCTTCCAGCACTCTTATGTATTACACAGGAAGAAACCTACAAAGCCAAAACTGTTAGAGTCTCCTCCTTGAACAAAGAGTTTCCTAAATACGTGCCCTAGGCTCATTGCCTTTAATAATCCCTTGGTTGAATGTCATTAATTTGCTTGTATTTTTCTCCTAACAGTAGTGTTTCTCTTGCAAAACAGTTTCTATTTTGTCTTTTAGGCACATCATCTTTTGTACGGCACTACAGCTATTTGAGAAAGAAAATTCAACAGGGCAGAACTGTAAATGATAGGAGTTTAGTGTTATTACCCTACTCTTGCCCCATCTTTATGGTGACACTGAACAGAGGTCATTTCATGGAGTAAAAACATTGGGAGACCTTGCAAAGAAGCAGGGTGCTCAGCTACAGCCAAATTCTTCCTCTCTGGGAAGCACATTACTGTACTTTGAGCACTAAAGTGATGTTTCTGTTGTTCTGTGGGCTAGGAAAGTGGGAAAATGGTTTAGAGCTTGTTCACCTTTCCAACATTCCTCCTGTATCAGAAGGCAAGCTGCCTGCAGGAGCCTCCTTCTCCACCTCTGCCCGAAGGCAGATGTTTGAAAGAGCACAAACTGGCAGTTCGGGGATCTTGCCAAATCTGTGGATCTTGCAGATCCAGGAGGAAAACAGACACTGTACCTGCAAGCACAGAAGTTGTCTGCAGCTATTCCAAAGGCTCTTTCCAGGACAACCAGCTCCTGCATGACCTATTCCAATATGAAGAGCTCCTCCCTGGCTGCCCCTTATCCCAGTACAGCTGTCGGACACTGTGGGTGCTCAATGTTGGGCAGTTCCCACCAGGATCTGCAGCAGCAGAAGAGACTGGAGCAGTAATTTGGCAAACAGCCTCTCTCCTCCTCCATCTCTCTTACTCCAGATGCCCCAAATCTCTGAGCAGAGCCAGTCATGCTGGAGATGCAGAGAAGGAGGCACGTGGAAGGGAGCACTCTACACACCCATGTGAGAGATAGCAGAAGAGAGTGTCTGATCAGTTATTAAATGCATCCACAAACAAAGCAGATGATTGACAATGCCATTTTGCAGCCTCCTGGCAGCAGCCGCCATGCTAATGGGGAGCACAACGGCATCAGACAGTGACAGAGACCAAAACTCATTTTTTTACACACACATCCCCCTTACTTTAGGTAGTGATTTAGAGATCAGAGGAAGGACATGACAGTTTAATATTTAAACAATTTGTTTCATGTTTAGACCATCGTGTTAATGATCTGTGTGTCATAACAATAATCAAGTGGGATGGAAACTTGCTTGCAATTAGCCACATCTCCTGTCACAGCCTACAGCAGATCAGGCCCATGACTTCTAATTTTAGCCAAATGTTTGCTTTAAAATCTAATTTACGTGCTGTTTCTCCCTGAAACTCCACAAACGCTTATTTTCCCCATGACTCTGTAGATTAAGTCTCCCAATCGACAGAGAATGAGCCTGTGACAGCCTTCCCTCCCTCCTGTTTCCTTTCCTGTCCACTGTACCCTTCACAGCTGCTGTCCATGCCCCACAGAGTATCCTACAAACACTGAAGTAGGACACTTACTCAAAAACTTTGGGTCCTCATTAAGGAGAAACAGAGGCAAAGCCATGAAATTATATATCCAGCCTGTGTTTTGAACTATTCAAGGGGTGAGGAAATAGCCTGACTGGCCTTGCTGCTGCTCCATAGCCCTTACTCAAAAGAAAATTTAAGACTTTTGCACTAAAATATCCTCATCTTACCTCTTTATTCTCTCTCTTTAATAATCTGCATTGTGCTGGTGCTAATCCCAGCCAGAGGCTTGTTGTGCTAGAGACTGTGCATACAAAGCCAAAATCAGTGTCCTAAAGAGCTTTAAACCTCGCTTTAATTTTAGTGCAAATTATGTGAAACAAAGTGTTCACAAGCACTGTTCAACAAGCTGGGAAATTTCTTCAGGAATTCATATTATGATGAAAAATGGAGTTTGACTTTTTTTCCTCTTTCTTAAAATAAAAGCAGAACAATAACCTCACTGCCAACAGCTTTTACCAACAGTAATATGCATCATTTTTACAACAGTAGAGTGTTTTGACTGATTGTCCTGTGTGTATCAAATCTCAGCTGTGCCGTGGTGGAGAACTGAATTAACAACATCCACAGCAACGTGCTGCCTTGCACCTCTTCAACATCTTTATTAACGATGTTCAGCCGAGCCCCTGCTGCTCGCTGGTGCTTACCACCAGATTTATGGCTAACTTCCAGGGCCTTTCCCACCACTCTTAATTTATTCTAACAAGTGTTCATACATGAGCGTTTCATGTTCGGGAGACAGCAGTGTGTCAGCAGCACCACAGCAGTCGAGATCTGGTTAAAGCTCTATCAGTTTAGGCAGCCAAAGTCTCAGGGAAACAAGTGTCTCCCAGCTATCAAGCTGCAAAGTTGTTTTTTTAGCTTTGTTAAGGGAAAGGTGCTTTTAAGGCCTTTGCAAAGTGTTTATTGTGGTCATAAAAAAGTAGTTTACATCTGGCCACTCAATCTCATGAGGCATCCCCAGGAAGGTGGCTGCAAAACCACATCTTGAGCTAAGCTGTTTCACCTCCCACCAAGTCACTGGAATTCAGCTCATGAAGGGTAATCTCTTTTTGACCTTTTCCCAACATGATTTGGTTGTTTCTAAACCTCCCCAAATTCCCACCTTAGCTTCTGCTTCCTGTTAAATTTACCTGCTTTCTCTATATTTTATTTACTCTTGCCACAAACTGTATTAAAGGGCTGGCAGCCTCCAAGAGGGATATTCCCAGGGGACCGCAGACCATCCCCACCCCAGAAATGATGCAAAACCTCTAAGACTGAAAAGCAAAGTCCGGCCTTCGTAGTTGTCAGAGCCTCTGCACAGCCCGATCCTACTATGGACCTTCAAGAGCAAAAATGGAGCAGTTTCCTTACCTCTTCCATCTCCACCTGATATATCACCTCAGACATGCAGCTGCATAAGCATCAGGGGTCTCCTGAAGAAGAGATTCCCACCACTGCCTGTGAAGACTGAAGGGAGCTAATTGCCCTCCTTAGCCAGCCTTGGGGAGGCAAAGCCCTTGCAGCTGATAGGCATTGGCAGCCTTGCTCTTCTCCAAAGCACGTGTTCATAATCAACTAGGCATCACTTGAAGGTAATTTGCTTTGTCAGGTGAGACTTTTGGACCAGTTCCCTCAACCACCAATTTCAGAGCAGCTACCTGCCTCCCCTACGCTTGTTATAACCCATGGTATCTTACTCCAGCCAACATCAAAACATGTGAAACTATCTCATCCCCCTTGCCCCACCTGGGTCAGTCTCAGGCAGTCCCCTCCTCCACTCTGATTTACCCTGGGGCGTGCAGGATGGCAGCAATAGAAAACCAGCCAGCAACGCTCACTCATGGGCACCGCAACAATAGCAAAGGCCCTTCATCACTTCTCTGTAATTACATTTTCCAATTGTATCTAGAATAAAAAAATCATACACATTTTAATATGGTCTAGTAACAATCATTCTATGAATCTGAACTATTTAATAGTAAATGATCCTTTCCAGTAATTTTTTAGCCATTCCATTAGAATTTCTTTATTAGTAACTTTTTATTAAATTTGACAAGATGATAACAAAAGGCTATAGAAAAGTATTCAGCTTTATTATAGTCTGTAGTACTCTTCCATAAAGGTTAATATGGACTCACCACTCCTTATAATTAAATGGCAATACTCCTGCTGAGACTACTCAGACCTTAGAGTTCTGCCCTTTCAAGAACAGTCCTTTGTTTTACATTGATGTGTTACTACACTTTTCTTCTGTGTTCTCCCCATCAATAAGCTACAATTGCAGAAATTTAGTGATATCTTCTTTTTTCTACTCAAGTACTACTGGATACACTATAGCAAAATACAAAATGAAATTTACTGATCAAGACAATTCTAAAGCTGTCAACATATTTTGTTCCCTAACTATATATCCCAATCATCTCAAAGTATTGTAGTCTTCTCTTGGAGTTGATAAGCCATTTAATGTATTATTCTGGTGACAGACAAGCTGGCATTTGCTACAAGCGTTTTTATGATTCAGTAGTTTTCAGAGAGACTAGAAAACTAAGCAGCAGATTTACACTATAACAAAATAAAAGCAAAGATCTCATCTGCCTGATGAATGACTAAAGCAGCTTTCATCTATGGAATTTGAATTAGTTTGCCTGAAGGTGGAGAACTTATTGTTTAGGACAGATAACGGAACCCTTGGGCTATAATCACATGCCACATGCTGAAGACTGTACACATGCAGGGGGTAGAGAGACTCTTAACTCTGGGGCACTTTCCATCAAAGCAAGACATGTTAAGTGCAAGGAACTTGAAAGAGAGAGGAGACCTGAAGAAAAAAGAAATGCTATAAGCATGTATATTGGCTGGGCTATCAAGTACGAGTGCATCAGCAGCCATGCCTGACTGGCCACTTCGCTCAGCCAATTGGCTCTTTGGTGAGAGTGCCACAGCAGATGTGGGGTTTTTCAGAAAGAAATAAATGCAAGGACAATGGCAGCTGAAAGGCCATTACATACATAAAATTTGGCATCAACAGGGAGGCAGATATAGTATTACTGGCTGCCTTACTCCTTAGCAAAGAGATATTAGATAATGCCTCCCTCCCTGCCAAGCCATGAGTCAGTTGTCGAGATGAGAGGATTGCTCTGGCGTCTCGACTGCCATTCCCCACGTCTGAGCAGGGGCCACACTAGCTGTGTTCCAGCAAAGTGGGGCCAACTTTGGTAACAAATGCTGAAACGACGTTTGACACAGGAGGGCAAGCAAGTCGAGTTTCACCCATGCGTTTGAAAAGGACACAACTGATCACAGCATGGATGCCTGGATGCCTGTCTCTTGGCACTAAGGCCCCCACTCAGCCCACCTGCCATTGAGGTTTAATCAGGCTGCCTTGCGATAAAATGCCACAGGAGGTGTGAGAGTGATGGAAAATTCAATTCATACTGTCCCAGCAACTTCTTATTCTGCTTCTCTATCACCTCTCATCTTTCATGCCCCCCCTGCTAAGACTTCATCTGTACCCTATCAAAAAGCACACAAAAGTCAGTTCCTTTCCCCACAAAGCCAACAGCTGTGAGGACATGAGGCACTGTCAGATCTGAGACCACAGATGACCTGACACGTCTGCCAAGGCCAGTGGGAATACTAGAGAAAACCAATGATTCCATCTTTTGAGCACAAACATTTTGGTGCTTTCCATATGACTTTTAAACCATGAGCAATGCCAGTTTCCAAAGATTTGTCCTACATTTGAACCTTGCTCAGTCTTCCACTTGCTTAGCATTGAACATGATTTTAACAAAGCCACTTCAACCTCTTAGTTAATTTGCTTCCAAGGGCCTTCTCTTTCAGAGTGTGTAATTAAACTAAAGGAGCCTGGAAAAGCCCCTTACAGTAAATAATTTACAAGTTCTTCCCTGGGGACATTTTTTAATTATAACTCCAGTGGTCAGATCTTACTGAATACTCGGAGATAGCATTCCCTGCTGAGATCCTGAAATATAATTAACTTATTCCTTCGGTAATGGTATTTTTCCTGAGCGTATCAATTTCTTATGCAGGGCAGGCAGATTTGTTTATAAACAAAGTAGAGACTGATAGATGCTTTGTCATGAGAATAGCAATAATGGCACTCACTGCAACAGACGGGGGCACGTCCATTTGAGGAAAGATGATACTGTTTTGAAGCAATTTTTATAAATCCTACCCTGACAATCCAGTATGGAGAGATACACAAGAGCAACCAGACAGCTCAGATTCCTTTCCTTCTTGGCAGCCTGCCTTTCTCCCCAAGTGCCATTTTATGCACAGCAAACGTAAATAATTCTGACGCACCTACCAACCCCCTAACCTTTGTGCTTCAGCAACGCTGCTATATACTATCAAACTGACAGTGATTTCATGTTATGTGGCAAAAAGAAAAACCCTGAGCGACAGCAGCAAGGCTGGGGATGTCAAATGAAAGCTGTCACATTTATTTAGCTCCATGATTCTCCAGACAATATACATAAATATTGTTTTCCTATCCCCATCAGCCAAATGTTGAGAGATATCTGCATCAGCCAGGGTCCTGTGGCTCCCCCAGCCTGGTCGATGAGCCTGTGATGATCATCTCCTGACTCAAGAGAAGCTGGCAAGAAACACAGCACCAGCTCCTCAATGTTCCCAATGACACAGTACATTAAATTGTTTCCTCATCCTTTCCCACTAGAGCTGTAGCCAAAAGGGTGGTTTGGAGTGAAAGACAGAGTGAATGGCTCCACAATGTATTGAAATGTGATCTGTGAGATACAAAGTTCGAGGACATGCACTGCCTCCAGCCCTGAGCTTGCTTTTCCTAGCATAATTAGTTCCAGCAACTCCAGTGAACCCACAAGGACAAAGCTCGGTGTGTATCAGTGGTTGGGCTGGTCAGGGCCCTGTATTTTGCATCCAAACTCTTTATTTCCACTACCACCATCATTTTGAATTCCAGTGCAACCAAATGTATGACCAAGTCCTTTTCTCTCTCAAAGTGCTTTGTTTCTGTACAGTTGTCAGTGCTGGCACTAACATCTTCATCATATTCTAGTCCTTTGGTACACAGCTGTTAACCTGGTATCACCTACAGTGAAATGCATACAAGTCAAGCTAGCCCTTACTCTAGTGAATAAATCACAACTCAGACAGCAAGATCAAGAGCTAATCCAAAGGAGCCATAAAGTTTTGTGAATAGATTCATATCCAGGCAACGAATAATAATAAACCCCTCTAATATAAAGAATGTCTCAGAAGAGCAAAGCCATAAGGTGCAGAGGTTTTGGATAAAGTTTGCTTTCACGGTAGCCATTTAATTTTATGTGGCACAAGGCCTGTTTGTAAAACACAGCTCAAAAAACAGTATTCAGCTTTAAAACCAAACATCATGGCTTCTCCTCAGCTTGCATGTAGCAGCAAGAGGTCATTAGGCTCTGATTCTATTCTGTTATGCTGACAAGGCCTCTTAATTTCATGCCTAGAGTAGAAGTGGAGCAATACTCACGCAGTCATGCTTAGTGTCATGCTAACCAAAACCATGTAAACATGTCTCAGGATCCCAAGTAAAGGACCATAGTTAAACCTCGAGGCAGGCCACTACTAAAAGCACCTGCTGGTTTCGGTGGGGTAGAAAATAGGTAGCTTGTTGAATGGGGCTGGACACAATATACGCATTTAAAGAACATCTCAGATCTGGGATCCAGGTTTCTGCTGTGAAAAATGCTGGCTTCAGTGTAGCTTTGTTGATGTTCGTGGCAGGCCATGCCATATGGCACAGTGTTCAGCCTAACGTGATCAGTGAACTCAAGCAGCCTTGCAGACAAACCTAGAAACAGGTCTGCTACACGCAAAGCATGCTTCATCTTATTTTGTTGTTGTTCTTGTTCCTCTCCATATGCCAACAGAAGTTTAGAAATGTAGAAGGGATTACAATACCGCCAGGACAAACATTGTGAGGAAAACACTCAACTTTTATCACATTTATTCCCCAAAGGTCTTGAACCGTAAGAGTCTGTCTCCCTCCTGCAAGGCAGTCCAGCTGGCAGCACTGCAGCGCTGAGAGGAGCTGGAGGATGTATACACCAGCACCAATACTGTCATCTCCACTTCTGCTTGTACAACCCTGCATGATATACGAACACATCTTACTCTGCCTCTCTCATTTTGTGGCGTGAAATAGTTTGACAAAGAGCCAATGGAAAGCCAAGTCTGATCACCATTGTTTTACTAAATATTCCATATTGCGAACCACTACAGCTGTCTTGTTCAGGTTGTGGCTTTTGTCTACACACTGCTGGGAAGCCCAGCAGGTTAATACAGAAGGTATCTTCACGCCAGCCAGATGGATTTTTCTTAACGTAGGATGGAGAAGCACCAAGGAGCATAGGCCACAGAGACTTGAGTTGCTAAGCTTGTGTTCACCCTGAGCAAGAGGGTTTTATTAGTTATGGTAATGGCAAAATGGAAATAAAACTGCATACAAGCATTCTGACATGAAAAAGGTTCATACTTACTGTAGCCATGGTTTTGTTCTCAAAAGCAGTTAGTGTTGAAGAAGTCTTACGGTCATTCTGCTCCACAGCTGGTCCTTGAGAATTCATGGATTTTTTTAATGACGACACAGAGAAGTTTGGTGCAAATAAATGCACCAAACTTATTGATTGAAGGAGGAGTTAAACACGTATAGAGAAAGTGAAGTGCACTGAAGAAGAAACACAGAATTTTCAGTTTGATTGATCCTGACTGGCGATATTCTGTTCTAGTACTATGAACACAGCGTGCAAAGAAAAACTCACTCTCTTCTTGCTGATTTCCAGGGAGGTCTGAAGAACTGCAGAAATAAACAACCTTCTACTCCAAAACTTATTAAATCCATAAAACCCGATCTCTGCAAATATTAGCATCTCTTTATTCTTTAACATAGTGTCCATACTTCACACCGTACTTTGGGACATTATGAGAGGTTCATGTAGAAAATTACAAACCTTAAACTTATTATGAATATTATTCTACAAAAAAGAGCTGTTTTTCTCCAAATGGAGAACTCACTGACAGCATTTTAGACTACATTACAATATTCTGTTCAGATGAGAGAAAAGAACCATACACTGAAGCCATGGACACGAGTCTGTTTTATTAACAGATATTCCTTTTATTTTAAGACAACTTCAAGGAACCAAGTAAAAAAATCTAAATTATTGTCTACACTAAAATCAATTAAGGCTTTTGTCCAGTCACTATTTTTTGCCCAGCTTACTATAGCACTTATCTGTCATTTGTTTCTTTTCTCATGGATATACATCATAGTTAAGTGATAGGATCTTTTACCATAACAAATATGTAATTCCAGAATTGATCAAGAACTCTCATTAGTTCCCTGGAATAATAAAACTATTAAGTATCAAGTACCTGGTTCCACAGGAGCATGATGAGAAGAAATGGTCCTTAGTGTAAGAAACAGTCACATATTCTTGTTTCTATTGATTCTAGAATAAGAATTCACATTAGAAATTTGCTAATTAAAAGCAAATTAATGCAATCCTCACTACTTTTACCACTATAACACTGTTTTGGGTTTTTTCATTCAAACACAAATAATGTATTTTATTGCTCCCAAAGTCATAGATGACTATTAACAAGTCATGACTGATGGATCTGATGTCTTTGGCTGGTCACTCTGAAGGTGGGTTGGTATCAAGATACTTTCAGCAGTCTTCATAAAGGATTTCATCTACTGGGACATCATTTTCTGCCACAGGCACCGAGTCACAAATCTGTTCCCTAAAAGCCAAGGCAATTGTATAAGGCTTTCCACTGTGATGTTTCATACATCTTTCCAGATAGGTATCATAATATCCTTTCCCTCTTCCCAATCTGTTGCCTTTTTTATCAAACCCAAGGCCTGGCATGAAGATAAGGTCAAGACCCCCTGTAGAAAAATGAAATAAACATTAGTTGATGCACTGTGGATTTCCTGATGGCTTGACTATATCCACATAACTTCAGAGATATGCAAAAATGCGAGCTTTGTGTTTTGCAAAATGCTTCCTTCTCTTTGATCAGATGAAAAATACTTTGAATGCTAAACCTGTAAATTTACATTTTAATCTTATCAATTGCATCCTAGATCAGCTGCAAAATAATTAGACCTTGAAAAGCTAGAGGAAAAAAACCTACTTTATAACAAATTTATTTTATCACTTTAACCTCACACTTCCAAATACTAATGATTATGACTCTAAATCCAGGCAGAGATTGAACTTGGGGAAATTCAATGCAGGAGGAATCAGAAAATCAAATGAACTTCAGCATCAGACATGAAAACAGAAAAGAAAAAAAAAGAATAAAAAGAAGATGCATAATAGAGAAAGAGAGCATACTCTTGACACAACTGTAAGGTATCATGAACCTTTATTCAATATCCTAAAACCAAACAGCCCTGAACACTATGTGTTCTGAAAGTGGGTATTTGTCCTCTTATATCAAGATTTCAAAGCCTGCCTCTTTATAATGCCAGATTCCTCTTCTCTTGAAGGACATTATTCCCAAGCTTCCAGTGATTATCACCACTGCTCCAGCAGCACACACAGGCAATCTGCTCACTTTCCCTGAAAATTTTCCTTCCAAAGGGAAGCATGGGTTCCCCAAGACTCTGAAATTGCACTTGACTGGAACTCAAAACCAGTTAAAAAGCTGAAACAAGTTGCATAAGCTGAAAATCATGTGGACAAAACAGACCCTACTGGTTGGTAAAACCCTGTCTAAAGACCATACCACACAGCTCCTGACAAAAAGGCAAGATCAGCCTAGCCTTTTTTATTGTTAGTTCATATTCCGTGAATGGATGTGGATTGGCATCATGTCAGGCAGCCAGCTACAATTCACATTTGGCTGTCCACTTGTTTCAGAAGTTGATTCACATCACTGCCAGGTACGGTAAGGAAACTGCCATGCTGAGCGTCCGGCAGGCACGGAGGCAGCCAGTGTGCAGATTCCCATTACTACAGCTTGTTTGTTTAGTGCGATAAGTCTTGCAAGGACGTCTTCTGAACAATTGAGCTTGGTTGGCCTGGTACTGACAACTGACCCCAGGAACACTCCACTCACTAGTCTTTCATTACTGGCTGCTGCAGCAGACACTTCAGGAGAGAAGGGCAGAAACAATAGTGGAAAGCCAGCACAGACTAAAATGCAGCTGACAGAAGGCTGGAGAAAAAGCAAATACTGTGTCTCAGTCCACTGCTTCTTCCTTCTTACAGGACCAGTACTTAGCCTTGAGCAGCTTTTCTCTAACTAGCTTCTGCTCCTTCACCAAGGCTAGGATATGTAACATATTTTTCAGCTTCTTCTATGTCCAAACCTACTCTCTCCTGTCACTTTGGATTGAGCTCCTCTTACTACATCTAGCTGAGGAATGATGCCTAACATTCAAGGAAATGTGCAGTAGCATGCTCTGGAAAAGCCAGAGCTAAACAGAATTTTTCAGTTTCCAGGGAATCCCACCCGAGATCATGTATCAAACCTGAACTTGGCCTGGAAGTATATGTTAAAAGTTGATATAAGACCCACTCATTTGCACACACTTTCCAGGATCCTGCAGATTTCCTTCTGCTGTTACTCATTCAGAGAAGAGTCACTGATGTTAATATTCGTCCATCATGACCTGATGACTTAATTAGAACATTCGTATAAAATATGCAAGGCAACATGGCATGAAATGATTAGAGAAGATTAATCTTTCAAATCTGGCATCATGAAGTTAAGAAACGCGGCATTCTTAAACACACCAGGGGAGTAAGAGGAGGGAATTACCCAAAGGGCAAGCCACAGACTATTACTGGTTGAAATAAAGTGTGTGTCTTACTGTGCTGCAGTCAACTTTTGACTCATAGAATAGACAAATGGCAAATGGCAAACACAGAGGAAAGAAGGCATGAGAGTACAAGTATGGTTTCATCTGAAGAGAGATGCCATTTTTATGGTATCACCATGTACACCGTGTTGAACTTACTATGTCACATCTCCGTTTGCAAGTAAGAACATATATTTGCCAATTGTCAGGCCTATTCACTAGGACCTAGGAACCAGCTGATCCTCCCTTTTGGCACAATCAGTAACAGATTCTGCAGGTCAATCCTCCCTGAGTTACTTCTGTGCTTGCTACTTATCTTCTCCATAATTTGCCTTGCACTGGCTTTGTGTAGGTATTCAGCTGGTCCAGAAACTATTATGTGCCAAATACCATCGAAGCATCAAAAGAAATGCACTCCGCCTTACAACTTGTTTTAGCTGTTTTCACTCCATGTGCCCCCCATAGTGAAAAGCAGGAAACATTTGCAGTTGCTGGGGCTGGCAGGTAAGAATGCCCACAGGAGACAAATCTGCAGAGTAAAAAGGTGCCATTTCTCCTTACATTTGTATTACAGACAGGAAGAAAACAAGTCAGGGGAAGCACTAAGGAAAGAGGGAATTTGCAGAAACAGCACAGGGAAGTAGGAAATTTTCTATGTAGTTCAACTGATTGTACCAGGCACACTTCAGTGAATTCAAATGTACTAAAACACGGTACTTTCTTCTGGGTTCTCTGGAGAAACAGAGGCTGTTTTAATGAGTTAGTCCCTCTATAATCATGGATATTTTACGCTGAATAACTCAAACAATCTTGTAGAAATCTCAATATGAAAAATTATGCTGTAAATACTGTAATAGTTACCCTTATATTTTTCTTCCACTGGAGCACTGCATTTACCAACTGCTTTTGCTTCGACCCGTAACACTGTCTGATATCCATGCAACTCACACTGCACAAGATTTAAGCAAAATGCCAAGCAAGACTTGAGGTAGAAAACTGACACAACTACCCTGCAAGCACCCCAAGGGTAGTTTAAGCAGCACTAGCCCCCTATTCTATGCCTGGAGCTAGAATGAATTGCAGAGGGCTGCATGGAGAAAACACTTCGCCACCACATAACTTGGGGAGCAACAAAACCTCTTGTGGTGCCTGCGGCAGCATGTGGGAAGAGCTGTCATGGGATGAGAGGTGACACACAGATGAGACCAAGATTGCAGACACACAAGATTACTATCAGCAATGAGAGTACATCAACAGGATGGCAAGTGAGGGCAAGAACATCTTACAACCCCTGGCACGAGGCCCTCAAGCTCCCAGACCCTCCCAGCCCTGCAGGAGCACTAGTTGCCACTCAGGATGCCCTGCAGGCTTGCTCCATTCTCACATCCTACTTCTCTGGCTCCAACAGACTGCAGTGGGCCTTGACATCCCCAACCCTGAGAAACAGAGCAGGTACTTGGGCATCAAACACCACATTGGTTTCTAATGCACTGTAAAACAGTCTAAGAGAGTTCTCATGATCTTGACCTACTTCTATCCCTTTCTTTACAATGTCCACTGTTAGCAAGTGTCTGTCGTCATTAACTGTTGGCTCTGGATCCCTGAAGGTCCAGGAGTGCAGAAGAGAAAACCAGGAAAAACACACCCACAGTCAAAGGGCCTTTTGCTGTACGTAATCTGTGCTTCTGGAATACCTGCAAATGGACTGCAAATTGCTAAAGGCTGAAAACAGTCTTAAGCAAAACCAGTCTGAGGTTTCTATGTAGAGAACATCAATGCTTGTTATACACTTTAATTAAGCAACTCAAGTATCCCAGTAAGGTTGGCAATTATGACAGTCACCTAATACTTGCTGTATGACATGAGTTCTTGTGGCCACAGCTCTTTCAGCTGTGTAGCACTATGCATGAAATAATATACCCTGGCTTGTCTATCCCTGTGGGCATACAGCCACGCTGACACAGCCACAGAGGTTTCATTTATACTGCTAAATACAGCAGGGCCAGAAAACAAATTTATTTACAGGACCATGGGTGGTCAATGCTGTTGCAAGTGACACCCACACCTGCTCCAGGGGACCAGATTCCCATGGCAGTAAAGGCAGGAGAGTGCAGGTCTGGCTCCTTCCACCTTGGGCAATCCTCCTATACCAACAAAACTGGTTTTGCTCCTCCAGACACAGACTGAGGCTTTCCTGCTATATGCCAGAATATGCAATACAATTCCTCAGACTGATGCTACTAAAATACTGCTATGATGGTTTGCCATAAGGCCTCATATTTTTAAAGATACTAGGAAATACGGAAAAGAGGGAAAAAAAAAGGCATTGCCTTAGGGCCACAGAGGCATCACGTCAGACCAAAAAAGAAGAAACAGACTATGTTCTGTGTCATGAGGATAGGACTAGTCTGTGTCACTCAGCGCTGTGCTATTTAACAGTGAAGATAACAGCCATATCTTCAGAACTTGCCATATGGGCATATAGGCACACTCTGTTTGCACTGACTTGCATGCATCCATATAGACACATCTTATGTCACAGAGAAGTGAAATGACTTGCCCAAGGACTCAGGAAACATGTGGTAAAACTACATGCAAAAGGCAGGTGTGCAAGCTGTGCACCCCCTGACTTAACACTTGCATCCCCACTTGTGTTTTAAATAGGAATACATAGTTTTGCTTCCTCTAGGCAGCTGCAGTGAATCTCCTCAGTTTGGTAGTGCATTTCTCATTACCCTTCATGATGATATCAGGTTTGATTTGTTCCCCAGGGAAGGATTTTCTCCTTGCACCTCATTACCTCTCTTCTCCTTAATCTGATGTTCCTAGTTGAAATGCCAGCCGGCATTTTCAGAAGTGTTCTTGACAATGGTTAATTATAGAGGAGTCCATCAAACTCCATGGATACAGGTCATGTAAAGACTACTGGGGACTTGTCCTGCCCTCAGAAGGAGCAGCCAGCATGGTTTCTCCCTTTCCAGGTTTGAAGAGGCTCCATCAGCCTGCCACCACCTGCCATGTGGGGTCATTCATCCTCCCACTGTACAGCTAGACAGTCATAACAGAAGATAAAATCAAAATACTCTGTCATCCCACCTTCTCATCCCTCACCACCACTCGCACCACCACTGCTACCCCAGCACACAAGAAAATATTAACTCAGTCACTTGATCCTAACATTGAAGTAATCAGTCTTGGTGCCATACAGTGTATGGGCCAATGAGTTGGAATAACTCAGAAAGTTCTAATTAATGACAGAGTCATTACTGTAACTTTAATTACTGTCAGTATCAATATAGTTATGCCTCTTGGGAAAATGTTAGCTTCTCAACATATACTTTATAGGGTCCAGTTCATCCTCTTGTTCTGTATTTACACAACACCTAACACTGTGGTCTAGGTTAATCATGATACCTTGGGGGAAACAACTCCACAGAGGTAAATATTCAATTATGCCGCAGCAAAACAAATCCCTTCCCCTTTCTGACCAGTGCTAAGCCTTCCTCCTAGAATGCCCACGTGCCCCTTGCACCGTTCCTGAAGTTGCTAACAGCGTGGTATTTCCTCCTAAATAGAAGTTTTCTGCCCTTTGGAAAAAAAACCCCAACTACCCTTAGTTTCAAACTTGCCCTTGTTTTCTGTGCTATTACGCTTGCCTTGGTCCAAGACCAAAAAGGGGAATCCAGATTTGTTCACTACAGGCCTAATTCAGACCCTACCAAGGTATGTGAGTCCGGAAGGGCTGGGATTACTTCCAGGGAAAACCACCTTGCTATCCCAATTAAGCCTTGGAGAAGCCAGATACTATTATATCCCAAATCAAATGAGCAAGGGGGCAAAACCATTATCCTTTGCTGCNTTAATCTGATGTTCCTAGTTGAAATGCCAGCCGGCATTTTCAGAAGTGTTCTTGACAATGGTTAATTATAGAAGAGTCCATCAAACTCCATGGATACAGGTCATGTAAAGACTACTGGGGACTTGTCCTGCCCTCAGAAGGAGCAGCCAGCATGGTTTCTCCCTTTCCAGGTTTGAAGAGGCTCCATCAGCCTGCCACCACCTGCCATGTGGGGTCATTCATCCTCCCACTGTACAGCTAGACAGTCATAACAGAAAATAAAATCAAAATACTCTGTCATCCCACCTTCTCATCCCTCACCACCACTCGCACCACCACTGCTACCCCAGCACACAAGAAAATATTAACTCAGTCACTTGATCCTAACATTGAAGTAATCAGTCTTGGTGCCATACAGTGTATGGGCCAATGAGTTGGAATAACTCAGAAAGTTCTAATTAATGACAGAGTCATTACTGTAACTTTAATTACTGTCAGTATCAATATAGTTATGCCTCTTGGGAAAATGTTAGCTTCTCAACATATACTTTATAGGGTCCAGTTCATCCTCTTGTTCTGTATTTACACAACACCTAACACTGTGGTCTAGGTTAATCATGATACCTTGGGGGAAACAACTCCACAGAGGTAAATATTCAATTATGCCGCAGCAAAACAAATCCCTTCCCCTTTCTGACCAGTGCTAAGCCTTCCTCCTAGAATGCCCACGTGCCCCTTGCACCGTTCCTGAAGTTGCTAACAGCGTGGTATTTCCTCCTAAATAGAAGTTTTCTGCCCTTTGGAAAAAAAACCCCAACTACCCTTAGTTTCAAACTTGCCCTTGTTTTCTGTGCTATTACGCTTGCCTTGGTCCAAGACCAAAAAGGGGAATCCAGATTTGTTCACTACAGGCCTAATTCAGACCCTACCAAGGTATGTGAGTCCGGAAGGGCTGGGATTACTTCCAGGGAAAACCACCTTGCTATCCCAATTAAGCCTTGGAGAAGCCAGATACTATTATATCCCAAATCAAATGAGCAAGGGGGCAAAACCATTATCCTTTGCTGCAACTGATGAGCATTTGAAAAAAAGTCATTCAGACAAAACCAAAGATGCCGACTTCTTCCAGTAACACAGGTGATCACAGATATAGTTATATTGCTTAACTTTGCCCCAGCCAGTCTGCTAAAATGGAAATACAATGCCTTAAACAAATAGGAAACTATCTGATAATTCCTACTTGCTCACCTGGTAAGCCTTTGAAAATCAGTATCAGAAGCACAGCATGAATCCCCCTCTCCTTGTAAATCTAAGGATTCAATCCTCAGTTACTATAAATCAGCCTTACTCGACTAACTCCCCTCTACACCACCCTCGGGAACTACATGAAAAACATCCTGAGTTATTGACACAAGTTTGAGAAAAATCAATTATTTTCACTTGTAGATACTTCCTGCTAGTTCTTCACGGACAGCTCTTCTCTAGTGCTTGCTCTGTAGTCTCTTTATGAACCCATACTGTTACCTAACATCACTAAAAGTTGTGTTTTGTATCAGACTGAAATCCCAGCTAATTTTAAACCACGGTCAGCAGCCTTTCCTCCAAATTTCTCCCCTGTGTGAACACCTTTAACTGTGCACCAGGAAGGTGTCTTCTAAAAAAACTTTTTACCCACATCCATGCACACCTATAACCTACCATGTGCCTTTTACATATGTATATATGCCAATCAGGCTACCTCCTCTGTACCCCAGGTAATTGGTCGACTAGCATAACCGAGACAGCTTCTGTTATTACTTCAATAAAATATTTTGCAGAAAATAGAAACATCAGCAGAATCTACAAACAAACACCAAGCAACTCAGCGTTTATC
Organism: Piaya cayana; assembly: GCA_013389865.1. Taxonomy (NCBI): domain Eukaryota; kingdom Metazoa; phylum Chordata; class Aves; order Cuculiformes; family Coccyzidae; genus Piaya; species Piaya cayana. Next base: position 476,565 of record WAAB01023192.1, on the reverse strand, counting down.
TGTCTACTCATCCATGTCAGTGCTTTGTGTCAGCATGAAACACTGGTCTCCACAGTTCACACTTGCCCTTCTGAACTACAGCATAATAAAATATTTATGCTTCTCCCTGAGAAGCTACATGATAGCCATCAGTCATACAGATTTAAAACAATGGAGTGGCAGCCACTCTTCCATTATTAAACCTGCAAACTGCACTCATAAAGGTGTTTGATCAGTGTCTGTGTTACTAAGCAGTGATCAAGCAAACACCTTCCTATTTGGAATGAGTTTAAAACAAAATCTTATAAATTAAGTGCCAATGCACTTGAAAGGTAAAGTGTAATGCACAGCATCAGCCCTGCACAAACAAACCTAACCTGCTCCACAAATATCCTTTCATCTGTCATCAGGGAAGCTACTGTATAAGGTTAAGACTAGTGCTCAAATTCTAGCTGGTTTTATGATGTGGGAAGACTATGCGAGGCTATACCATGACATTCACTTCCCCTGAGGTCTAACTTAGAGTCAGCTGAGGTCTAGTGTCTCATTTTCAGAATTTGCGAAACGTCTACCTAGAAGAAAATTTGAACAAGTATTTCTCTATTTCACTATTATTCATCAAGTCTGTGTAAGCAAATAAACCATAATCACTCAATGCCACCTACAAAAACGTCTGGTTTGCAAATTCAGACTAAAGGAAATATTTGCTTAGCAATGCTTTAGTTATCAGTCTGTGAAAAATTAGTTATCTGGTCCTGATATTCAGATATGTGAGCAGAGTTATTATAGAAGAGTCTGATTGGGAATACATAGGCAATGAAAAATGTTTGGTTCAAAGGCTTGCATCTGGGTTCTCCTCTGATTTAAAACCTCCAAAGTATCCTGAAACAAGATGTATCAAAGAGCCATTCCAAAGAGGACAAATGGCATTAGAGTTACATCAACACATCTTGCTAAATGAGCAAATGCTGGCTGCAAATCTGCTCCTTTAGAGAAACTCACAAGGCACTGGTGCTTGAACTCTTCAGGGATTGTCAAAATACTGCTGCAGCCGAAAATACAAGGATCTTTGTGTATCTTTAATTGTTTTTATGATAAATTCTTTACGATCTTATCAGCTACGCTTTCCATAGCGAGCATTTATCTAACACTTCCACTTAATGCACATGCACTACTTCACTTCTTCACTCGTGGTCCTCTTTTGCATGCCGCTCCCTGGATATTTTAAAATCAAATTGTAACAGAAGTGAATCATTTGGGGATTTTTAAAAATACATCATGCGTCACTATCAATATTTCCAGTACTCTTCGACTCACTCAGCAGACAGTCTATTGTAAACATGCAGAATTGCTTGTGAAATAGAAATGGTTAACACATCAACTTCTTGCATCAGTGTATAAACCTGACTCCTGTAAGGAGTTGTACCACTCAATGGGAACATTAGGCATGCTTACAGGCAGGGTTTCTTGAACATGTGAAGTCAGCTGGTTTGGAGGTGATGGCACCTTCACTGTTAGCTCATATGTGTTAACATCACAACAGCTGAGAAATCCTGCTTCTTCCATCACAAGATTTTATCTTACACAGCTTGCAATACCCAGCTGTCCCTGGAACCCTTCACCTTCCTCTAGCTCCTGATTTTTTGGAGACATTAGGCTGGAACACTTGTTCTTCTCTGTCTGTGACCACAATGCCTGGATGAGATTTTAATTAGAGAAGAACAGCCCAAATGACACCTATGCTCCATAGTAAATCTATGGAACACTGACATCTGCCGGCAAAGGCCTTCATGTCACTCCTGGACAGGAATTTGGCCTCAATCTACACCCCAAAAGCTGATTCCCATCTCATATGCACAAAAGCCAGTGTAAGTATGAACTGAGTCCAGTTACGAGGCCAAACATGAAGTCTAAGAGTTATCCTTACAAAGCTAAACAGCAGCCTCACTCTCCTGCTCCCTGAAACCAGTGGCTCTTAGGCAGGTCCAAGGAATTTCCTACTGTATGGGGGAAATGACAGTATATTTTGAATCTCGGCAAAGACAGTGGGGATTAACTGTGCCAGAAAGACAAATCTTTTGTAGTTGGAAAAGTGCTGACCTGATTTAATAGCCCACTAAGCTGTTAGAAAACCAATCCTAAGAAAAGAAATAAAGTAAAAAGGTAGTAATTTTCTGCCAGATTCATGAGCTGTCAGATTCATACTCTGCTCAGCAATGAGTACCAGAGATGACACTGTGGTTGGGAGGATGAGGGGATCACAGAGCTGGAAGCAAGTACAAGGCAGCAGGACTGCCTTTCTCACACTAGCTGGCTGCTGGAAGGCAGCTGATCGAAGCTGTCTCTTCGATCCACATTACTGTACACAGGTGGGCAGCAGGAAAAGCTTCATTTCTTTTCTCTCATCTCTCACAAAGGCACTGAGATGAGCTTGGCACTGGCTCTTCCTTGCCATAAATGAGAATAGAGACAAAACGTCCATCTGGATTAGTTATTGCAGCCAGAGATACTTGCATGTTTGCATTTCACTTGTATGAGTTTGTTGTACAGACTCAGGCCACGCTCCAGAAATGAACTTTACCTCTTACCTGCTTTTGAGATACTCCTGTCTCTAGAAAGCAGTATGAAGAAAATGACAATGGTACTGTTCATACTATAGCAAAATCAGCCCTCTTTGAAACAAAAGAAGAGAAGAGGAGGCTGAGGGGAGACTTTATTGCTCTCTACAACTACCTGAAGAGAGGTTGTGGTGAGGAGGGAGCTGGCCTCTTCTCCCAAGTGACAGGGCACAGGACGAGAGGGAATGGCCTCAAGCTCCACCAGGGGACGGTTCAGGCTCAACGTAAGGAAAAAATTCTTCACTGAAAGGGTTGTTAGGCACTGGCAGAAGCTGCCCAGGGAGGTGGTTGACTCGCCTTCCCTGGAGGCGTTTAAGGTGTGGGTGGATGAGGTACTGAGGGACATGGTTTAGAGATTGGTAGGAATGGTTGGACTTGATGATCTGGTGGGTCTCTTCCAACCTGGTGATTCTGTGATTCTATGAAAATACTGAAGAGTTACTTGCAGTGAATTTAAAGCCCATATCTATGTTGTTTTTGCTTGTATTTCAACTTTGACTGATTACAGCAGTAGTAATCTTTTTAGTTGTCTTGTTGAGTGCAAAGAGACTGCTTTCTGCAAGAAGGCAAACATGGATGTGACAGTTAAGATGAATCACAGAATGACCTGGATTGGAAGGAAGCCAAAAAGATCACTGAGTCCAACTCTTATTCCTGCACAGAGCAACCCCCAAATTTACACCATGTGTCTGAGGACAATGTCCAAATGCTTCTTGAATGTTGTCAGGTTTAGTGCCATGACTACTTCCCTGAGCAGCCTATTTCAGCGCTCCACCAGCTCTGAGTGAAGAACCTTCACCTAATATCTAACCTAAAACTCCCCTTGCAATTTTTCCTGCCATTCCCTTGGGTCCTATCATTGGTCATCAGAGAGATCAGTACCTGCTCCTCCTCCTCCTCCCCTTGTGAGGAAGCAGTAGATTGTGATGAGGTCCCCCCTCAGTCTCCACTTTTCCAGGCTGAACAGACTGAATGACCTCAGGCGCTCCTCATACGACTTCCCCTCAAAACCCTTAACCAACTCTGTGGTCTCCTCTGGACCCTCTTCAGTAGCTTAATGTCCTTTTTATACTGCAGTGCCCAAAACTGCACACAGTGCTTGAGGTGGGTCTACACCAGTGCAGAACAGAGCGGGACAATCACCGCCCTCGAGGTGCTGGCACTGCCATGCTCAATGCACCCCAGGGCACGGTTTGTCCTCTTGGTTGCCAGGGCACACACTGTTGGCTCTTGTTCAACTTGCCATCAACCAGAACCTCCAGATTCCTTTCCACAGGGCTGATGATTACAAGGAAGAGCAGTCTTTTAAAACCTTCAGGAACTTTATGAAAGCAAAAAGTTATAGTGTTCCAGAACTCTCAGCCCTCCAGGTTCACTGCAGGATACCATGGCACAGGCAGTATTAAAATTAAACCACACCATATTCAGGGTTTAGTCTGCACCAAGGAAATTCAGGACACAAGGGCACCAAAGGGCATTACAAAGTGATGCCACATAAACAGACTAACTTTTGCATTTTAGAGTATTTTTTCCAAAGGCCCTCCAAATACAGAGACTCTTTGTAATCAGCCTACCTGTTTCTGAACAGGCACCCCAGGAACTTGCCAGCGAAAAGCTCAGCAAAAAGCTCAGCTTTCACCACGCAAATTGGGTGCTGATCGTTACCAAGCTGTTTGAGAGAGGTGTGGATGCTGGTGCAGACATCAAGGGTCAGGGCAGACAGCAGCTGCAGGGCAGAGCAATCCCAGTGCCCACATCTTTCAACTGAAGGCTGGGATGCAGAACAACCCTCAGGGAAACAGTTGCTATCACAGCTCGGTCCAACACCTGAAATATTTTATTTCCAAACAAGACTTTCATAGCTCTGCCTGTTATGGAACATGATAAACAGAATAATGGATAATTATTTTATGGATCCTTAATACTGGAACAGCCATTTTTGGAACAACATGTTGTTGTCGAATACCTGCGTGGAAGCCAGTTAAAAAGATCTGCCCAGTGAGCTGATTTGAAAAGCAGTGTTATGGTATATACAGAAAGAATTAACCTCCACACTGTCATTACATATATTCCACAGCATTTCTTCACCTGAGTATAAAATGTTCTCTCAGGTACTTTTCTGTGATATAACATCACAGAAGTTGCAAAGGCGGAAAGAGCAGTTGCTGGAACTTTCACAGATCTAGAAGAAATTCTATATGAGAATAACTAAATAGATGAAGTTTGATAGAAAAAAATTACTTTTGAAATAATATGGGTTTAACTAAACAATGAATAATAAAAAGAAAGTAAATAAAACATCCTTATTTACTCCTCATTATAGAAGAATAAGGTATCACCTGAACTGAAAGCAGCAAAATTAAAATGTATACAAGAAATATAATATTTCACACAGCATACGAACATATTTCACATTACAACTAACTAACCAGTACAACTCACAGCTGTCAGGAGGCAGCACAGCCAAAAGCTTAATACAAAGGAAATCTGAATGCCCACAGGTAAGGAAAAAACAGAACCGGTTTGTAAGGGTATACACCAGGGACTGTAGCTGCTTAGGTAGAGGTAGAAAGGTAGGAATAAATTTCAGTTACTGCTACATAGCAACACGCTGGGAAAATTCCTGACTCTTGCAAAACACACGATGCTGGATTGCGAGTTCAGTGCTCTGATCCTGCACTACACGAGGGGAAGCATTCTCTCTCCACAACAAGCCTCACCACCAGAATGTTAATGCCTCACTCACACTGGATTTGTTCTCCTTGTGCATATCAAAATGCTATGGCTCATTGTCTCCAAGCAGAAGTTCATTCCAAACTTTAAATCATTTCATTAAATAATAAATTATATTAAGAGCTAAGCCTTGATTTTCAACTGTTTTGTGCCACGCTCTCAGGTTTTCTCTTTTATGACCAGTGTAAAAGAATTTAAATGATAATCTATCCCTTGACATATATTGTACTGTAAGCTTTAATCACGTCTCCCAGAGGAAAAGAAGATCTAATAGTACCCTGGATTGCTTTACAATCTTGTTTGGGGCATTTTTTTGGTTTTTTCCTAAGCAGTAATATTTAATAACTCTGCTTTTCACATACTCATATTTTATTTATTCCAGATACATTCCACTCTGCATAGATCTCATTTAAATAGTCACAGTTACCCCTGAGCATTGTTTACTTCATGTCTTTTTTCAGAATGATTAGCATCATTTTATATGGTCCCACTATGCCTTCATGTACAGCTACACAACTTCTAATGGAGTTGAAGTGGCGTATTACACCTTCCCTGTACTTCCAGACATGGCATTTTCTCCTCATGCTGTTTTTCATTTCTAAATTCCAACATGCTACACATTTCACAGTTCTCCCGTTTCTGGTGCATCTTTTTTGGGGGGGAAGAGGAGAGGAGTTCCAACCCATTATCTTTTTCTTTATATTCCATTTTATTTTGCAGCTGTAAATTAAACTTATTCCTCTTAAGTCTATATGGCCACCATTTCAGCCACAATTCTAAATAACTGTGCTAAAAATCGGAATAGCTAAGAATGTTTGATGGCATTACAAGGCCATCAGTCCTGGCAGCAAATGCAGCCTCTTTGAACCTATGAATAAATAGCAGGAATTTAAAAACAGGTGAAAAAGTGCTTTCACGAACTACATCTTTTCTGCAAGGCAGATCCCAATGGCAAAGTTTAAAATAGGGCTAATGGTCACTCAGGAATAATTTCAAACTACTTGAGGCTGCATTAAACTGTAGCCTAGAGGTAGCCAGCATCTTCATTGCAAGAGGGTGCCAGCATAAATAACCCTCACAAACTAAATACAATCCACGTGGGTAAGCTGTCCCTGTCTCTATCTACTACCCCCATGTTACTGTAATTTATGCAGCAGCAAGTCTCAAAGTGTTCTGGAAGTTATTAAGAGCAGGAAGAGATAACTACCCTAGCCACAAAAGCCAACTTCCCAAGGGTTACATGAAAACGAAGCAGCAAGCAGTTGCTGCTAGACATACGTTAACATTTCCTCACCTTGTTTAAATTCAGGTCTTTCCTTATTATTAATAAAAAACATACTGTCATTTAAAGCATGGATTATCTAGTTAACATTTCACTAATTATCTAGAAGGTACTGATCACAAATATTGTGATTGGTAAGCCACCAAAGTTTCCAGTACTGAAAATACTGGAAGTTTCCAAACTAAATTACAAAATCCAAGTCCAGTTCTTAATACATTCATTTCTGGCAGCAGAAATACATTACACTTTAGTAGAGCAGTAGCAGATTATTCAGTATTCCTCACTACATATAAGATAGTATATTTTCAAGTGCTGACATTTTTCAGCTTGGGTATTTATGCCAAACTGAGGAGAGGTTATGCTTCTCTCATTTCAGGCAAAATGGCTCACTGGTTTATAAGAAAAAGAGTTAGCAAAAAAAAAAAACAATGATGGGAAAAGCTCCGCTGCTCCACACCTCGAGGCAAGGTTCAAATATTGCTGTAGTACCCTGTGTCAAGGACGTGGCTTTAGCCCTGTTCAAATGAGATGGATTTACACAACGTTGTCAATGTTTGAAAACCTGCTGTTTGCACAGGTTTAGGGAAGATGTGTCACAGCCTCGCTGGGCCTCTCTGAAGATTCCACCCTCTCTGTAGTGCTGCTGGAGTCACAGCAGCACAGGTGACCCCATGACTTGCTCTAGGAACCACTGGCAGCTTACATCCCACACACATTGGATTGACCTGGCCACAGGGTACACTGGATCCACTCATCCGGGTAAAAAAAGTCCCAACTAAACCAGGGTAGAGCAGAAGAGGAAAATACCCTTCACACAGAGCAGCTTGCTGATTCAGCTTCCAACAGAGAGGCAGAGAAGAGGAAAATACCCTTCATACAAAGCAGCTCGCTGATTCAGCTTCCCACTGAGACAGGAATATGCTGAAAACACAAAGAGGGAAAACTCCTTAAGCCAGTATTGCTGCACATGGAGCTGCAGGCTCTGTTCCTCCTGACAGCCCCACATCCAACTGCGAGGATTCAGTAGGGACTTTCATTCTGGTGGTTGCTCCTAGTCTTGCTGACTGGGGCCTGACTGGGAACTGAAACATGGAAGTAAACGAGGACTGAAGTTTCCTGATTTTTTTTTTTGGCATGTTAACTGCTTACACAACCCCTCAGCATCAGCTTACTACAAGGCCTTCAGTTGCATCAGTCCAAATCTCTGTGGTGGCCTTGTCTGAGGGAAGAAAAGTCCTTTATAGGTGCTAGGTTACTTCTAACCAAGACTAGTTTCCCAGAATAACTCCCAAAGTGGCTGCAGCAGCATCTGTGCTGGCACAAGAGAAGACGGGTGGGGACTAAGAGGACAGAGGGCAGCAGCTTATTTAATCAGGCACTGTTCAGTAGAAACAATCACAAAAACATGGCTTTTGTACTCTTTAGTACAAAAAGTACGATTAAATAGAGAAGGAGTTTTTCAAGGCCAATGAAATAGAAAAAGAAGCCAGCACAGTGGGGAAGGAAATGAGTAAACTGGGACAGGGAACCTTGTATGTCTGGAAGTGGACAAGCGAAAGAAGACAAAGCACATGACCTCCTCCCTTTTGGCAAGGGCAAGCTATTTACATTGGCCCAGATGCCCCTGAAATGACAGGCTAGGACTGAGAGCAGGAGGAAATGCGGAATATGGTGAGAAAGGCCAGAGAAGGACACTTGGGGAGGGAGATTGGGAAAGGTTGGACAAAGAGCAGAAAGATGGAAAGGGGCATTATGATGGCAGAGAAATTAAAGCTTGGAAAGGAGGGTCTAGGCCAAGGGCAAGAAAAGACTGAGAAATTATCATTTTGGAAGAAACAGAGAAGAAACTGTAACATTTGGAAAAGCAAGCAAGAGTCTGTGTTCACTGGAGGCAGCCCCTCTGAACAACTTAGGCTGGAAACACAATTCGGAGCCTCTGCTGTTTCTCCATGAGTATATGCCAGATAACATCTTTAAGTCATAGAAGACTGTGGTGATGAAGAGCCCATACAGAAATTAAGAACTCTTATCTCCATATCAAAGTTTAAACAATGCACAGTAAAAGAGGCTTGCAGCTATAACTCGAACAGATAGAAAGCAAATAACTGAGCATATACTTTTTAGCGGCATTCATTAAGCGTAAGCAGTGCTCATTTTCTGCATCTCTGCAAGAGCCCAGATCCAATGGGCGAGGACCATGTAAAACTGTTCTTGAAGACTGAAGCAGAATTTACACAGATAAAGAGGCTGGATCAAGTTTGTACACATAATCCCGTTCCTTGCATTTCTTAGGAAAGTACCTCACAATCCATTACAGTAAGCAGATTCAGAGCTATAATTTCTAATAACTCTTCATTTCTTGGCCAAAGAAAAACATCTAGGTCAAACTCCCTCTCCTCATCACCCAGCTGAATGTTTTAAAAATTACCTATAATTTATTGTACACCTTCAACTACTACTCAGTAGTCTGGTTAAGTTAAGCATGGTCCAAGACCAAGACCATGCTCTGGTCCAAGACTTCCAGCTAAGATCCCTCAGTCCAAAGCTGGCCACTTGCCTCCCTCCAAGGAAGCCACATCCAAGAATTTTACCATACAGAGATACTTAACCCAGATACATTTTTTGGAGCCCCAGAGGAATAACTTAGCTTTTCACCCATAGTTCTAAGAGCAGGTTTAAGTAATAATAAATAACATTACAAATGAGGAAACCCATGTCCAGCCCGCTGAATCACACCACCTCCCTAAACCACACTGAAATGAGCTGCTGGTGAAGTGTCCTTTAAATTTCTGTAGGAGTTGTGATAAAAAGCAAACAGGGAACATGGTTTTATCTGATTTACTCCTTCTAAAGTGGTGCAAAACATCTACATTCCTGTCAACAATTACTGCAATCCGCCTAAGTTTCATCAAACATATTACCTTGGGCAAAACCTGATACCAGCGCATGTTTATACTTCTGATTAGCAGGGAAAGAAATGGAAATTGGTACCTACTAAGAAAATGTACCACTGGCTTGCTCCAGAAGTTGTCTAAATCTTTCAGCAGATACAGCTGGAAGGGAAGCAAGTCATGCACCTACAGGCACATCTACTCCATACGAGACAGCTTAACTTCTTCCACCTTTTTTCTTTCAGTTACAGTGTCCATTTAGCCTAAAGAAAGCAGTTTGCTGCACCAGACCTCCCTCTGGCCCCTCTCCACCCCTTGGCTCCGCAAAGCAGCAGCCCTCTTCAGCAGATTCGGGGCAGGGGTTGGATATGTCAGCCAGCAAAGCGTACTGTGATGTACTGTCAAGATGAAGATGGGTAAACCCTGACCCAACAGATAAAGGCCTGTCTCCAAAATGAGGAGTTCCTGTCTATTCAACGCTGAGTGCTACCAAAGACCGGGAAATCCTTTGCAAAAATTATGCCTAGTCTTATATTTGTGCTATTCTTCATAATAACCATGCCTGAAGTTTTTAGGACAGTATGAAGTTAAGCTTTTTGTCGTGGAAAATGCATACACTTAGAAATGACATGACTTATTTATGTACCTGCAGGGTACTTCTTGGAAATTACATAGCAACTTATGCCAGCAATGGGAACATTACTAATATAACACCATGTTATCTCCTTGTAACAATGTAAATGCCTCAGATCACCACAGTATTTGATAACATCACAGAGATAAATGTTTCATCCATGCATAATTCCAACAATGGAGGATGGATGGAGGAGCAAGGCAATTTGCATTCCTGCAAATGTACCAAAGTTAAAAAAAAGTAACAACTGACAAAAAAATACAGCAAAAGGAATTTAAAGACAGATTGTGATGCACTGTGTGTTTCTGTGAGGGTAAATTAGGAGGGCGAGGAGTCTGATTATGCAATAGTGGAAAAAACCTAACTTTTTCTCTAATCTACAAAAACTGTCTGAGGTCTGAGTTCCAATTTAAACCAAGTTGTTTCTAAGTTACTGAGTACAAACAGACTAAAATCTGACATGGACCTACACCAGTTGTTTAAACTGCTGGTTGTGGCTCTCTTGGCATCTCTCTGTATACTAAAGTATCTCTTCTGCCATTGCTTTCTGCCCAGAACTGTGCCCTGGGAACCAAATAGCAGCTCCAGAACTAACCAAAGCTTGCTCCTGCCTTCCACCCACCTTCACTGCCCGGCACCTAGGCCGACTCCAACAAGTACATCTCAGTGCACTCTACATCAGGAAGTCCTTGCTCCCATCATAACTAAAAGTGTTGTGCGTATACTCTGTGATCTCTCTGATAGACCTGTTAAATCCAATTAAAAGCAGCTCACCAGTAATTCACAAGCTTGTCCCAAGTGCTTGAACTAAGTTCAGACAAATAACGTTTGACATTTTAAGTCTTACTTTCAAAAGCCCCTAAATCCCACTGGTATGCACATGTTTTTGACAAAAATCAGGAAAACAAGGAACAATGCTAAATATTAAATGTAGAGAAGATGGTTGTATGAAGCACTGAAATCCCCCGCTGGTAAAAATGTGGACACAGGAATTAGGAGAGAGGTAGAGGTCAAATTTAAAAGAAAACAAACACAGTGAGGTATTCTGGGAAAGTACCTTGGCATCTCAAACCCAAGTTCAACCAAATAGTCTCATATAAATGTTATGTTCCTTTATCAAGCATTAAAGAACTGGTAAGCCTGTGAGGTGTAGAAGATGTCTGCACGGCAAATTTCCACTTGGAGAAAATTTTCCCGGACTGAGATTCGAAGCAGGAGTTTAACATGAACTTTCCATTAATTACACTAAACATTTCTGCAGATGTTTCGGGAAGATATTCCCGTGTTTACAAAATGAATGCAAATAATGAATGCAGACATTGAAAAGGTAAGTTTGTTTACAAGTCTGCAGAAGTTGGGCAATAGTAGGTTAAGAGGACCAAAACACACATGCTGCTAGCTAGATCTAAACAAACTTCTAACTTTTCAGCCCTATGAAGAATCCAGTGTCTGAGGCAGCACGATCAAAATAAAAATATGAGAGAATAGTGATGGAAAAGTCTTTACAATATGCACCCAAGCCCACAAGAGAGTCCTTCTATTTTCAGTCTAAGGTCTCAGTCCAGACAGTTGTTCTGCATGGTCAGGTTCCATATCAGGACTGTGATTCATCCACGCTATACAATTTGCAGGATCAGCGATTTCAGAAAATTCTGGTGTCAGCCTAGAGGCACCATCTGAAAAGTTCCCCACATCTCAGGCAGTGCAAACGAAAGTTCTCAGAGTATATCATAAAACTCCAAATCCCCATGACTCTCCATGGCAGCCTAAGCGACTGCTGACAAGCCCTTGCACCTTTATGATCCTCTATGTTTATTCTGAGACTGCACTGAGGATGCCCATGAACTGGACCAAGAAGCTTATTACCTGGAGGGTTGAGTTTCCTTCAGCTGGATCAATTGTGCAACCCTGTTCCTGCCTTGCTGGTATATCACAGGGGTGGCAGAGGGTACAGAAAAATAAGAAAGAGAAAGGAGCATCTGTGTACATTGACTTAAGCACCTTTACAACATACAAAAGCAAAGTGTGACAGTTCATTTCACTCTTGTTATAAGATTATTTCCTACTGTCCTCCAGGCTACTGCTGTTCAACAACTCCACAAAGTAGGAAGACAATACTCACCACCAGCAAGAGCCTCTTCTCTTGCACTGTCATCATCACTAGGCTGAAGAATGTTCCAGGATGTCAAATGAAGTGAAGAAATGTCTTCAGCTGATGATAACTTCAGCATGTCCATGTGATTGCTGTGAGGCTTGTAACGTGGGATGAAACACTCCTTGCCTTGCTTAAAAATGTCCTTAATGATTTCTTCTGTCTGGACTTCATCTGGCATGCTCAGGAAGATGGCAATTCTTTTGGACCCTTGGTACTTGGGATGGTCAATCACCTACATGGGAAACTGATGCAATCACTTTATGAAAAGTTTAACAAAAAACTCAACTTACTTTATTTGAATTAATCACAAAACTGGAGCAACAGTAATACAGAGTAGAGGCACAGCTAACATGCATCATAAAGAGAATAGACTAGCTTTATTTCTTTATTTCTTTTATTTCTGCAGCTAGTGAACAGAACATTGTAATACAGGTTTGGGCCAGCAAAAACCTGCTCCGGAGACAATCTCTGGATCCTATAAATATCTGTGCCATATATTGAAGACATCCTCAAATGCCCAACAGCACTGGAGAAAGATACAGCAGGTCAGAACTGCCAGCTTATGCAAGACAGGAGAGTTTTGCATTCCTTTTCTTCCATCCTTTTCACATGCCGCCTCTCTCATCTAGGCCTAGGTAGGATGAGAAGTGCATCAGACAATAACTCAAAAGAAAATCAGCATCACAATAGATGGCTGCAGAGCATAAAGTCTTCCAAGACCAGGTCCCTCTTTCTTTTTTTAACCTGAGATGTCTTCCCTACAGCAAGTTTAGATATATGACTTCAAACATCACCTCCTTCTAATAGTTGATCTTATTACTGCACATTTTTCACAGCTTGGAGGAAAGATGGCTTTGCCATTTTTTTTATTTTCACGAGGTTCTCTGTGCTGGGCTTATAGAAGACTGAATATAAGAAGGAAAATAAAATATTCATATGTGGTGAAGAATTGTTAGCAGAGTCATACTTTGTTACGTCTCTTCCCATTCCAGACTGAATTCCAACTTAAAATTTGACAGGAGTCTTTTAAAAGCCTATCTTCTCATTCCCTAATACCTTACATACTTTGTTATTTACATCTGGATAAAGCAAATACAAATGTGTCCCTTCTCATTTAAATGTGACTTATCCTTATTCTACATACTTGGAAAAATCTGTCAAAAATATCAGACAACTGAGAAACTGTGCTTATCTACAGAACAGAGAGCACCAAACCCTCCACTCTGTGTTTGCATAACTGCAGGGTAACTTGCTCTTCTGAGCTTTAGCCTTTGCCCTGCCCTTGTTTTGAGAGAGAAATTTCCCTATCCTAAGTTGAGATATGGTTCTCACTCCTTTTTTTCCCCTTTCTTTCCAGCACAGCATTTAAAAGCCCAGGGGAAATATTCAGAAGACTTTTTTTTTAAAGGCAAAAAAACCCCAAACCAAACACACACTCCAGACTAAATTATGGCAACGTGTTGCTTGGCCACAGAAATATCTTAACCACCCAAACCCATATTTTACCTCCTTTTCTAATCTGTCCAATGATACAGATGGATTTTTTCAACCTAGTGCTTAAGCTCTTAAACCAAAGAATTTCCATAATGGCACGTCTGAAAGAAATGATTAGTCAAATTGCAGACTCCAGGCAATTCCTGTGATTTATGTTGTTGAGGACCTCCAGAGCCAAATTTTCTCATAGGTTTGGAGAAGAGGGAAACCAAGACAAAAAAACTACCCTCTCTCAAAGTGGTGCTGTATGCTGTGGGCACCACACAGGTCCCTTCTGCTCTGCTGTGCCTAGTAACACATTGATTATGTTGTAGACCAAATAAATGAGGTTGAAGATGTAAAACCGCATGCTAGCAGGAAGACAAAATTTCAGATGTTTTCAGAACTGTGAAGACGAAACTGCTATGACTCGGGGCAGTTTCTGAGAAGAGCGGAAAAATTTCCACATTTAAATATTATCTGCCCTTTGTTCACCAGCTGATGGCTTTTTTTTTCGTAGAATCAGAGCGTGCATACAGCATGACTTTAATCATGAACATGCACATTAAAAAAGAATAATCATTCAGAAGATAATTAAATATTAGCAGCTAGGTTGGCCTGTGAAGCCATTTCGCTTTGAATTTAAAGATCAATTTGAGATGAGATTTTACAGCTAAAAATATTGTTCAGGTGTTATTATAAAATAACTTACTTTTATTAGCTGCAAGCACTGACATATGCTATAAAGCTACATTTTTGGCCTTATACTGTTCCAAATATTTTCTCAGCATTTTCAAAGATTTCTTCATGTCTTCTGTATTATCTTGCCAGCTGAGACTACTTTCTGTCACTTGCACAATGCCAGGTCTGTCTCAAGCAAGCTTAGGATCTTCAATTTGTGTCAGATTATTAAAATGGCAAGATAACATCAAGTTATATGTCATATTTCCTGATTCCTTCTTTTAAGCCAAACAAAAGCTTTATCTTTTAGCGTGCTCTTGCTAGCTGAAATGTGTGCTCTGTTGTCAAGTTCATCAGCTGCAGTTAGACAAAGGCTGAGAGGTCCAAAAAATTCAATACTATATGGGTTAGGTGCTTATAAAGCTGGCACAGGGCTCTCCAGCTTTGAAAATTATGTATGATAATATTTTCTAAAAATTGAAAGATTTAAGTACAACATGTGTGATTACTAAAATGCATTACCATGATACTAGGATATTGTATACATTTTTCTTAAAAAGCATTCCAAATGAAAGCTTATATGAGTTCCAGTTAAACTAGCTACAACCTAAAGTTTCTGTGCTGCCTTGTCCCACATGAAGCCAGGAATAACCACTTATAGACTCCACTTAATACTAATAAGTACTATTCGCTTAACAGTAATGTGTAGTTTTGTTACTTACATCTGGATAAAGTGAATCTAAATGTGTCCCTTCTCATTTAAATGTGACTTATTCTACTGATATTAGCATTAAGTGAAGTCTAAAAGTTATTTGAGATTCTCTGGCAGGTAAATGACAACATAAATTTAGATCAATCAGATCCACTGCTTCTGGGGAAAAAAAAGGAGGAAAAAAGGGTTGTGCTCTGTTAAATGCAGTGACAGCAAAACAACAATTTATTGTGTTTATTAAAATTATAAAATACATCATAAAATCCTAGAATCAAGCTTTGTGATCTAAACACTAACAGAACATTTCAAAAGTACACACAGAAATCAAGCTGTGCTGGGATAGATTAGAAAACCATTGTAGTCAGTACTGCTAAAGAAAACCCTTGCAGAATGAATTCTTGAAGAACTACTGTTTAACCTTTGAAAGTAAATGGAATTTGCCTCAAAACAATAGTTAAGTCTGTTGGGTCCTAATTGTGAATTTGCCAAGTTTTGCAGTGTACCCCAAAACAATAACTACTGTCATCATAGAGTCATAGAATAGCTCAGGTTGGAAGGCACCTTAAAGATCATCTAGTTCCAACCACCCCTGCCATGGGCAGGGACATCTCCCACCAGACAAGGCTGCCCAAGGCCCCATCCAACCTGGCCTTGAACACCTCCAGGGATGAGGCAGCCACAGCTTCCCTGGGCAACCTGTACCTCACCACGCTCATCGCGAAGAAATTCCTCTATATGTCTAGTCTAAATCTGCCTATCTCCAGTTTATACTGATTCCTAGTTCTACAAGCCTTTGTAAACAGTCCCTCCCCAGCTTTCTTGTGGCCCCTTCAGGTACTGGAAGGTCACTATAAGTTCTCCTCAGAGCCTTCTCTTCTCCAGGCTGAACAAGCCCAACTCTCCCATCCTGTCCTCAAATGGGAGGTGCTCCAGCCCTCACATCATCTTTGTAGCTCTCACGTTCCAACAGCTCCATCCCCTTCTTATGTTGAGGATTCCAGAACTGGACACAACTCTAGATGAGGTCTCACAAGAGAGGAACAGAGGGGCAGAATCACCTCCCTCGACCTGGTGGCCACACTTCTCTTGATGCGGCCCAGGATGCGGTTGGTCTGGGCTGTAAGCACAAATTGCCGGCTCACATTGAGCTTCTCATCAATCAGCGCCCAGAGTCCTTCTCCACAGGGCTGCTCCTTTATTGAAACCGCTAATTGCCCCGACCCAGGTGCAGGGCCTTGCTGAACCTCATGAACCTCGTCAGTCAGAGGTAAGTTTAAGACACAAAATACTTGATTTGTCGCTTGTTTCAACTAGCAAACAAGCTAAACTAGAAAACAAGTAAGCAAGTAGACTCATAAAGTAGTAAACTCGTAAACAAGCTAAGCTCGTGTTACAATCGCATTCTTTCTAAC
Organism: Piaya cayana; assembly: GCA_013389865.1. Classification (NCBI taxonomy): domain Eukaryota; kingdom Metazoa; phylum Chordata; class Aves; order Cuculiformes; family Coccyzidae; genus Piaya; species Piaya cayana. Next base: position 459,995 of record WAAB01023192.1, on the reverse strand, counting down.
TGCCAGCTGGCCAAGATTCGCTTAAGCTTAGTATTTTTATGATTGCTTAAGCTAATTCATTCTCTTAACAAAATGGTTTATTCCTCCAGCAGCACCAGCTCCCCCCAGCTGCTCCTCACCACCCTCTCTCTCCAGCCCCTTCCCCGCCCTCCTCGGGCGCTGTAACGCCCTTCTGGCCGCCCCCTCCGTGCCTGACGCAGGCCAAGGCGCCGCCGCCCCCCTCGGCCAGGACCCCCGACCCCGCACTCACCTTGCGGCTGAGCCGGCGCGACTGGCTCCGCTTCTCGTCCTCGCCCAGCGCCCTCAGCCGCGCCCGCAGCTCGGCCCGCAGCGCGGCCTTGGCCGCCCGCAGCGCCGCCATGTCGCGGAGCTGGATCCCGGGCTCCATGCGGGGGGCGGGCCCTGAGGTGCCTGTCGCCAGGCCCGGGCTGCGGCCTCCGCCAGCCCCACCCGATATATTCCCCGCTCGAATGCATATGGATAATTTTTCCCAGAAATCTTATGCATATTCTATTACTTTCCAAGGACTGATTTTAACGTTCACCGCAGGCCGAATCTTTTACTAATCTGGAGCTTTGGAGCCAACGCGCCTTGCTTTAGAGATACAGAAAGGTGCAGAGGTGATCGCAGAAGACACCTCTGCTCAGCAGATCACGCTGAACTTGAGGCATTTCATTTCCAAAAGAATGAACAGTGTGCGGAAAAAACACTGTTAGAAAGAAAGAAACCATGCTTTCAGAGGGGCATTCTGTCTAACTTTAAAAAAAATACAGTTACTTAGATGAACTTAACTCTACTTTAGCTTAAACTAAAATATTCCACTTTATGTAATAGTAACTACTTTTTTTTATCGCTGGGGTGCTGAAGGTGGGCCAGCCCAGCCCCTGGTAAGGCCCAATGTTAATTTTTGGTGTGGATTATGAAGAATTTCCCCTTTCCTGGTTTTGATGTAGAAAGGGAAATGACATGCCAGCAGGATATTTTACCACCAAATACTGAACAGTTTCATATTCGGATAATGACATCAGATATGTGGTGTGAATGTTGGGGTTATCCTGTACGAGGACAGGAGTTGGACTTGATCCTTGTGGGTCCCTTTCAACTCAGAACATCTTATGTTTCTATATCCCTGCAGGATCGGCTGGTGGGCATGGGCCATGAGGGAGATGGTGTGAAAAAAGGCATACAGGCAGCATGGCACAGGCTCAGGACATGGATCAGGACATGAGCAGCCTTGCAAAAAATGACCTTTCCATAGGAGAACAGTTGTTTTCATAAACCCATTATATGTGGCATTTAGTGACATCTCAATGCATCTGCTGGGTGCATTGGTTAAGTCATCAGCTGTCTACCCCGCAGCTCTTTGACCTCACCTTTTGCTCTAGAAAGTGTTGTGCTCTCCTGTGCCCGCCTGACAGCTGTACGAATCCCTTGAACCTGGACCTGGGATACTACTTAGGAAGTGTTGTGTACAGATAAATCATGACAGCTAACAAATCATATCTATACTCTTCTATAAGACTGAGATAATAGCCCTGGGGATTTTTTTCAGCCACTTTATTGTATTTAGAAACTGGGCATTATATCTCATCATTGCTTTTCTTCCTACTAAATGCAATGGAGCTTTTGTCCTAATGAAGGTAATTTGGAGCCCAATGGACTATTAATTATACATATTTCTTTTGTTTAAATCAAGACCATACCATGAAGGCAAGGTCTAAAATTATTGCATCACCTAAACTTTGAAAAAGCCAGGTATACCCTTGCATAATAGGTTATGAGATTAGTGTAGAAGGAAGTGAACATGCTATTAATACACTGGTGCTAGACACTACAATATGAACTTACAACAATGCACAAAGAGGAACTAAATAAGAATTACTGTTCTTATTGTGAAGGCTTAGACTGCAAATAAATAAAAACATTACAAAATATATTTTTAAATGTCATTTCTGACATGATCTTCATAGGTGTTCTCAGGGTGGGCATTTTCCTTTAGCAGATCCCTTCCCCCAAAAAAGCTTTTTGAACAGCAGCAAAGTTTATCTCAAAAATGTTGCTATACATGCTAAATGATCTTTGTTTTCACTGGGGAGAAAGAAGGAGAAGGAAAGGGAGTAATTTAGATTCTGGCAGATGTTAACATCTCTTTGCATTCTGTAGTTGAAACCACCAAGTCAGAGCATAGAATCACAGAACAGCCCAGGTTGGAAGGGACCTTGAGAGACCGTATGGTTCAACAATCTTGGGAAAGCTTTTCATGTTTTTAATCTAGCACCCTGACCCATCACATCTTGAAAACCAGCAATGGGGACTCTGTCATGTCCCTGGGGAGGTTGTTTCAATAAATGACTGTTCTTACTGTAAAACCTTTCTGAATGTGAGATGAAAGATGGAGAACCCATTACCAGAAGGAGGCTAGTTCATTCTCCTAGTATCATAGAATCATAGAATCACCAGGTTGGAAGAGACCCGCTGGATCATCGAGTCCAACCATTCCCACCAGTCTCTAAACCATGCCCCTCAGTACCTCATCCACCCATACCTTAAACACCTCCAGGGAAGGTGAGTCAACCACCTCCCTGGGCAGCCTCTGCCAGTGCTTAACGACCCTTTCAGTGAAGATTTTTTTTTCCTTACGTTGAGCCTGAACCTCCCCTGGCAGAGCTTGAGGCCATTCTCTCTCGTCCTGTGCCCTGTCACTTGGGAGAAGAAACTAGCACCCTCCTCTCTACAACCTCCTTTCAGGAAGTTATAGAGAGCAATGAGGCCTCCCCTCAGCCTCCTCTTCTCCAGGCTAAACAACCCCAGCTCTCTCAGTCGCTTCTCATAAGAC